>CALSCE010009347.1:2672758-2794467 GCA_943593645.1 Bovichtus variegatus | reverse complement strand
ACACACACACACACACACACACACACACACACACACACACACACACAAAAAAAACTATGGAACTGAGCATTTTGTATAAAACATAATTACATTGCCAGGTGGTTAAATTTAAATTTAAATCGGGGAAAACATTGAACAATGAGTGTTGTGTCTGTGGCCTATAAGAAAAACAATCTGTTGTTTTAAGTGAAGAAAAGCATTCCTTTTGCATGCACACACTGATTGTCATAAGACTTTTTGGATATGTTTGACTTGTAATACCACATCATAATGGTCAGAGTCAAGTCTTGCAGGAAGTCGAGCCTGTTTAGACGTCTATCAGGTTTTCTTAGTTGGAGCTAAATGTACTTTAGATCCATTTAAATGTCTTTTATCCTCAGTGATCAACCATCCGGTCCTATGAGCCCAGACTGAGTCTAGTTAGAAGATTCACAATCAGCTGAGATGATAAACTGTTTAGCTTCATCATCTTTCTTCACAGAAATATTGTGGCTTAGTGATTGACAAGTATAATGTAGAGCAACAAGTACAACAGCCCCTAATTGTATTTACACAATACAATAAGATATTCTACAAATACTTTAACAGTGACATTAAGGTACAATATATAGCGTCAAATGATGTGACATTTTTCTGACAATCGTGTTTTCTGACAATATTGAACATCTCCAGATTTGTGTAGCCTATTTGCAAAACATTAAAATTATTTTTTAGCAGTTTGAGAAATATTGCAAATTTGTATAAAACTACAAATAATGTTTTTTTAATTTTTTTTTATTTAATTAACTTTGACTTGGTTGGTGGATTTTTGCATCATGAATATCATGAGTACAGACTTTTATTTTCAGAACTGTTAAATTATGGAATTTATTCCCACAATTCACTTATTTAGAGAAATGCAAATGTGGTCATCGCCCCACTATTGTGTTGCATTGTCAGTAGGTGTGTATGTGCATATGTAGATGATAATGCATCACAACTGGTGACCCATGTATCTCCGTATAACTACTCGTACTTATTTAATAGTAGCAGCAGTAACACAACCAATACTGGCAGCAGGCAAGTGGTAGAACAGCAGTAGAAGTAACAGTAATAATTGTGCAGTTTTCCTCTGGTTAAATTTTGGTAATTTCCTTATGAAATAGGCTACAATCTATAAAAGCTCTGTAAAAGGAAACCCTTGTGATGTTTGGGACTTTCACATTTATTGCTCAATAAATATGTGATTACAATCAAAAGATCACTGAACATCTCACTGAAACACATCAGTGTGTTGTGAAGAAAGGCCATAGACACTTTATTAGTTTATAAGTTGTTATTATTATTATTTTTAAATGTTCTTATGATTAAAGTGCTGCTCAATAGATGCATGTGACAGATCATAATGTCTCAATGATGCAGATTAAGGCTTCTTAGCACGCAGATACACACACGCACACATTCACATGCGCTCAACTAAAGCCCATTAAATGGCACTGCAGTTTAATATTTTCGTGATAAACAAGATTTAAATTCATAATCCAGCAAAAAGGCAGTTGGAAGCAACAACGCAGGCCTCTGTACCCAGCCCTTCACCAAGCACAGAAAACCTGAGGACAGACCTACCAACCAAAATCCAAACAAACTACCTTAACTACAGCATAACAAAAGGCTTTGTGCTGCCTGGTGGGGAGCTGGGCTCTCTGTCCTCTCCATCTTCTGTAGCCTGTGGACATATAATCAACTCAAGTTCATTACTTCATTAGGCTCCGGAGAGATAAAACAATAGGCAGATGGCGAGAGAACGCCGCTCACTACCTTTCTGTTAGCGTGACTGTGGAAAGAAAAGGCTCTGAGTAATGTAGGAGATGTAAATCATGGCCTAGAGTGGCTTTTTGATACGTACACGCCATTGTCATAAAAAATAATGCGAATTGTCAGCATGTATGTTAGTTTTGCATGATAGTTAGGTTACACAATATAAATAACTAGCGTTCCCATGCCAAAAAAAGAGGCCCCTTTTTTCTCCACAAAAGACATTTTGACATTCCACAGTAGGAAAGAGCACAAGTTTGGTGGCTGGATTTCATGCTGGCTCTCGCACTTTCATTCTGTCGTGATCTACTGGGACACTTAAGAACAAAGCCATCATTCATGCTATTAATAACACCCGTTTTCTTTTTTTTTTTTACCAATAGTTCTTATTTAACAATCTGTTGGAAAGTGTGTGATGCTGATGTGTAGTTTTTGTCTGACCTCAGCAGATGTCTGCAGGTGGGCTGCTACACAGCAGTTGTCATAGGATATGATTGGGCAGTTTCTCTCACTACACAGGTGTTTATGGATACTTCTCTGGCCAAGAGGGCGATGCAATGCTCATACTCGTAGAACTAGAGTGACTCCAGGTAATTGATATGCACCAACAGATTCTCAGGTGGTTTTGTTTCCGCTTACATCCCATAAATGTGCATGACTTATACTGTTGTTGCAGCCAGAGGGAAGTTTTCTGTAACCTTTATGTCATTTAGTACTAAATGAACAAACCAGATGTAGCCCTAACATGTGCATTATGGCTATATTTAGGTCATCACATATCACAGGCTGAAACAGGCTACACCAGAAACCCCATAGGTCTAAAGCAATATAAATACCTTAGAGGTGTATGGGGATTTCCTCATTTAGTGCATTATAAATATGTATTTCTAATTAAAAGACTATTTAATGCAAAGCAGAAAAACAGTGTATTTATCTCTTTCAACCCATTTTCAGCAACCTTTTGATCTTATTATATGCTCAACATGTACACGCTGTTGCTCTACTGTTTAACATCCCAGAACACATGTGGTGTGTTTACATATATACAGGCCTACCAGCAAAATTAAGGTAAATGCAATACTATGGGGAGGAAAAAAAGTTAACCAATTATTATCAGTTTGCTTTGTGCTTTTATGTTTAGTTACACAGCGTTATTGTGACAAACGGCATCTCACACAGAAATAATGAATTAGGCTAATAAAGCTCATAAAGTAAAATCACGTCTGCTGCCATCGTGAACCTTTTTTAGGATCTAAGTCGACTATAATAATAATAATATTTGTATTATTATTATTAATATTAGCGACAACACTGAAATCTCATAGCAGCATTGACGTTATTTAAGTCCTGAAAGTCATTGTCCCCCTTTTCACATATAACAAACATATGAATTATTAAATTAACATCCATTAACCCCTATAACTGCGCGCTGTAAGTAAATACATAACGTGGAAATAATTAAAATGATGTGAATGATGTGCCTGGCATGTAAACTACAGGGTTATTGTCCTCCTTAAACCCTGTTTAGCTCATGCTCCTATAATGTATTACAGGCTTGTAATAATAAACCTTTGCAGTCCACATTTTGTTTATTTGTCTGTTTGTTTGTTGATGTCCCTCTAAAGTTAACGACTCAAAATGTTCCAGGCTATAAGACATTTAAACCCTTTAGACCTTAAAATGCCATGTTTTGCGTTACATTGAGCGAGAGTGCTGAAACGTGAACATACATGTAAACTAATGCGAGCAAAGGAAGATGAGGGCAGAAATAAAGGAAAAATATCACATGTTTTCAATAGGGATGGAATGTGAATAACTGAAAAGCGAAAAAAAAAAACAAACCTTGCAACCAGCAGAATAATGGAGGTTTACCTTGTTAGGCGGATAAAAGGCCGAGCAGCAGCACATCCAGCCCGACGTCACGCGCTGTGCGTCGGCATGGACATTTGTCCCCAAGCAGGTGTCTCCTTTTTCTGACAGACACTCACTGACTGCCAAGTCCAATAAATGTTCTAAGCCCCCAAACGAAAGTGTCTTTGTGCCATGTGCCACTGTTCAACACCACCGTTATATATAAAAAGGGTCTTACAACCGCAGCAATTGAGTAGCACAATCGCACCACAGCATGATGTAAAAGCATGTTAGAGCTTTTTTTAATTAAGATCACAACGCGGATAAATCACAACTAAGCGCCTTTATTCCGTTTAGCACATGGTCTCCCCCTGCATGTGCTTCATTTATTATAGGCCAACCCTTATGTGTCTTTCTCCCTGTAAAGCACGTTGTAACTTTGTTTCAAATGGTGCTATAAATACAATCTTACTTACTTACTTTTAGAGTTTTAAATGGATCAAGTCAAATAAAATGTTTTACTTTTGCCACACTGCGGATCAACAGCTGCTGGTATTACAGTCGTAGACTAATGAAGTCTCACTAACAATTATTTTTTTAAATAAGTATAGCCTAAATACAATCCTGCCAGTGCCACTCTGATTTTCAAAATTTAAAACACAAAATCAAAAATATATCTTAAAATAAAACAAATAATTAAGATTAAAACACTATTTCAATATCTACTCTGAATGACGTGATTACTGTTGGTGTCCTGTGACTTTGCAAAATCTATTTGCCCCACTCACACGCCTTCTGGAGAGTTGTAGCCTATACTTAAAATACAAATAAAATAAAATAAAGAGTCCCCCCTTTTAATTTTCATTCTGTGTTTAATTCATTACAGGTTAATGAATCGGAAATAACATCAGTTATAGTATACATCAACAGCATATTGTGTGTGTGTGTGTGTGTGTGTGTCTGTGTGTGTGTCTGTCTGTGTGTGTCTGTCTGTGTGTGTGTGAGAGAGTGTGTGTGAGAGTGTGAGAGAGTGAGAGTGTGTGTGTGCGAGCGTGAGTGTGAGCGTGTGTGAGTGTGTGTGAGTGTGAGTGTGAGTGTGTGAGTGTGTGTGAGCGTGTGTGTGAGTGTGTGAGCGTGAGTCTGTGTGTGAGAGGGAGAGAGAGAGGTAAAAAGAGAGGTAAAAAAGAGAGACAGAGAGAGAGAGGGGTAAAAAGAGAGAGAGTTTTATGAGGCTCATAACTCTTCAGACTCCAGGGTAAGCTGTAAGCATTAAAACTGAAGGCCAAATCTCTGCACACTGCAGCCTAATCTGAAACAGCTCAGCTGGGAGCTGAGAAAATGCTGCTGAATATTACGTTGGAAACACTATGCGAACATATGAGGAACTCAACAGGGACCTGATTTGTTTTCGTGTGTGACATTCAGCAATCAAGATTGTTTAGCAGAATAAGTCAGTTTTACTAAAAGGAAAAACTATAAAATGATTCACTCATATTGTAACGGTAAATCTGGAGTTCTGCTACCTAAACCATGTGCAGGTAGTCTGTGGTCTCAACTGCAAACTGCACAGTGCCTCACCAGGAGGGTATTATTGTAAGAATAACTACTATAATAACTACATTTAATACATATGTGATGTTGCTGTTTAGCTTGAAAGGAAATTGTTTCATTGCAGATATGTTGCAGGTGATTGTATTAAATTAAAAATACATGATGACATGTATAATGTCAACATTTTCATTCATTCTTTAATTAAAAATGTGATATCATTACAAGGTAATGACAACCCAATAAAATTCTATAATTCTCTGCCCCACTGATCGGCTCACATTGAATGCTGCACTGCATAATGAAAGCCCATGAAATAATAAAATGTGTGCGACATCTAGTGGCGAAAATGTGACTCACATCTTAACACATGTTTTTGATGAATGTCTTTATAGCATATTATTCCACATCAACTGGCTAAATGTTTGGCTTTTTATTATTTGCTGTGGATATTTATTATTTGATGATACGTGGTACATATGTAATAACTGTACTGATTAATTGCCGGAGACATGCATGAATTCTACTCCATATAAAAGTCCATAAGGTCAAATAAATGTATTAAGTGTTTGGGACAGTGGTGTTTAGGGGAATAGGACAATTTAACTTTTTTTTTGACTAATCAAATCATTTATTTAATTGAAAACCCTATCAAGTTGTTTCTGAATGCAGTCCTTTTAATCTTAACCCCTAAACACTCCCAAAAGGGTGAATATTTCATGACTTGAGCAAAGGGCCAGAAAAGACTACAACGCAAAGAACTCTGGGAAATACATCAACCACTGCTCAGGACCTACGTCATCCGTGGGTCACGTAGGTTACGTCCACACGTCGCGCCGACTCACGCGTCGCAGTTGAGATGTCAATTCAAGTAACAGCGAAAGTCTGCTGTTGCTCGTGTCTGAGCTAAATTGACTAAATGGCCGATTAACAGAAACACTTAACAGCACCTAACGTAAGTATTTATTTAAGTTAAAGGCTAAATGAAGACGAACAACCTTAAAAGACGGTATGTGGCTGGTGACGGAGCTGGTCTGTTATTGTTATTGTTCCAGTAGCTAGCCTGTGCAGCAGTTAAGATGCTAACAGCTAACGTAAATGTACACTTTAGGTATGATATTGTTTAGCGTTAATTCAAAACAAAGAAAGTTAAAGCCTAGGTTAGAAACGGTCTCTGTCCGGTACAGTGACGGTTATATAACGTCACTGTTGCCTCCTCGCGAGGGTGTGAAATATCGAGTCTTTTGATAGAGCAGCTAATGGTAGCTAATTAGTTAACGCTAGCTGTAAACGTGCTTTTATATAAACTAACTTACGGTGTATCTGTCTCATGTGAAAGGAGAATGCGAAATAACGTAAATGCCTGCAAACAGCTATAAGCTATACATAGGAGGTCTTAACGAAAAAGAAGTTAACTCTGTAACATTACTTTCATGTCTGGTGACCACCATGGGGCTATTGCTAACCACAAGTATTTTACCATCTTAGGCTAGAACGATTACAAAACTAACGTTTTAACTTTTATAATCCAAGTAATGTACTGAACGTGTTGTTGCAGAGTGCAAACCATAATAACTTCATGCAAATCAACAAAAGACGATTATCTCATTGAACGTGTTTTCTCTAAAGCTTAGAAAGCTCTACATGATGTTTGCTACTGTCTCTTATTCTCTCTGCTTTATGGTAAACTCGCATTATGAAAAACACTGCACATCTTTTCTTTTGCTGTAAAGACAGCCATGATTAAAACAACAAACAACCAGCTACATGTGGATGTAAATCATGTGTAAAAGTGACTGAGTCATGATCTGATAAGTCAAATCTAACTTGCCTTTAGTTATAAGATAAATCACTCCTGGGTGTCATCGTTTGTATTGGTCATGTAGAATGAACAGTTTGTCCGTGATGAAGATATTAGATAATATGTTATGATATGTACCACATCTTTGTTGTGTTCTTTAAGTTTTATCACGAGCTAAGCAAATATTTCCTTAGTAAATCCACAACAACAATGACGACCATTGTGTCCAGTTTTTCCATAGAAATCTTGGTAAATCCTGCAATGATGTCAGTGTTTTGTAAATGTAACAGCTATGCTGAAATGTTTGTGTTTAACATCAGCAGCTTCAATTGAGTAACTGTAACAGCCAGGAGTATGTGCTAACAGAGACTTTCTGTTCCATAGTGAAACAAAAGGACTAAAAGAAGAGACTACTGTAATTATCAGATATGGGGGCCATCCTATCCCGATGGAAGGTAAGTGCATGAGAAAAAAGAAAGAGTTTAGTCAAAAACACTTCAGGTTTAAGTTCAAAACAGGCAAGTGAAATTGAGAAACATTGTACGATATTGACACTTAACAATTATGAGACAAGACTAATACTGGTTTCATCAAATCTTAATGAAAGTCCTTTTTAAGAAGAGATTTAGCAGATAAAACTGAGTTTGTTGGCCTGAGCTCTTCAGGGGGAGAGATCTGGGATCGACATTTAAAAGGTTGCCTTTTATCACAGAACATTTAATGTATAGGGCTGATAAATAAGGTAGGGCCAATTCATGCAGCACTTCAGCCAGTATTAGTCAAATCTTAACATCAGTTCCAAAATATACAGGCAACAATTGTAGATAGACAGAATTCGATAAGACTGACCCTCTGCCCTGACCAGTCAAGTTCTTAAAATCATGAAATTTAAAGGTTTTAGTTTTATTCAGTGTTTGGTCTGTAGTGGCTATCAGACTTCTCAAAATGTGCAACACTTCTATTAAAGTGACACAAAATGCTATTTAAAATAGGTGAGGTATTTACATATTACTGGGTTTGTTTCTAATTTATTTAACAGCTCAATTATTTTACTGCATAGGCCTTGAAAAGTAAGCCAAGATATTATATTTCTAACCAACTAATTCACAGTGGATTTAAAAAAAATTTGATGACAGTATGTAAGATAATTGGGGTGTGTTAGCTGTCGACACAGTGAACCCTGCACCCGAGCTAGATGAAATTCATATGGGTATACTATTTTTAGACATACTAGAGAAGTCACAGAGCGAGACATGAAGAGAGAGTGGGCGTTAGAAAGTGCAACCCTTGGTTTTAGAATACATTAATGTTTCTGAAGAGGAAGTATAAACAGTACACATGTACATATTTAGAGAAATGTAAAATCACAAGAGCTTTTATTTGCATTCAGCCGAGATATTTAAATGAGCCAGATACTGACCTCTTGATAATTCATGTGATTACTGGAACAGGGCTTATTGTTTACTGTCAAATCAAACAGTTCTGAATCTGTTGGCCCAGTGTTGATTTGTCTGATGATGATTTTTTTTTAAATCTTGATCCTCAATCCAGACAAAGCCCACCACAGTTGAGCAGCTGGAGAACCATGACAAGGTACTGACTAAACAATGCATCTGCATTTATGCACTAACACAATGCTTGTAGCACAGGAGATGTATGCCATGTCTTTCTTAGTCACTCTGTTTCCCTGTGTTTCTCCATAGAGTATGAGTGCGTTGTAATAAAGCATGCATGCATAGGTTGGATTTTAGTTAGTTTAGATTTTTTTTTTATAATGAAGATGACGTACAGTGCAATCAACAGAGGCTTGTCTCAAAAGCAGGATTATTGAATTATTGGATGTCATCAATCCTGGTTCATGAGAAAGGTCCCTATTTTATAGAAGATGGCATGTGGCGTTTATTTGTGCAACCTGAAAAAGTAGCTCGTATTTATGCCATATGAAATCAGAGAAAAAATAGAACATGACTCACAATTGGTGAAACTTAACATATGATTATTTGAGATTCTTTGCACTCTTTAAATAACCTTTAACCTCCATGTTTTCGTTGTAGGAGATTAAAGAGCTGGAGGACTTCAGAGCCAAGAACCAACGTTTACAAAAGGTAGAGTCGGCAAAACATCCAACACGTACAGTGATATTCCTGAATTGTTGCTTCTTTTCTCTTCAATGTTTTTGTGTGCATCTGTCTACAGCTGTGGGTCGGCCGGCTGCTTCTCTACTCGTCAGTCCTGTACCTGTTGACCTCTCTGGTCGTGTACTGTCTCTACCTGCCTGAACAATGGCTGCACAGAATAGCCATGGCCATGCCCTTCTTCATATACCCGGTGCTGTGAGTGCTCATGTTGTTTTTCAATATCCTTCACCACCATGTGCAAAGTACACACGTGTAATTTTTAATCTGGTACAAAGCACCATAGTGTCATCTTCAGATATTATTTTAATAATCCCTATACTTTCTATTCATTTAATAAGATGTATAGCGTGCAAAGTATGTTAGTGGAAATTGACAAATTTGATTCTGAAGTGGATTATTAAGAACGACTTCTTCTCCTCTTTTTCTTGCTTGTCCTCAGGGTGTGGTTCATCAGGAAGTTGTTGGTTTTTCTCTTTTCCAAACGCACTGAGAGAAACAGTAAGTTGTCCACGAGTCCACCTCTGTCCATCCAGCTAACACATAACATATCTTTCAGACTTATGTGAATTTTAGGATTTACCAAATGACACTTTGACCGTTCATTCTTATTATATCATTATTATTATATCATTTTTATTACCTCCGTTTCCCCGTTGTGGACTCAAACTCATCGCACTGTTATTATTGTCGTACATAAATCATGCATTATTTACAGTAGTAAACTATTCTGCTATTTCATACATTAAAATTAAACTGATTTAAGATAAAGTGAACTGTCTAAAGGTATTTTTGCTTCTTTTTTTAAGATGATAAACTTGAAGATTTAAAGGCTTCCAAAAAGAAGATTGTAAGTGTCCAATTCTTCACTGTTCACATTTCATTCATCTGTCTTTTACTGACTTGTTTGAAGATAGTTTGTTTGTAATGGGGTGAGGAAGTGTGACTGTTGTGACTTCAAAAAGACAAAATGCACCATTTTGTCTTTTTTCCCCCTCCAATATGCGAAGGAGTGTTTCTTGCCACAACGACTCGTCTAACTAAACAATGCTGCTCATTCATTGCAGCTGCCTCCTCATGTTTTATTTTCAGTTTCTTTTAGTAATGGCTCATTTCAACAAGCATATAAAACAGCTACTACAGGTCTATCCTTTTATATGTAGTGGCCCTTCTCAACATTTAGGTCTTGCTACCTCGAGATAAATCATTCTGGCTCCTTTGTGTTTTAACCAAGGCACCACACTTCAGTGTGCATGTTAAAATGAAAGTTTCCCTTGTTTGTGTTTCCAGCTGGAGGAAGTGATGGAAACAGAGACGTACAAAAACGCCAAACTCATCCTGGAACGATTTGATCCCGAAGCCAAGAAAAAAGCTGTGGGTGCCGCTTTTAAAAATTTTTTTTGCTGCATCTATGTGTTTGTTTAGTTTTTATCTTTTCTTGTGTCTTATTTTTCTTTACTGTTGTGTTGTAGGAGCTGGAGTCGACTCCGATGCGTCCTCAGATGACTCCCAGGCCAGGGCAAGGTACGACACGCATCAATAACACAACAGAAAGATAAAGCTTCACGTTTAAAGTTTGTTGAGTGGTGTTTGATGGCGCTCAGGCCAGAGGTATGCAGAGACCAGAGCTAAATTAAAAGAAGTGATGAATTCTCACGAGAATATAACGATGAGAGACATAAAATTCTTGCATCTGCAAATGACCAAATTCTTTTTCTCTGTGCAGAGATTCGACAGAGAGGGGTGGCAATGAGACCTATGCCGATGGGCACCCCGGTTGGAATGGTAATGACTCCACCACCTGGAGCACGGCTCCAAATGGGACCAGGGGGAACACCTGTGGGTAAGGGGGCATACAGAGATACTTAACATGAAGTATGGCGAAGTATCACAGTTTGTATCTGCAAGACTTTAATGCTGGGCCGACACAGCACCGTGACCTGACAGTCAATCCCAGTCTCTGTCTGTCTATGCTGATTCTCAGGCATCCAGGTCATGGATGAAGTACTAAGTCAAAGGCAACTGCAATGAACAGCAAGCCCAGTTGCCTTTGACTTAGTAGTTTTAGACATCTATATGTTCCTTTATACCATATTGCTCTCCCTACAGAACCTGTCCCTCTCTCAGCTCCAGGAGGACCACCGGAGAGATCTGCTCTGTCTGCCTCTGTCCTCCAGGGGGCACTACCCAGGACCCCCTGCTCTCCTATACCAGGAGTAGGTAGGTTGTAAGGCCTTTGAATGCAGCTCCTCTGTGTGCATGAAAAAAAAAAAAAACATCTGCTATGTGACAGTGCATTTTAAGAAAGCAATGCTTTCCTCCCTGCGTTTATGTATAAATTTCCATTTGTGTTGACTTTTTTTAAAGGCATGCACCCACCCGGTCCTCCATTAGCAAGACCCATTCTGCCCAAAGACAGGGGAGCCATGGACCGAGTCATTGAATACCTGGTAGGGGATGGACCACAGAACAGGTAAAGACCCCTTTGTTAGTTGTAAAACCCCTTGTGGAAGTAGCTTTTGACTTAATCACAAAGTCACGTTCTCATTTAGCAGTCTGCAGATTCCCCACAAGGGAGTGGTGTTCGATCATTCTCCGACCTCCTCCAGCCTGCAATCTACTTCTCTATTGGGAAGGAATAGCAGCAGAAGTAGAATGACAGACGTTGATGTACCTGCAACAGAAACTGTAAAAAGGGGAAAAAAATATAATTGCAAGGCAGTAATTCTAGTTTTTTTATTTTTAACCATTGAGTTAAAAAATCTCTTTTTCAAGAGCCTCGTGGCCAATACAGGCAGCATTACATTTAACAATGGTGCAGACTCAAAAGCAAAACAACATCAAACAACAAATTACAGAATCATAAAATATCAAAAACATTCATCATCATTCTTCACAAGTCATCAACATAAGGGACCAATTAATAACAGCATCGACAGCCAGATGTGCTTTTCAAAAGCCTTCTGGGAAACAGGTAATGACTGACTGAATAGACTAGGCAGATTAATGGAAATTAACTTTTACTAAATAACTCCTGGAATGCATTAAACATCACAAAAGTATTCTATTAAACGGTCTCTTCCCCTCCGTCTGTCCCTCCTTCCTTCCTATAGATACGCTTTGATCTGCCAGCAGTGTTTTTCTCATAACGGCATGGCTCTGAAAGAAGAGTTTGAATATCTCGGTAAGAACAGAAACACACCCCTGCATTTAATGAGAAGGACCATCTCAATTAAGAGAGATGTAAAATTGAGTTTTTGAGTTTATAAACTCCAGGACATTGTTATAATGTAAATTGGAATTATGAAATCTCAATACTTGGGCTTTGTCGATGTTTCTAAAGTTATACAATCTCTCTTTCTAATTCTCTTTCTTATTTTCTTTCTCCAACCCCCAGCGTTCCGTTGTGCGTATTGCTACTTCATGAATCCGGCCAGGAAGACACGGCCTCAGGCTCCCAGGCTTCCAGAGTTCAGCTACGAGAGGAGGCTGCGAGCAGAATCCCGTTCCCCTGGACCAGCGCCACGTTCTGGGACAGACACAGAGGAGAGTGCACCCCCTTCTGGAGGTACTGAAAAATACAGATACACAGATAAGCAGGAAGAAAGACCAACCAAGACGAGCCCTGTGTTCCAATCCCCTAGCTACCATACTATTTAGTATGCTAGAAAAAGATTTAGTATGTCCCATAGTATGTTAAATGCAGTATGCCAAAGATACCAGGATGTCCTAATGCATCAGATCACATCTTGCAGTATTTAAGTTAGCATGCTTTTCTGGCTCTTCTGACTCACAATCCAAAACTATATGAGCAGGAGGGTCAAAGTTCAAGGCGCCATGTTAGGACGAAGTACTATGTCCGAATTTTATGCATACTGCATGCAACAGTACATACTTTCAAAGGAAAGTTGCAGTACATACTAAAAGTAAATGGAAAAGTTAGCGTTTTGGAACACAGCCGAAGTCTCCTCAGGTCGGAATTGAGAAAACAGTGAAAGGGTTTGGTGTTAGTCAAGAGCAGTGCTGATGGTAGCAAGTCTTAACTTAACCAATCTTAACAATGTGGACAAAAACAGTATCTGTCCTGATTTTCACACACACACACACACACACTGGAAGAGCAGTCGGACATCGTTTGACTGAATAAACTAAACTCACGTCTGAGACCAGAAGGTAATTGAGATAATTAATTCAGACTTGAGACCAAGACATTGAACATGTGTGTGCTACCCCTGAGAAAGAGAGTCACGCACACGCACACACACACACACACACACACACACACACACACACACACACACACTCTTTCTCACACCATTCTGTGCATCTTAATGCTACTTACTTCATGTCCTAACCTCCCATATGCTTCTTAGAACATTGCTCCAGTTCACCTTTTTCATTAGTTTGTGTTTGATTCTTTTCCCACGTTAATGATTTGTAGTTATTGAGCAAGGAGCCAGCAGAGGTGAGACACTACCACCTTCAAATATCAAATATATCCATATATCCATCGTCTTTGCTACAGGAAGCAACAGAGTGTTTGAGAAATAAAACTGGCATTAGATATTCTCTCAGTGTCTTTATATATAATGTTTACCAGATTAAATCAACTGAAACATGTAACTCTGACCTGGTTCCTTCTATGCACAGACAACCTTCTTGTTTGTTGTCAATCCAATCCAACTAGCAACCAGAACAAATACAAATGTCTTTGCTTGCTCTCTTTTGAACTACTGCAGGGTGGCATGTTCATTTAAGATAAGATAACACAAGATAAATTAGAACTTTATTAATCCTAAAGGACTGTGCCAGATATTGCTCACAATTTACAACAACGTGAATAAAAAAATAAGGGAGTGATAAACATAAAGTCTAGAACAAGTAACTCTAACCAGTGCCTAATAGAATAACAATGGAAGTAAGATACATTTAGTAAATTAAGTCAACAAAAAAAAAAAGTAAATTACAACTACATGAGAATAAAAAAAACAATTGCGTAATACATTAAAAGTGTATACTTTTGTGTAAGTGTATGTCTTACCCAAATGCATGTTAGTGTCATTTTTACAAATGGATTCTGTTGTTGTGGCAGTAATGGGCTGGTACAGCAGGATAACAGAAACGTTCCTCAGCACATTTCCTGTCAGACCTGTGAGCACGCTAACCATGTTGCGTTATAGTGACCAGTGGGTTTAACAGTGTGATCTTGCCTCTAGCCAAGGCTCCGGCTCCGTGGAATTTGGTCCACAGTTTCCAGATCCAGCAGAGTCCAAAGAACCCTCAGAACCGACCTCTGCAGAGTCCAGGTTCCCCTCCTCTCTCTGCACTGTCTGATCTGGCTTAATTTAAACTGGTTTCCCCCAGAATGGATCAATTTTCTTCGCTGTAGAATCCATAACATTGTAGAATGCAGCCTTATAATGCAGATCTTATCCTCTAATCCCACTAAAGCAACAATGGCTCTATGCAGTTACTGTATGTCTTCACCAGACCTGGGTCAAGCAGTGTTTTAAATACATTTATCATATTCAGAGAATAAAACAAAAGGTTTATCACAGAAACTGTGTATTGTCTGAATTGTCCTGATGGATTAATCCTAAAAAATTGTTTAGAAAATGCTGAAAACAATCTTAAATGAAAAATATTCTTGTTTGACCCAGATCTGGTCAGTGTACAAAATATTTAGACAAATTGCCTAATTAATTGATTTGCTCTCCAATCTACATCATTTACTGTCTAAATTGTGAAATATTTTGTGCATAAAGTGTGATTTTGTGCCTGATCATTTAACACCCATTCAGATGAGATGTATTTCTTTAGGGGAGCGTGGGAGGTTTTCAAACCATAGCTCTGATAAGTGGTTTTTAATCCTACCTTGAGCACATTTGTACCTAATCCCAGTTGTCATTAGAGTTCTTAATACCTCATTTTTTTGCATCTGTTTTTCATCCCAAATCCCATCTGTACAGGCACCTTTCATTCTAAAGTCTGTTTTAACACATTCAGACTAGGGCTGTGCGATATGGCCAAAATCAAACATAACTGTTTCAAGTGAAATTATGGAGACATAAATATGGGTCTAGCCTGTATTGTGATAGAAACGATATAGAAAAAATGAATACGATGGACATTTATTTAGGGTTTTAATGATACATATGGTCATATTGCCCAGCTCTAATTCAGACCTGCTTTTCTAGGTATTTTCCAGTCAACAGTGACGTAGCTCTGGTAGTTTTTCCTGCAGAATATTCTCGTCTATTACAAGGTACCTCTTGGAGTTGAAAAGTGTGATCCGCAGCAATTAGTTTAGTATTACCTCTTCTACTGGAATATTAATCCTGTCCAAACAGGGCTCATGTCTGGATTTATGATTATTTTCTGTGTAAAGGAATGAATTTGTGCAAATAATAGTGCATTTAGATTGTGAATCCTATTTGATTTTTAGGTCCACATTGAAACACACGAAGCGTTTCATAAAGAACCAATGGTTCCCATAATGTAATTATATTAGCTTCCATGTGTAGCTGTGACAGCAGAGTCTCTGCCGTTGATTTTGATGATTAAATGTTTTTTGTTTGAGTTGAACAGAGACATTTTACAGTTTTAATTATCCTCTTGAAAGCTGTGTTGTTGGATGGGAGGAGGGAGATCATTTTCTTTGATTTACCACTGATTTTAACTCCCAACAGCCAATCATTTCTTGCATCGCAAACTATTCACATTAGCTGAGATACTCCCTCTTTTTCTCTCACCCTTCCCTATTGTTCTGCCTCTTACGAGCTGTATACACGTCTTACTTGCGTATCTTCTCCTCAGATGAGAGAGAGTTGGCGGCAGACGAAACACCCACTAAAGAAGTAGAGAGTGTGAGCCAATCAGAGGATCAGCAGCAGCAGGAGCAGCCGCAGCATGAGGAGGAGGAGGAGGAGAAGGGGGAGGAAGGAGCAGAAGTGGTTCAGGAGGAGGAAGAGGTGGAAACAGAGCAGAGTCACAGCGCCCCCTGTGAGACGGAGTCTCAGCCATCGTAGTTACAGAGTCCAGAGGAGGACCAGGGACGTCGGATCATTCGGTCCACACAAGGTGTTGTTATTGGCCATGATAGACAGATGGCGTTTTTAAAGCAATATAGGTGGACAAGGATTGTCACCATCAGTAGCTTAATGATATTCTTCTTTGCAACCAAAAATGACACCAATCCCGCTGGAGTTTCAGTGTGCTTTGTTTTTGTTTGTTTGTTTGGTCTCAATTCGACTTTGCCTTTTTCACCGTCAAAAGACCATTTTTCTAAAACGAAGCACATGGAGGAGATTATGCAGATGATGTGTTTAGTAAATGCTGCGTAGTCTGAGTGAAAAACATCATTTTGGGCATACTGCATTATGTAAATCATATGTTATAGTAAAATTGTCCAACGATATTGCCTGAAATGATGCCATTGACAGTTTGATTGGTTCCCTGGGAAGGTGTCAGACCGATGATTGTAGTTTTAACCTTAAGGCTGTTTCTTCATAGAGCGGTCGGCTGCTGACGAGGCTCTATATGTGGTGGCTGACGTAGTTCATTTATCAGTATTCTATCATTTACACGATAAGGTTCTTTTAGGTTTGAAGTAGTTGGCTGCTGTATGATTTGTTAATGAAAAGTTATACATGGTAGATACAACAGCTGGTTCACAACAGGTTGGTCCTCAAAGCCAGCAAAACCTAAATCAAGCTTAAATCTTAATCCCTTCACTGACCCAACTCTGCGTGGTGTCTGTAGATTTAGCTGAATATCACACTTTAGTATGATGCAAATTTAAGTACGGTATTGTTGTGTTGGATAGTGTGCAAAAATGTCTCACTAAGTGCATCTGAAGACAAGGCTGTTGTGAATCAGGACATTATTAATTGTGTTAACAGTATACTATTAAGTTTCAAGGTACTGCTATAGCTTTCTTTATCTTCTCTTTTTAATCCCCCATACAAGCGCTTATCTACTAATAGAATAATCTTAGATACACGTGTTGTACCCAGACACTGACACATGGACACATTTTACCCTGGTCAATTGTTATGTTTTAAGAAAAAACAAAACAGACAGACAAACAGAAAGCAGCTGCTGCAAGTCTATACCACGACTGTTGTTGACCATTCATGCCTTCTCTCAGCAACTAATTAATATCAGTAATGATTGAGCAGTGATGATCTGTCACTTCTAAATTAAATTGAGTTGTTGGTTTGTGTTCTTTGGGGGCGACGTCTACCTAAGATAACTTAGTAAAGCATCAGTGTTGATGAGCAATGCTATCAATAAAGCAGTTTCTGAATAAACTAAACTGTTTAAACATTTTGAAGGTGAAAAGAAATGAACAGACGAGCTAAAACTGCCAATATATCTATCTGGTTATTGTCAACCATAGTTATCAATAGGAATATAATTTGCCAAACGCACTGTTTTATCTTGACTTAATTTGCACTGAGTTTCTCTTTGTATTTATTTGGCCATATTGTGTTTTAATCTGCCCAGGTATTGCTGCACTGCTTGATTTTAAATATTTAGAGATGTAATCTTTAATTGCCATGGTAGTGACACAACTATTGAAAGGTATAGGCCTGGTCCGGGTCCTCTTAGCGTTTGTTAAAAGATATTTTTATGTGTTTTCTTCCTTTTGCTCATTTGAAGTGTTTTTAATGTGTGCACTCATCGTTGTGCGTGCCCTGGGTGCTGCTGTTGTTTCATGAGTTTACAGTCTAATGTGTGTTTCTGGTTAGTTGTTGACCTCCTCAAAACCTCCCAACAACCCAGAATCATTTGGAAAGAATTGGCCTTCTGAAAGCAAAAGTGCTTTTAGACAAACCCTCGTTGAATGTTGATAAGAGATGAAAGGAATTTAATGTTGCCTGACTCCACACTTTGACCACAGCTTGACGTTTAGATCTTTGATTGGTTAGCTGAATGGTCCCAGTGTCACTATATTTAGTATTTAAACACTTTTCAGATCCTGAGCAGCACTGAGTGTAACACCTGTTTACTTTGTATTTGTAGTTTTGTTTTCCTCTGCTGAATTGATCAAATACCTTTCTGTCAACGCTGGTTGTCATTTAGTGGGCGCACGGCACGCCTAATAAAAGTTTTTCAACAACAGATTAAGGCATTAGTTGTTCTGTTGGGGTTCTTACATGCTGTCCATGTCCGCTTCACTGATTAGTTTTGGTTTTGGTCCAAATGAAACTAGCTCCAAGGCCAAACACCACAAGAGGTAAGTGAGAAAATCTTGTTGGGATTTGGGTGAACTCTGAATTGCTCCGTGTGAACTCGTATGTGCACACATGCTCCACAAATCACACCTACAACCCGTGTGCCGCCACTTGTATCCTAATCAGAAGCAACATAGTGTTATTTCCTGGGAAAAAAAGTTTAAAGTTAGTCAGGATAACATAACCTGCAAAGTGCACAGTCATGACTAGATTTTTGTAATAAGTCACGTATATAAAAAAACATTATAATACAACAATGAAGAAAGAAAATGATAGGAAGTAAACAAATATATGTATGTAATATATATTTTATTTTTTACTCTATTTTACATCTACACAACTGCAAATATATAAAAAAAAAAGACAATAAATGATCAGCACAATATGACGAGAACTTTATTGTATTAAACCAAACTAAACGGATGGTCTTTTCTCATAAGGAATCAGCTGCGAAATAAATAAAGTTTCCTTCAGCTGGTAGACAGAAACGCTGCAGCTGTGCTGATGCTTAACACACTTACTTTGCTGTCGCTGTGTTTTTTGTTTGCTGTGGTACAATTAAAGCTGCACAAAACACACAACTTCTTAATGAGAGGCAGTTGTTTGACCTCGTTTATTAAACTTGTACTTCTGACGTCAGGTGTTGTACGTTAATAGACTCCACGTCTTTGTTGGCTCTACATTTACCAGTCACTGCAGAACCTACAACAGGTCTGTGCTTTTTAGCTTTGACAGATTTAAAAGCAGCAGATCAGTTTAAACTGGTTTTCGACCACAGTCCTCCCTGTTGACGAAAATCATTTATCGAAAAATAATACTAAAAACGAATAAGCGCTTAACAAACTGTACAACAGATTAAAGAGGAATTTCCACGCGTCAGTGACGAAGCACACCTTGCTACTAAACCATGAATATTTACACAATTCACAACTGTAACACATAAATATAAATCAGAAGTTCGGAAGTCAAGTGAGTGTCAGGCAAAACAAAACAATAAAACTTCCAGGCAGAAATATATATCGCCTGCACTCGAGGACCACGACTGTCATTAACCATATACACCTGGCAATAAAGTTAGATTTAAATACAATTAAACACATCTTCTCCATAGACATTCACTCCAAACTAAGGCCATCGACTGACCTGCTGTAGTAGGATGGAGACAGGGTTCATTTTATTTCCACCCAAAATGTTAATAGAAAGAAGTATAATGAATGATATTCATCCATTCTCAGTTAGTCCTCAGCACAGTGGACATGAACACTTTCTCACGTTAAAGGTACGTTTTAACGTTTTACGAAACTCCTCCGACCCAGGCCTTTAAATCAAGCTGCCAAAAAAAGACAAAACAAAATGTGTTGGAAAGAAACCCCCTAAAAGAATAGCTTCAAGTATGACCCATGTAGATCACGAGACTCGTGCCTTTAAGATGCAACCTTAACTGCCGTCTCCTCAATTTCAGTAAACACCCAAACGTGTACATTTGAAGGTGCCACATTAAAAAAATGAATAAAAATCAACTCCAACTGTTTCCGTTCGTGTGTGAAAGAGAGACAACCCGAACCGATTCTCGCCACGACGCATGTCAAAGTGTGACGTCTACTCTGACGACACGTGTACAGCACGTACGGGTCAGGCCTCTACAGCGTGTTGAGCTCGATGAGTCTCCCGGCGAAGACGGCGAGCGTGCCGATGATGCACACGGCCATGAACACGCAGAGCAGGATGTGGTCCAGCACCATGGCAACGAACTTCCACTCCTCTGCTGCCTGGAAGGAGATGAGAAGAGTCAAGTTTGAGGAACTCTGACTTTGGACGCGTGTAATTTGGGTATTTACTAATTATAAATTTAATAATATCAATTATAAACTTGTGAAGTTTTACTGTCCGTTACTCATGCAGGCGGCGTCTTACATTGTTAGATTCCTCGTCTGATTTCATGGTCTCAGCGATGTACTTCACACCTTCAATGGCGCTGCGGACATCAGGGTTTTTAGCGATGGGAGACTGGTAGGTGACACTGGTGGGTGTGGGGTTACCTGCAGGGGAGAGGCAGGTTGTAGTTGCGGGCATACACGGAGAGACACGGCATCATGGTAACCAGTTCCTGATTTATTTAGTGTTTACAGCTGGAATTATCTCTGTGACTCACATTATTTACAACTTTCATCTGACAAGACCAACTGCATGTAACACCAACAGGCCCGCAATGTTAACAATCTGGCTCCCCGCCCAGAACATGTAGCAGCTGTCTGTCATTTATCTGTAGCCTTGCCTGAGATGTCAGAGATGTCCATGTCAGTAGGGAACAACCTCTTCTGCCGGATCTCCTGACTGGGACGCTTCATTGTGGAGAAGAACATCATGTTGGGAATGGTTTCGATGAAGACCTGAGAGACGAACACACGCAGCTCTTGATTCCATTCCACGGTTTCTCACAGCACCACAGACGGATATATATAAAAAAACATGAACCTTGCGGATCCAGGCGGGCATGGTGTGCGTGCTGGGCGAGCGGTGGTGCGTGTTGATGACGATGACGGTGATGATGATGGAGGCGATGACGAACACCATTGTGAAGAGCATGTATTTCCCTATGAGAGGAACGGCGCTGGAGGTGGAGGGGATCAGCTCCACAATGACCAGCAGGAAGACAGTCAGAGACAGCAGGACCGAGATGGAGAGAGTCATCTTTTCACCTGCAGACAGAGGTGCACGCTTGTCTCGATGCTAAGATGATCATTATATAATAAGCATATATTGCTTATTATTTCTGACATTTATTGCACAGCGCTGACCTAAATTTGTGCTGTATTTCTTCATGCATTTTATTAGATATTTCTTTCTTTACCATTATTACCTGTACCAAGGAGGTTATGTTTTCTGACATTTCACTGTTTTCTCTATGCTCTAGTTGTGGACTTTAAACAGAAAATGGGAATTCATTAATCCCATTCATTAATCCTCATTAATTAAGTTTAAAAAAAAAAAAACAAATGACACCAATCAGTGAGTTTGAATGGAAGTTGCAGTGATAAGAATCCAAATCCTGTTGGATTTCCACATATGAAAGTGGCCAAAATGTCTCTGAAAATACTTGCATGATGCTTGGTGCTCAAACGTCAAAGTTGAATTTTCAATGTTCAAGATGTTGGCCTTATTATCTGCCCAGAGAATTCACCATTGATTTTGTTGCTGCTGTTTACGTTCCTCCTAAGGCAACATTAAAATAAATAAAAATGCACTGCAGGAATACACTACTGTTTTTGTTCTGTTTTTGTCATGTCATGTTTTTCTTGTGTTGCATAAATGCACTAAAACTGCATTTTGTTGTGTTGCAGAATGACAATACATGATCCCTGAATCCTTCATCATGCATCTCTGATATATGCCACATCTGCACAAATACATTTCAAATGGGTCCCTTGTGCCCACAGAAGAAAACTGGACATGCTCTTACCTACTTGATTTAGTCGCCATCAAAGTTTTATTAAGTTTTTCGAACTCCAGAACCCACCAAGAGCTACGTACCGGAGTCAGTAGGCAGGTAGAAGACGAGTCCGGTGAGAAAAGAGAACAGCATGCAGGGAATGATGACGTTGACAATGAAATAGAGAGGCAGCCGCAGCATCAGGAAGTGGTAGGTGATGTCAAGGTATGGCGTGTCAGGACAGCAGGTGTAGTAAACCCAGTGCTTCCAGCTCCTGTAGTCCTTTAACACCCATTCACCCGACTCCATGAAGTTACTGAGGTCAGGCCGATCGTTGTCCTAAAACACAGGAGAGTAGGAAATAAAGCACGACAATATAAAAGGGTAACACAAAAGGGATGAAGGCATGTTTGGGGGTTACATGTTTACTGAATTAACTACAGTGTTATGACAGAAGTGATGGTTAAGGTGCGCGGTTACTCAATTTCTACTATATTTAACAACTGACACTTGTGTTTATCACACAATAATAATCTTTGAGCATAACCCTATGAATTTCTAAGTTACGCTCACTGGGTTGATGACGACCAGCAGTCCATCGTAGGTCCAGGTTCCCAGTTTCATGCTGCAGTTTTGCAGGTCAAATGGGAAATGGAGGACGATGATCTCACAGTAGCTCTTAAAGATGGCGGGAGGGTTCCACGTGATCATCCCAGTGTGCTCCAGCAGCACTTTGGTTAAATGGATGATGGCGAAGTCGCCATCGGCACTGCAGAGGAGAGGAGCGGCGAGATGTTCAGGGAGCGCTACACGTAGGAGTGTGTTTGAGAATATAAAAGACAGAGTGTGTGTTTACTTGTTGTATAGCACCAGGTCAGGTTTCCATATGTCGGTTGAAGGGATTCTTATCTTCCTGATGCCTCCGTAGTCGTCCGGATTCCAATTCAGGTTCACATCCAGCCATTGCTGCGGTGAAAATAGGAACATTTCAGATCATTTAGTCTCCTAACGCACTGATAAAAGCTGACTTCAGTTGTTATTTCCAGTTGAGGATAGTTTAAACTTCTTTAAACGAAAAAATCCTATTCACTTCATACGTCGTGAGAATACAAATTGTCACGTACAGTTCGTATCACAGCGGAACAATTAAAACTGTGTTACCTCGAGCAGTCACCAAGTCACAGATCCTTCCTTATTTATGTGTCAAGATGTGATTTAAATCAAGTTAAAATAGCAAAGATTGTATTTGCGTGATACATCCAGGTAAATAGAGATAATTGAAATATATGTAGTTGCAACTGCAGCTAAATATATAAATTCTACAGCAGATAAATTGTTATAAAATCAAAGATAACTAGTTAAAGATAACTCAGCGACACTCTTTGTGGTTTATGACACTTCTGAGCTAAACTAGACATTAATTAGTAAAAAAAAATATATATATAATAATAATCTTGACTGACTACTACTATAAAAGTATCTTTTTTTTAAAAAACAATTATGGAGGCTAATTTCATCTTGTGAC
This sequence comes from Bovichtus variegatus, assembly GCA_943593645.1. Taxonomy (NCBI): domain Eukaryota; kingdom Metazoa; phylum Chordata; class Actinopteri; order Perciformes; family Bovichtidae; genus Bovichtus; species Bovichtus variegatus. The sequence continues at coordinate 2,771,144 of CALSCE010009347.1, read as the reverse complement.
CTATTAACCATTGTTCTTGGGATTTCTAGATAAATGGTCAGCGTTTTTGTTTTCCAACATCACATTTACCTGTTTGAGACGAACATTACTCGTCACAATCTGGTTGACTTCATCCTGAGAGACGCAGAAAAAGACAGAAAACAGTCAGAAACAAGGAACCTTCGTTTTCTTTACAGATGTGTTTGCTTTGTAGTCATTTATTATGTGTTGTGTTGGGCTCTGAGTCATTTTAATTAGTTTAGAATAAACAATTAAATATAAGGCTAATGGTCGACCAAACTGCATTTTGACTGAAACTGAAATAAAACAAATTTTCAAAGTAAACATAGTTTTTTGAAGACGGTTACAGCTGCAATGTTGTTAAAACATTCCAGTAAACTTTAGATCGTTTGAACTTCAGCACATTAGACGACCAGTTGTTTTATTTACATTCAAGGATTATAGGTAGACCAGCACACACTCACCACGGCCCCTGGTAGACCAGCACACACTCACCACGGCCCCTGGTAGACCACCACACACTCACCACGGCCCCTGGTAGACCACCACACACTCACCACGGCCCCTGGTAGACCAGCACACACTCACCACGGCCCCTGGTAGACCACCACACACTGAATGTGGCTGTAACACCACTGTTCCTCCTCATGTGCAATACACCCCGTTACTATGTGTTACTATTAGTTACTGAGCAATACAATCACGTGCAATACGTATGTGCAATATATCTCTTTTTACTATGTATTATTGTTACTACTGGCTGCTAGTTTTACTCTCACATGTTCACTTACTGTATTAACCTGCCACTTACTTACCACAGTTGTTGTGTTTTTTGTACTTATATTTTGTACTTATACATCTGTACTTAACCTTTTATCGGCGCTGTCCCTTTGCTGTTGTAGCGCTGTAAATGTCCCCGCTGTGGGACGAATAAAGGTTTTCTGATTCTGATATTACATTTGTTAAAATCCTATTCCCTGCATACTTTGTGAAGTCCTCCTGTGTTTTGCTGCTGCTGTGCCATGACTGAGACAATGTGCTTGTTGTGACCCTGCTTCTTCAGTGTGGGTGGCATACCCCCCCCCCCAAAAGAAAAAAGCATACATTGTTTTCAGCAGACTCTGATTCAGGGTCACATCTACCCAATGCTGGGGAGAAAACTGCAACGTTTTACATCATTTGCTCTACTAATGCAGCTAGTGCAGCTTGTCCCTGTTTTGAACCTTGTAATGCAATTAGAACATTTATTACAATTAATACGAATTGTGGTCTTTTTTTAATAAGACCCATTTTTAATTTGTGCAGTTTAATAAGATGTATTTTTTAATTTGTGCAGTACATGTCCCAGGGATTGAAAGTACTAAAATGTTTTACTCAAACAGCAGTTTTTGCTTGAGAGTACAATGCTCACAGTTGCATTGTATTATTTGAAGGTACAGGGCAATAAAAGAGTGGTTAAACTACAGTAGGGACTTTAATTTCTTTATGTAAAAAGCTGCAATTGAGTCAGTCGCTAACAAAACTCTGAGGCCTCAAGTGAAAAACATTGTGAGCGTAATATCTTTCACTTAAATGAAGTAATCCTTCTTTATGTAGTTTGCTTTTGCCAATACTCTCCTCCTCTCTTACCACACTGATGAGCTGTATGAGCTGCAGGCCCACGGTGACCACCACGGCTTCACTGAAGTGGTTCACGGGACGAACCACCTTGTTGTAGCCAGTGAACAGGTTTTTCACCAGGCGAGTCTCATCCTCTGAGCACAAGACGGGACCTAGGACACACAGAAAAACACAAACATGTGCTCAGACTTTATTTTGTTGCACACTCTGTACTTCTGACAAGGAGGTCAGAGATCAGATTGTGTTTTGACAATGTCTAATGTACAATTTTTGGGCTGCACACAAACTCTGCTTCGCACATTCATGACGCACTTTTTATTTTGGGCTCACTTTGGCGGAGGCACACAGCATGGCATGCTGCCACACCCAGCTGACGACCATGTCCCCACAAAATGTTTTAACACGGGACCTAAAATCACAGCTGAAGCGAGAGGGAGGCCAGCAGATTGCTTTTAACTGTGATTCACACAGCAAACATTTCCCAGGCTTACAACCCGGCAACCTGAAACCCTCCAATGTGGCCGAGAGAGTTAGAGTGCATCAGAAGAGACGGGAAGATAGAGGAAATATCAGATGAGGGAGGCGGGGACGCGCACATGCAGACAGATCAACAGCAACAGCGGGGACTGGCATGCCGGGTTGGTGAAAAGCCTCCGCACTGAATGTCCCATGAGCTGTCTAAGCTCTGCGATCAAGTATGTTTCGGCACAAGGCCTTGGCGTGGAACCTAAGCTGAATGTTAGGTGGGTGTTCGGGAACGCCAGCCCTGGCCTACCCACTTGACATTAAGTCTGGATCAGTTAGAGTTCAGGACAGTTAACCCGCATTTAACACCTCTTCATACAAAAGGGGTTTCCAGCCAACAGACTGACAGTTGTTGTTTTTTAAAGAAACACGCCTTTTATGAGCCAGGTTGTCACAAGTTACATCCTTTGCATGTTATTTCTGGAATGTGCCGGCAATCCACACTTAGCCTGAACTGGGCCGGCTCGGATCTTGTTTCGCAGAGGACACGCACACACCAGATGCACATTGGGCATTTGTTGGTCTTTGGTTTCCTTTCACGGCTTCTTTTGGCGTCTTTCTCAATGATGTGTGGATGAGGAGTGTGGTGTACAGCGATGTTCATTTCCCTGGCTGTCTGCCATCGTGCCTGTCTGTCACTGGCTCGCAGTCTGTTGTCCTGCTAGCGCGCTTTGATCTGGCCACATACAAAAATAGATGGCAGGGAAGGTGGGACAGAGGAGCCACTTGGAGCTGTCAATCACTGACAACTCCCAACCCCAATTTCCGCTTTTATACTGATCTACCATTGCAATATAAAACTGCTCAAGCTTTATCTATTTTCCGCCACTTTCCAGCTGAAAAGTAACAAACGTGCGGATGTGGAGATAGTTTGGAGACATTTGAGTCCACGGTGATGATGTAGGACCGGTTGTCTTGTGACCCTCTGGGAAAATGCTGCTGAGGAAAGTGGATCGCTCCAACTGTTCCAATGCATTTGAGCAGCGCTTCAAAACGAAATGAGGTCGCCACCCTCAAATTGCATCGTCTGTCTGCTTTCCTAGTGAACTTCAAACATAGTTGAATTAATTTGGTTGGCTATAGAGCTCGCTCAGCATTGTGCCTGCGATGACAGCCAAATCCCTCACTTAAAAAAACAAACAGTATCTCCAGCTGCATTGCATTCTTGTCTATTAAAGTTATTGACTGTGAATTATTTCTTTTCTTAAATACAATTCTTGTATATGCTGTATGATGGATAAACATGGTAGAAAGCCAAGAAGTTAAACTCTCGTGTGTTTTTGTGTTTCCAGCTGTGAAATATCTTGTAAATATCTGAAACATTTCTGCACTTTATCTTGCTTGTAGCTGTGTTCTCCTAATGTCACGGATCTGTTCTCTGGGTCTATTTTTGACCAGCTAATCGGGAGCAATGCTTATATAACATCACTAAATACAACCTAAAATTAAATAAATGCAGCTAACTGGATCATTATGAAGATTGCAAATTCGCTCAGTGACTCTTTCAAATAAATTCATGCCACTCATTTGTAAGTTATTGTGTCTGAATGTCTTGATTTATTTAACATGAGACAAAACGATCATGTCTGTAGGCTGGAGTGATCTGTGACAAGCCTGCCGACAAACAAGCTCAAGCTCGTAAATATTTTTCAAAGTGGATTTGCAGCATCCACGAATAAAGACCTTCAAATGATTTAGTGAGTGAGCGCCATCTTTTATTGCACATCTGCAGTGATGCAGATAATGTCCAACTGGTGGCTTACAGGCTGCATCCATTCATCCTGAAACACCACCTCTATCTGGCCCCCACATCAATGTGTCACCAGTGTCTCATAATGTGCCAGTGCCCAAATCACTGAATTGGAAAGGATCAATTCAACATAATTCCTCTTGATATTAATAGACTGGTAATCTCGCTGGTGCAGACACTGAATGCTTCATTTTAGATGGAACTAAAAAAAAAAAAAAATCACTGAAAAAAAAAACGTGTAAAATCAGGTATGTCACGATAATGAATGCAGCGTTTTAATGAGAAATAAACGAGGAGTAGTTGTGAATATAAGACCATATTTGTATTTATACGAATGATGTCGAACACTTTTCTATTTAGACCTGATCATAACTCTGTGCTAGTCATTTCAGGTTGAACTTTGTGACACTGTATATCAGGCAGAGTTCATTCAATCCATAGCAACTCTATATTCTATACTCTATATATGCTATGAATCTTTGAGTTTCACTTTAATGGTGACGTGATCAACAGAGGGCACCGGCCATGTGTTCTGCTCTTGTTCCCTCTGCACCATTAAATCTACAGTGATTCTTAAATCATACGTTCTCTTTAAAATATTGCCAAACCCCCATGCTTCACGGCAGGTGTGAGTGGATCCTGATGTTTGATGTTCCGTAGATGTTTTCAGTCATTGAAGTTATGGTCTCTTCACTTTGCTTTTTGCTGCTTACCAGATAAACCGGTCACATTATGTAATAACCGCTGACTTTCTTTCAAAGTAGAGTTTTTTGAAATACATGGGTATGAGCGTTTAATAAATGCGTAGTGGATCCACTTGCAGATACCAGTGGACGAGGATAAGAAGGCGACGCACTTTGTGGGCAAAACATTTATTTTAAAATAAGGGTCAAGCACAGGGATACGGATGACTTTCTAATCTGTAAAGTGATCCATGATTCGGGGAGGCATGGGTACGCCTCGTCCAGTATTTGAATGTTCCCCGGTTTAATCCCCCCCATGAGACAGAGCGTGCATCAACAAGCATGTGTCCCGTCCAATTGTCCTTGAACAAAGACTCCCAGTACCTGGTCACTAACAAATATAAATCTCTCTTGAAGAGGACAGCAGCTACAGTAAATGCCTTAAATATGACTGCAGCGAGGAATGCTAACAATGCTGAGCCGCCTCTTTTAGGGTAGCTGAGGGACAAATGCTAAGACACTCACATTTCTAGAAGTGCTTTGCACAGAAAGTAACGGGCAGAATGTCAAATTCAAAGATTCAGTAGTAAACTGTTAAGGTATTTCTTCAGGTGGGCGGTATCGTGAATGGTAGAAGTTAATAACCCCTGTTCATATTATTTATACCATACCCTTTAATGTCTTTGTGCCATTGTGGGAAATGTTGCAAATGAATGAGCAAATCTTTCTGTCAGTATTGTGTCTTTCTGATTGTTGCATCAGTGTGATGATACACTTTGATTTGTTAAAGGTATTTAAGTCACTGGATTAGCCAAACTAGAGATTCCTGTCTGCTTGTTTTTCCAGAAGATGTAGCCTATTATAGCCTGGTAAATCAAATTCAACATTGTGAAATGAAAATGCATACACCGTGAGAGAGAATTGAGTTTATGTTGCCTTCTCTTAGAGTGCAGTTTTTTTTGTTTTTGGTCCCCAGGCCATGTGTCATTAGGCTGTTTCTGAGCAGTGCTGGATACAGCAGTCTCTGGAGAGATCAGTACTTTATCCACAGAGAACATGCTTTTAGCAACACGCCTGCTTAAACACGTATAACATATACAGTCTCTGTTGAAAGTATAACTGAATAGATTATGGCTTTCATGAAAAGACAGCTGGGAAGTTGGTGAGATTTGGACTTGTAGAAACAAGCCGATCCTTCTTCAGCTTAAAATTATTATAGTAGTTATAGTTGGTAGTATTGTTCAAAGAGGGGCAAGACTACATTCACCTCTTTAGTCAGACATTTTCAGGACCTGCACTGCTACAGCAACACACACTCACTCACACACAGGAAGACTTACCGGCAAGCACACCTAGGATCCACGGCAGCAAGAGCTGGACCTTCGAGAGGTTCATATCTCCTCCAGATGTTTAGAACAGCCCTGAAATGTACAGCATCTGTTTTAATAATGTGTTAACGTTAGCAAGTCTCGAGCTAACGGACTCCAGACAGAAGCAGACGCATGCACCGAAGCTGTGGCAGTCACTTTGGAGGTAAAGTGAGTAAGTGAAGCCTGAGCTCTGGTTTCTCTATTCCACCTCCCCCACCCAACAACATCCCGACCTCTCAGCACACTGCAGGGCACGGGAGACAGCTGTGTGTGTGTGTGTGCGTGTGTGTGTGCGCGCACATATCAACACTGTCATCGTTTCTCTTACATGTGGACCTTGTTTCTTAGGGTAATGACTCCAGTACAGACATAGAGAAGCAGAGGGCAGTGACAGGCATAACGACAGACAGCGCAGAGGAAATTAGGAAAGACGGACAGATGGACGGCGCAGGACAGAGACAGGGAGGCAGACAGGAGGACAGCTGAGAGCTGTCACTGATGAAATGAGAAACATGTCCACATGCTCCGAGCACGCACACACACACACACACACAGTACCCACCACCCTGCCAGCGTGCATGACAGGAAAGTACCCAGTGCAGGGGTATTCACTTAAAATTCAAAGAGGTCCAGCTAGAGAACATATCCTCAAGCAAAAGGTCCAGAACATCATGATGTCTCTCTTGTGTTGTGATTCAGTGTCATATATATATATATATATATATATATATATATAGAGAGAGAGAGGGATATAGGAGCCAGTAGTTGGACCAACAAATGAAAAAAAGAGGGGAATTCAATAATATGTCAATATTTATTGTCATTTTTTACATTGAACTGGAGGGATATAAATGATAATAAGCCTGCTCTGATAATAAATGTTCTGTTCTCATTTCACGTAAAACAAGGGCTGCATTTAAAAAAATAAAACACAGAACAGAGAGTTTTTTAAATAATATAGGCCTACATTTCTTCTTTTTTTTTGTAACAATTGCTCATTATTTTCCCTTTCAGCTGTTGGTGGGACTATGCAGGGATGGAATAACTTAAACCATGCACAAGTTTTTACATGACCTTTGACTCTTCTGATGCACTTTTGTCAGTATATTCATGGGTATTTTGTATTGACTGATTTGATTGGCTGACTACAAATACATTAGCCTAAGCCAATCAGAAATCTTGTATAAAATTCAGCAAACTAAGTAAGTTTAATTTAATTTAAAATCGATGGAAATAAGTTTTTACTGAAAGAACTTTGCAAAAACTCCAATATTGAAATGATTTTTTAATTGTGTCAATAATTTGACCAGCACCTGTCACGTGTTTGTAACCAGAGCAATGTTGTTGTGCTGCTTTTCCTCCACTGGATGGCAGGAAGCTCTCGAGGAAGCTCAGTCCACAGCACAAGCTTTGAGCATCAAACCAGGAGCAAATATTAAGACAAAATAGGGCTGTGCATGGATTTCAATGTCTGATTTAAGAGTAAAACCAATTTCATTCAGCATGATGTGCTTATTTTGGTTGAGTCACTCAGTTAAAACAATTATTTGAATAAAATTTTACAATCCACTTATTCCTTTCTTTTATTACTGCACCATTATGCCTCTTGCACTATTTTCTTTCCTTCTTTCTTTCTTTTTGTGTCTTGGTATTCTGTGTGTCCCATTGTTGGAGGAGCCTGGGACGCTGTCGCCGTTTCTTGCATTATGACAATAAAGCCTTTGAATCTTGCGTCGCCACTAGATGGCAGTACAAGACTGAGAAACACAGCACATGGCACAGTGCTCCATGACATTACTGCTGGGGTGCATGTGTAAATATAATTGTGTAGGTGTGTGCTCAGTCTGCATCTGCGTCTGTTTGCCTTTTCCCCCCCGTCTGTCTGGCACTAAGGTATGCTTCTCTCTGCCACTCTGTACATTTGCCACCAATTAGTTTCTCTTTCTCTCTGTCTGCCTGTCTCACTGCTCTCATGCCTCTCTTTTTATGTTCACACACACACTGACCCCCGTTTTTTCCACACAGGGTAAAAATGGAGCCTGGATTTTGAAGGGGATATGAAAGAGCACTTTGAGATGAGTAATGTAAGCCACCTGTCAGCGTCTTATAGACACCTCATATCTCAGAATGTAATGGCATGCAGAAAATTCCTCACTTTCATTCCCATTCTGGCCTAAAATCATTACTCAAAGTTCATCTGTATATCTTTAATATATTGAAGATAATCCAGTGCGCCGGGGTGCTGTCAATCACACTCCTGCATTACCAAATACCCTTTTACAAATCTCCATTTCTTAGATTAGCCAATTTCTTCACAGTAAGTGTTAGCTCTTTGAAATGGCAGATATCTCATTTTAGAATAAAACTTAATTTCCTTGTCGATGAAAAGGTTATTCAGGTGAAGAAGGAAGCGTTCTGCAGGAAGCTGACAACAAACCAGGAACAATAATTGATGCATTCAGACATTTTTTTCCGGACTGCACAGTTCTTGTTTGAATGTTATATACTAGAGGCAAATGTGACAAAACAAAATGTCTCTATTCTGACTATTGTCATCAGACTACTTCCAACTAAGTTTGCAACAACTTAAAAGAGAGTTTTCTAAACAGTTCTTAGTTATTAAAGTCGTGGATGTTTCTTTGTTCTGTTTTATGGTTTGGAACTGTATTTACACTTGAAGCTATACTTCAGGCCAATTTAAGGACTTGAAAGAGCATTAACTTTAAACTCATTAGTTGTATTTTGTTTGTTGTTTTGGTGGAATATATTGCGGCGATATGTGCATCATTTTCTCAAGCAGAGGTGTTGATGTTCCCTCAGTGGTTTGACAGACTCAGATTGGACCACTGGAGGGGAGGGGGGTGTAATATTTCAGCCGTCCAGGATACTTGAAGATAAACTGAATGTTTTCTGGTTTTAAAAGGAGCAGAGTCCTCCAGCTGGCTGAGAGATGTCTGCTGAAGAGCTCACATTCCTGTGGTTGGAATCTGAAAAGACCAAACTGAAATATGTTCGCTGAGAGTATCAGTTTCAGGCGCTTGATGATCATTTAAAATGATGTATATTGGCCATATAGGTCCATGTGAGGGAGCTGTTTATCACATGAATATGGAAAGTTAATAGCAAACATATTCGTATTCATAGCAGGATTCAGGGCGAGCGTAGCCAGACATTTACAGAAGGCATTTTGCAAAATGCTTTTGTTGCGAGACACCATCAGGATACTTGAAAGTGTCCTTAAAAGCACAAACAAATCGATATCATCCCTTGATGGTATTTGAGAAAGCAGCTTGTGTAACAAATGATTTTGTGTAATATCCGTTATTTGTAAAGACAGCTAAATATGTGGATTTCCTCATAATGTTTGAAATATAGTGCAATGGAGAGCACAAAAGATGGACGTTATATCATCTTTTATATGAAATATGTCACGTCGCATGTTCCAACCCGCAGGGAGCTCAAATTACAGCGTCGACCACAGAGCTGTATTTATGAAGCCAGGAGGAATCTGACTTCAGCAGGGAGTGACGTGAGCGGAGAAACACGGCCATCGAAAGCATCCAGCCTTCTCTCACTGTCTTCAAGCACAACTTTGAGTCTCTGACTGCTCACAAACAGTCTGTTTTATTCCTCTTCCTCCTCTGTGTGTGAACTACATCATCACATTCATGACTACAACATCCAGGCTGTGCCTTTCATCAGACGTATGCCTGTCATGGAAGTATTCCTGCGTAGCATCACGTGCTCGGAGTTGTTCTGGTCTACTCGTATTATCTGCTCCATCCCAAATATATCATTTTAAACAAGCCTGGTGCTGAATCTGATAGGGAGCCTGCTTTGTCGGGTTTGGTCCGAGTCCTTTCACACAGTGGACACTGAAGTAGTGCACTATTACCAGATCACATGACCACCAACAACATTGTTTACTTTTGGCCGGTAGATGTCTATAAAACGATGGGCCTGCCTTGTTCAGTTTTTCCACTTCCTGCTCTTGCACTGCAGTGCATTTGCTGATTTAGTCAAGCCGTCCTTGACGTCACATCTTCATTCATTAGCCTTGTTTAATTTGCTGCACACAATATTAACGTGAGAATTGCGTTCCACAATCCTGTTCATTGTGATTGAGGAGAGTTGAGAGGGCTACAGCTGTGGCGTTCACCCTGATGTATCGGAGGGAGCAGTGCCACTAACGTAAATGAAATTATGTGGAACAGCCAAAAAAAAAAAGTCCCAGTCTGACCAGGGTGCATGTATATCTTTACTTCTACGACTCCATCCAGATGGAACATGGTTGGACGCAGGGTGGAACAGGGTTGGGATTGGATCCATTATGAACTTGAGAAAATGTTTTGTTGTTATGTGTTTGTATTCCTGGTAGACGGCGAACAGAATGCACTTTGATAGACAAACGTGGTCAATAACTCAACCCTCCGACTCCACAGCACGGAGTATTGACTGCAGCGCAGTTTGAAAGTAGAAGGAGACAGACGGGAAGAGAGTTTAATTTGTTGGCGTCTGAGGGCGTCCCCCCCTGTTCTCCTTCTCTGCCCCTTTTGTGAGCTCTGCGGTGATGAACCGCTGGAGTTTCACAAGGTCCACTCTCCTGTTTAAGAGGGAGTGTTTGAGGAATGGGAATTCAAAAGACAAATGTCCCCTTGAACAGGCCCCCAGGTGAGAGATGATTACTAAGCACAAGTCCCCAAATGATAAGAGTCCTAGTATATTTTAATTAGCCTGGATTCTTGGTTGAGATGCTATATTTACCTGCATTAAGTCCTAAGATGAGACCACTGATGTGTTTTTAATTTACCTACATTTAGTTCCTGTCCCTGATGGACGAGCGGTAATATGACAGGATCCCAGGAAGCAGAGCAACATTTAGCTGATTTGGAGACAGTTTGTTTGTTTGTTTGGTTTGTTAATGTTCCAACTGTCTAATTGGAAAGTAAGCAGTACATGTACACAACAGTCACACAAAGTGTTATTTGCATGGATTTGCTTCTGTGCAGTAGGGAAAAATCAAAGTTTACTCTTTGTGACTTAAACTGAGTTGAATTGACTGTTTTTCTACGGTCGACTGTCTGGGGTCACCAGTGTTCACCGGCGTGCTCCGGAGCTCCTGAGCGGAGCACAAGGAGACAGAGAGCCTTGTTTTTCAGCTCACCTCTTTCGTCGGCTTCAAATCCAAAATGCACGGCACATTGGCAAAGTTTTAGTTTTCTTTGAGTAAGCGAGTGGGAAAAAAATGCATTTGTTCAGGGTCGCCGAGGCTGGAAATGGGACAGGGGTGTGAAGTGTCACAGGGCAGGAAGTCCTACGGTGTGGGGGCTGCACACAGAAAACAATGGGGGTGGCTGTTTTGATGAGCTGCGGTTTATTTTGGCCAATGCCACGTCTCGTCACGTCACCCCCCAAAAAACATGAACTTTCTAGTAAACAAACACAATGTGCACCGTGCACATCTTCCCTCCGGCCTCTAATTTCATCTCCTTCATGCGGCCACGGCTCGACAGTAAATTTGTAAACGGCCTGTCAGACATTAGTGCCTCTGTTAGTCAGTTTAGAAACAAAAATAGTGTTGTTAATCACGCTGTCTTATCGCTTATTACTAACGCAGTACTATTTGTATGAGTCACGACGGTTTGCTGATGTAAAGCTACTTTTTAAATTTTCCAGAACGCGTCATATTGACAAAAGCTGGTTCAGCCGGTTTACGTGAAATCCAACTGTTTGAGCTCGTACACTGGTCCGGACCAGCAACAACCGGCAATCGACCCAAGTGTAGTGTTATCATCAACGCCAGTGATGAGAGCAGCACGAGACCCTTCATTCATGTCAATAGGCTGCTTGTTCTGGTGGGATTACACATTTAATCGGCTTCATTTATAAATGAACTCAACTATGTTTACAGTTTAAAGTGTTTTTAACTGGATCAGATCACTTATTGTGACAATCACACACATCACTCATCTGATAAACCAACAAAATGATCAATTCGCGGCTCATTAGCAGCTGTAAGAGCCGATAGTTTTCTCAGGTGTTAGAAATAAAAGGACTTACATTTATCAAGTAGACGGACGCATGTACAATAGGATTATGAGGATAATGTTGTGTCAGCTGGATGTTTAAATTGTCTGAGCTGAACAGCTGAAACTACTTTTTAAGGCAATAATACATCAGTGTGTAGTTTTCTGCTTGTGTCCTCCACATGGCCCAAAGAAATCAGTTAATACAGCCAAGTCAAGTCATTTATATCCTGTATCTGTTATGGATTATGTGTCACATTCCAGTTCACTTGAGAACAGATGGACATTTTTAATTTTCTAGTTAAGTAAAGGAATAACTACTGATATATACCAGGTGTAAAGCGGCCCTGAATGTGCCATGGAGAGCACCGTGGTGTGAAAGTAAAGATTCAGTTTGATTCTCTACATTACAAGTGCATTAAGAGTTTTAATGCGTCTGCGACCGAGACAAAGGGACTTTACTCAGTTTGGAAGCAATATACTCTCCATTAAAACTGTTTATGAGTTCATCAAAATCTGTTTGCCAGACACTTTTGTTAATTTGCTCTTCTACCTTCATCTAACCCTAAAAAAAAAAGAAGTTAAATTTGGCAGTACATTCAAAATTGACATGAATTTGCTCAAACTAATTTAACTCTGACTTGCATTTAAACTTGCACACGTACGTACATACCTACACACACACACACACACACATACAATATATGTAATCCATAAGGTGCACAATGAGACCACACCAGACCTTTCACTCCCATAAACTCCCCCATTGGGGGTCAGTGTGTGTGACCTGTGTATAATGGGGTCGAGACCCCTCCAGCCACTGTGGAGAACTCATCATTGAGCTCTGAGCTAAGTACACCTGACAGCGCTGGTATTTTCTCTCACACACACACACACACACACACACACACACTCACTGAAACACAGGGTATGGTTCATATAGCCAGCAGTCCGCTGGGTACGTGGTGCACTATGTAAGTGTGTGTTTGTGATAATCAGTGCTGTCTGATGCGAATGATTTGCTAGAGGAGGGCAAATCAATGTCGCCCTCTAAGAGAATATCACACAAGTTGAAACGGCCAAAGTTTTACAGAAGCTGCTTATTTGTCTGCTGCTCGTGTTGATTTTACTCTGAAATTCATACGTAGATGTTTAACTATATTATACTGATGGATGGTGATTGTGTCCTTATACAATATACTGACAAGGGTGTCTCTGTCTCTGTCTGTCTGTCTCTGTCTCTGTCTGTCTGTCTCTCTCTGTCTGTCTGTCTGTCTGTCTGTCTGTCTGTCTGTCTGTCTGTCTCTGTCTGTCTCTGTCTCTGTCTCTGTCTCTCTCTCTGTCTCTCTCTCTCTCTCTCTGTCTGTCTGTCTGTCTGTCTGTCTGTCTGTCTGTCTGTCTCTCTGTCTCTGTCTCTCTCTCTCTCTCTCTCTCTGTCTCTGTCTCTGTCTCTCTCTGTCTCTGTCTCTGTCTCTCTCTGTCTCTGTCTCTGTCTCTCTCTCTCTCAGTATGACCATAGTGACAAACAGTATTACCAAGGTATTGTGCGAATATTGACAATTACAACAAACACATACATTTTGAATATACTCTGTGTATATATACATTTTGAACAATAGCAGAATTAACACGGTTTCTCTACAAGTAAACCAAGGCACTTTTTTTGAAGATGAACAAACAACCCCCCTCCCATCCCTTAACCACTTAATGTGACAAGAAAACAAATATATATGATATATAGAAAATAATTTACATTTTTAGCAATCTCTTTAACTCATTTCCTCTGTGATGACTGTCTCATTGTCATTAAGGCTGTTTTTTATTCATTTTATTTTTAAATGAATAGTTATTGCTTCATTTAACATTTTCTTGAGGCTGTAATATTTTTAATAGCTCAGTCTGAAATATTTTTCTTTTCTTTTGTTTTTTCTATGAACTTAAAAACGCCTGAACAGAAAATTGGCAAACAAGACCATAGTGGTTTTCATTAATATAGTGTTTATTTTATTGTGGGTTGTGGTGCAACATTAATAACAATGCATTTAAAGAGATACTGAGAAATACTATTATTATCTTATCATTTATCACTGAAACTATTGCTTCTTCAAAAAATCTTGGATGTGAAAAAAACCTTAATTTTCATGAATAAAACTTGGATATGAAAAAAAATCATAATTTTCTTGAAAAGTTTGAATGTGAAAAACTACAAAAAAAAAAAAAAAAAGCTTGTATGTCAAAATACTTCATTTTCATGGAAAAAAAAAACAACTTAATTTTCATGAAAAAAGCTTGGATGTGAAAAAAATACAACATTTTTTCACGAAACAATTGTGGATGTGAAATTTTTTTTACATTTTTTAATGAAAAAAGCGTGTATGTGAAAAAATATTACATTTTTTTAATGAAAAAAGTTTGAATGTAAAAAAATCCAAAAAACTAATTCTTGAAAAAACTTGGATGTCAAAATACTTAATTTTCATGGAAAAAAAAAAAAAACAAAAAAAATTATTTTCATGAAAAAATTGTGGATGTGAATTTTTTTTTAATCTTTTAATGAAAAAAGCGTGTATGGGAAAAACATACAAACATTTTTCATGAAAAAAGCTTGATTGCGAAAAAATTTTACATTTTTTAATGAAAAAAGCTTGGATGAGAAAAAAAAAAAAATTAAAAAAAAAAAAATTAACATATAAAAAATACAAATTTAGAAAATCCCATCATGACTTTCCTTTCCTGAACGTCCTGTATGAACTATTGCTGTTTGACATGGTTCCTGACATTAATCAGTCACAGTGTATTTGAAATACACTCAAGGTTATACATGAGTTGAGAGACGTGTCTTGGCAGTCATGTTTTTCTTTGGGTTGGTTGTTTTAAAGTTCGGGTGTCCTTATCAAAGGTAAAGACTTCAGGCTACATTTTTACATTTTGCTGAAAAAAAGATCTTACATTTCATTCACCCTCGTCTGTGTGTCTGTGTTTGAGCTGGCTTCTAAAGCGAAGAGTTCAACTGTTGACATTTCAGTCAGCATGAAAACACACATAGGCAAACTAAAAATCTAAAAGTCAAATGATGCTACATCTTTCTCTATCCCTTCCTTTAATGTAGCACTCAAAGCAGGATGGAAAAGTTCCTCCATGGGGTGAATAGCACATTTTTTTTTCCATATTTCCATATTCCTATTTGACGGCTTTCTGCTCACCACCCCCTATCTTTTGTCTTCTTCTGTCTCACTCTTTTCACTATACATCTCTATCTCTGTATCTGTCTGCGTGCCCCTCTCTGTCTTGTGTTTTTTTTCGTCCTGGCCTTGATGTGACCTCGTTTTTTGGCAGAGGCATTAACATGCTGTCAAAGGGATGGAAGGCATAGAGGACAAGAAGAGAGGCGTACTGTACTATTCATAACATATGAGTTGTTGTAGCCTGCAATTACTTAAGCAGCAGGAGCAACACTCATTCTTTACATTTTAAAAAGCCCTTCAGTGCCAGGGGCTGAGGACTGAAAACGCTCCCTATGGGATCTGTTTGCAGTGCTCAGCTCAGTAAAGCTCAACATGTGTGTGTTTGTGTGTGTGTGTATATAGGTAAATCCATCGGGGGAAATTTAATTGGCTTGAATTCTTCTTTCTCTTTCTTCTTAATTTCAAATCGACTGAAATAGGAAATGGCGTTTGGTGAGATATATAGTAGTTATTTGGAATAAAGTTGAACTAAAAAGCACCTCATTAATGTATTTAGCTTTTCTAAGTGACCGCCATCGGTCAATCAAATTGAATCCGTTAGATGTCTGAGGGCGTTGGGTCGTGTGTGTGGGTAGCATTTCACAAAATCGTTTAACTTTTACTTGCCGATTTTTCTAAGCTTCAGCACTCGTATGTCTCTTTCCACCCCAGATAAAAGGCAGCAGATGTGACAGGAAAACAAAAGGGACACGGAGTGGCTGCAGAACAGATCTGTGAAAGAGTGGTAGAAAGAAAGAGAGAGAGAGAGAGGACAGAAGAGTTGTTGCAGAACTCCTCTTGATGTTTGATATGGATGCGTTGCGATGTTCTACATTGTAAAACCTCACCTAGACACAACGTCTCCCTGGGGCTTCACATGTCTGCTCTCCTCTGTCGGTCTGTTGATCTATTTCTGCTCACCCGCCTGTCTTCTGCTCTGTCTGTCTATTGTTTCTGGAAGGTGAGATTTGCAAAGTGAGAAATCTCAGCATGTGGCCAAAGTATTGCCGGATTTATGAGCATTGATCAATAACACCATCAATGCATTTTCTGCCTTACTAATAAAGCTCTGTTGCCGTGTCAATGATTTACTAACTCGCATACTTCAGAAGAAGAAAGCGTACAGATCAATATGTTATCATATAAAACATGGCTGCTTTAGACGGTGTCCTCTGGGGTACATAATGAAAGAACGGGGTAGTAAACCTTTGTTATAGCCCAGGCTGGAGGCTTGTACGCAATAACTAAAACGCCTTCAGGGAACGTCTTCAAATTTGGCACAAACATCCACTTGGACTCGAGGATGAACTGATGAACAGAATTCGGGGGTCAAAGGTCACTCTGCCCTTGTGAATCATTTTTCAATGAAAAAAAGCTCAACATACTTTAATTTCATGGGAAAAAAAATTTATTTAAAAAAATAACTTAACTTTCATGAAAAAAGCTTGGATGTGAAAAAAACCATAATTTTCTTGAAAAGTTTGAATGTGAAAAAATCCCCCAAAAATTCCTGAAAAAAGCGAACTCACTGCATATCTACAATAAAGTAAAAAAATAAAAAATAAAAATAAAAATAAAAAATAAAAAATGCAAGATTAGATGTTTATGAACATATAAAAAATAAAAATTTAGAAAATCCCATCATGACTTTCCTTTCCTGAACGTCCTGTATGAACTATTGCTGTTTGACATGATTCATGACATTAATCAGTCAAAGTGTATTTGAAACACACTCAAGGTTATACATGAGTTGAGAGATGTGTCTTGACAGTCATGTTTTTCTCTGGGTTGGTTGTTTTAACCACGTACCACGTCGCGTATTTTGGCCATAACTCAACAATTCATATGCTAATTATTATGACAATTTCAAACAAATGTCTAATTGGATAAAACTATGAAGTGATGACATTTTGGACTAAACTGCAACTTCACTGTTTGGCAGAGACACACACGGTAATTCTAGTTTAAATATGTAATTTACAGCTTGTTCTAAAACCAGGTTGTAGAAAGTCAGAAAGCTGTGTTGCATCTAAAGACTGAAAATATGTCTCGTTTTTGTGTGTGTTCAAAATAATCTCCTTTATAGGTGACAGTAGTAGTAGTGGTGCAAACAGTCGGTCTCAGGGCCAACACAGGCCGTATGACATGTACATGTCAGTTTGGAAAAACATGCCTCATCTTTTGTAAACAGCTGGAAGCTGTAGTGCTAAATACTGTGTAACCTTGAGGAGTTTGATGCCAGAGTTATGTATGTCTTCACCCCCGCAGTGAGCATAATTTAACTGATATCCCCGGAGCACATTAGCAATGCGAGGCGGGTCAGTTCGTTTGACCCAAGCCGTCAGACGAGCAGCATGTGGCAAAGAACCAGAGGAAAAACTCTCGGAGCGAACACAACAAACAGCAGACAAGAGTGATCTTTTCATCTCGGCACAGAAAAACTAAAAGAGCGAGGGAGAGAACAGAGAGAGAGAGAGGGAGAGAGAGAGAGAGCAAAAAACAGACAAATAGGCACATGAAGGAAAAAGAGGCGAAAGACAACCATATGAAGAAAAAGACGAATGGACGAAGGAGTGAAGAGAGAGAAAAAAGAGGCCGAGTCCTGACAAAACAGAGTGAGGGATAAAAACAACAACAACAACGGGACAGCAGCAGAAACTACAGTGAAGACTACAAACATACACATTTTAACTGAGCTTCAAAAGGGTAAACGAGTGGAGAGGAAGAAAAGACAGGAGTGACAGAAAAGCAGAAGCTACATGAAACGTAAACGGTAAAACAACAAAGTTGTTGTCTCATCTGTGGTTCACACCTCTGTATTCTGCAAAGGAGGTGCAAATAGGAAAAACGGTTGCAAAAGCCGGGAAAAAAAGAAGGAAAGGGAGAGATGGAGAAAAGGAGCAAAGAGAGGGAACATCATGAGCATAGAGGAGAATTTAGACACAAAAAAGGATTAATTTCTGTGTCCTTGTTACACTGGGTTTGTGAAGGCTGTTAAATTGGCAAAACAAATCCAGCTTACCCAGGAGATGATGGTCAATGTGAGCATGATCATGTTTACTTCTAAATTCCTGAAAACCAACCTTTTTAGAAGGAGAGATTCCAGAAGGATTTCATCTGAAAGCAACCATTTTTAATTTCTCTTTTTCTCGAAGCAATCAAGCCCCAATCACGGTCACAGCCGACGTACACGAGTCAAACCCTTGTCGTGCTCCTGTAATGCGTGGTCCATCTGTCACCGTCCAATGACGTCGCAGCAGCGATGTGTTCGTCTATCTGCAGAAAATCCCTTCTTTGTCATGAACTGTTTAGGAAAATACCTCCCAGTGAGGAACTCTGCTGCATCACACCTCACTTTTTTAAACTGTGCTATCGGGTTGGCTTTCAGAGGATCAGGGAGAAACGGGTGCACGGGTAGGGCAGCTGGAGAAACACTTCCAACACAATTATCCAACGACGGTATAGAGAAGGGGGAAAAAGGTGTAAACTGCATCATTCTCTGCTACTTAATCTGAGCTCAGCAACATCAATTGAGGCTTTTAAGTGAAAACTTGCCTATTTATTCTTGCTTTTACTAAGAATTTGTTGACACTCCACTGATATATATTCCAAATGTTGTGTATTGGATCAGGTGGTCTATCACAACCTAGAAAACACTTGATGCAGTGTTGGAGGAAGTATTCAGACTCTTTATTTAAGTAAAAGTATCAATACTACAGCGTTAAAAACACTGTTACAAGTAAACGTCCTGCATTCAAAATCAATACAAAAGTATTGGCTTGAAATGTACTTTAAGTAAATGGCCCAATTCAGAATTATAGGCCAAAATATTATTTTACTCGACTATAATTAGTGATGCATTAATGTGTACATCAATTCCAATTCATTTGAATGACTTTTTATACATGTGGGTAGCAGTAATAATACATGATCATTTATTTTTGGATTTATATTTTGTATCAAAGTAACTAAAGCCATCAAAAGTACAATATTTTCCTCCAATGTATTGTAGTGGAAGTATAAAGTGGCATAAAATGAAAATACTGCCGAGTGTATTGTATAGTGTATTTGATTTCATTGAAGACACAGTAACGAAGTGTAAACCCAGGGTTGTTCCCCTCGGATGACTTCTGATGCAAAGGGTTTGATGCTGTCCAATGATGTCGGAGCGTTAATAGCCTTCACTTTTGCAGGCTGAGTAAAACTCACTGAAAGGTATTTAGCTTTTCTGAGACTGTCAGTACAGAGCTTAAGAAGAAATAAACATGTTTGCTCAAAGCCTCTTATGAAAGGTGGAATGACTACGTGTTCCAAACAAGTGTCTCATTAGGGTGACGGGAATATGAGCTGCTGCTAAACTTCTTTTTAAAGGTAGGATAAGTCTGCAGCAGCAATGAGGCTGGTTTAAACCACCAAGAACTGAGGTTGTGTGAAGACGGAGGGACTTTAATGTGGCGCAGGCATTTATAAAATTACTAACAATTACTCTGTGCTGAAAGCCTCCGTCCATGTATTTTTTAGCGGTGAGTAAACACATTAAGTGATATAGTATGGACATTCATTCTTTGTTTAAAAATGTCCTACATCTAATTATTTAGCGGCAGCTGTAGGCTCTGTAAACCTTCCTGCCATTAAAACCATCATGTTTTTTTAATTTTTTTTTTTTTAATAGCAATCCTCCGCTCCACCTCTCCAGTCCAATTACTCTTCATCCCTGTGACTGAAACTTTTATTATGATGCCTTTTTTTATTTTTTTTTTCCCCGGCACAAACGTGAAGGAATGTTATTGTGACTTAATAGCTTTTGTAATCTAACACAAATCTTTGCGAAAACCAGTTTGTTTTCTTTTGTTGCGTGAGCGTTTCCTGAACACTTCCAGCGCTGCAGTACACGTGTTTAGATCGACCCTTTAACACCAGGACTCCATCTCTTCCCGTCTGTCATCTCGATCCCTTTTCTCATCAACTGTCATCTCGTCTTTTCCTCTCTTCTGTATTTTACTCCTATTTTCCCCTGACACTCTTTGTTTCCGTACTCGTCTCTCTGTCTCCCACCCTCCCTCTGTCTGTGCTCTAATCTAGCTGTCAGTCAGCTTGTCATAGTGTTTCCAAAGTCTCATTTCCTGGCCAGGAATACATTAGCAGAAGACTGCTCTGCTGTTACCTGCCGAATTACCTGGCTGTCCCTGACAATTAGTTGGGAGACAGGGGACATCAGGCCGTGTTGGACAAGGCCATCCTGACGACTGGCGCCCAGCCAGACACGCTCACACAGAGGGCCTAGAAAGATGGGGCTCCTCTACAAAGTGCATTACGTCTCCTTTCCCTTAAGAATTATAAGGGAAATTTGACATCTTGATAGAGGCCTGTGACTGTTAACAGTGTGATTACCACAACAGTATTTCCAAAAATAAAATATTTTTACTGCAACCGATGACTGGAAAGTTCTCGTTCAGCCCCAGCTCGTCGATGGTTCATCAGTCCGATCATCCGACACTTTGATTCAGGCCAGTTTAACACTTTCTGATCAGATTGCAGTGACATTTATTCTAGATATTCACAATCCTATGTAGAATATTCAGAGTCATATAAGACCACCAGGGTAAGATTTCCTCCAAAATACGTTATTTTGAAAACGAATGGCTATATTTGTCAGTATTTTGTTAGGCTAGCATTGAAAATGAATCCTTTTATAACTGTTCTTATTCTTACTTATACTTATTTTATATTTGCCATTTTATCTGCACTGTCCCTCTGCTGTAAATCTCCCCGCTGTGGGACGAATAAAGGATTTAATGAACTTAAAATGCTCACAAACCTTTGTGGGAGCAGGTTAGGAGTGTGGGCTTATGACTGCAGGGTTTCTGGATCAGTTCTCCAAATATATGTAAGAAAATATTGATTAGAATTCTTGATTCTTGAAAATATCCTGTAGTTTGTGAAGCTCCATTATAGTCAAATCTTGTAGCATGTTTGAGATCAGAGAGAAGAACATAAAAAAGTTCTCCTCAAGCGCGTGATGCAACCCGATTCTTCATTTTATTTTTTAAAAACTCCTGCAGTGTGAGCCCGGCTGTAGTGAAGGTAAGGTCATAAGACTCTGCATGGTGGTCCTGAATGAATGTTTTAGAAATAACCCAATACAAGAACCTGCCTTTTTGTTTTCTAGGCTTTGCAACATCACTAAAATCAATCATTCATAAGCAGTGTTGTCATTTTGTTTGAAAACTGATTGTTATAATCCCTTTACATCTGTTGCTCCTCAACTTTTGATTTCCATTCTATCTCCGTCTTGTTCTGCCAACATTGCTCGTAACCTTTATCAATTCTCTGAGCTAAGTGTTGATTGCTTGTTTTCTCTGGTGTGACGTGATATTTTTTTATAAGCCACTGAGGTTTCCTTTGATGTCACCTGCACAAATTAGTTTCTCCAGTAGTTTTTCCTTTTTCCTCATTGTGTTTTTGCCTTTTTTGTTTTTTACTTTTTTAACTTATTATTATTATTTAAACTGTACTATCATTAAAAGCACAAACAATAATAATAATAAAAAGTTTGGGCTGTCAACCACAATGAACAGCTTAGATAATGATTTGAAAATTCATCCAATTTTGCACATCAAAAAATCTTGAAAAATGTGAAACCTGTCTGATCACTTTTTGTTTTTTTTGTGTTTTTTTTAGCAATAGGAATGCTAATCAGAAATATATATATATTAAATACTTTTATTTATATATAATTTATTAAAAAAAGAAAAAAAAAGACTTCTACGCATCATATGTGTGCAAACAAACAGCTGTATTAATATTAATAACAATTTATAATAATCTTTAAATTGCTGTTGATACTTAAGCCGACCCTTATGAAACAGGGTCCTGACTGTCCTAGAAAAGACCATTTTAGAGGATGGATAATTTACAACATTTCTGTTACTTCAGTTGTGGAAGCCACTTTCCACCACATGCTGTGTTTCATCCAAAGCAGCTTAGGCTAAATTTTAAAGAAGCACTCTGATTTTACACATGAAGTTCAGTTAATTCGTAATGGGAGGTAATCTGGAGCTTTCTTAAGTGTGAACAACACGTTTCCATCTTTTTTACATGACAGCCTTCTATATACTGTCCCACTTTCAGATGCACAACACTCTAGACTTGTGAAAATAAGGTCTGCATAGCAAGTTTCTATAGCTAGAGGCTCATGTTTGCATTGACATAGTGAAAGAGGTGCTGTCTTGCAGTGTTTCCGTCCTTTAGTATCTGATTAACAGTCTAACCCAGCCTTGTTCTGTCAACATGTGACTGTTTGAAGCTGGATCAGACAAAGAGAGCAGGTTGGACATCAGACCTTTGATCTGACTGTATGTGTGTACATGAGTATGTGTGTGTGTGTCTGTTTTATGCTGTGGTGATTCCACATTAAAGAGACACACTTGAGAGAGGAAAAGGACAGGTAGAAACTGGCCTTT
The DNA here is from genome assembly GCA_943593645.1 of Bovichtus variegatus. NCBI lineage: Eukaryota > Metazoa > Chordata > Actinopteri > Perciformes > Bovichtidae > Bovichtus > Bovichtus variegatus. The sequence continues at coordinate 2,748,483 of CALSCE010009347.1, read as the reverse complement.
TGATCCTAACCTTGGATGAAGAGAGGGAGAGAGTGTGTAGGCTTCAGTGTGCAGAGATCATTGAAACTGGAGCCTCAAGTCTTTTTAAGTGGCAGAAGTGCAAATGAGGTAGACCGTACTTTCAGAAAGTGAAATAAAACCATCTATTTTCAAAGAATCCAGGTAAGGAATTTAGGAAATGGGGAATCTGAGAGGATAAAGGCCCAGAGAAAGACAGAATTCCTACACAATACTGTATTTTAGTGTGATGTATGTCTCTGTTTTAGACTGGTCAGCTGCTAGTCAAGACTATGAACTACAGACTATTCAATACAAGCAACACACACACACACACACACTCACTCACTCCTGTCAAAATCACACATGCAAACCTGGCTAAAGGTCAATCGACATCAAGAATTAATAAAGAATGAAGGTGATGAATTCAAAGTTGCACTTCACAGACCTTTTTTCAGAGCAGACGTTTCGACGCGTTGACGAAAGGTAATCGCGGCTACACACTATTTAGGCGTGCAAGTTCCAGCCTCCTGGTATCATGCACGCTAGCTCACCGGCTTGGCTTACAGGAACATCTGAACAGCTATCGTTAATGTTATTAGTGACACCTGCTGTTTTCCTGCGAGTCAAAACGTCTGCTGTGATAAAGGCCAACGGGGACAGAAGACGGGTTGAAATTTGAGCCGCTCTATCAAAGCCGTAGCTCTACATTTCCCCAGCCACACGAGAGATTCAAACCAGCAACTTTGTTCCACAAGCTTTTTTCCAGTGAGGGGAAGTCTATTTGTGTGTTCCAGAGGTACGGAGACAACCCAGGGCCTAAAATATAAGACTGCTCAGAGAGCGCTAGAGCGGAGGTCATTTTCACCCAGCCATATCCAATTGGCACTCTCAGTCAGTCGGAATCCATTCCCTTAACATCAGCTTTGAAATACATCATACTGCAGCGCGTACACACATACTGACTCCATTTCCACTGGAAACATTGTGTGTGTGTGTGTGTGTGTGTGTGTGGGGAATACCATTTGTACTGGTTTTGTTGTCAGCAAGGGAAATAAGCATTTTCATCATGTTGTTGTCCCATTCTGTTTTAAAATGATATCACAACGTCATTAAGAGCCTACCCATTCTATTCTGTTCTATTGCATTCAATCCCCAGACATCAGAGAGATTAATGGTACAAACATTATATCCCATCTCTTCCGAATCCAAATTACACTTCAGGTAAAGCAAAGGCAATGGGGTCAACTTGTAATCTGCTAAAGCATAATCACTCTCATGCATAATAGAACGGTCCTGCGGTGTAATAATAACGCAGACATGGAGATAGCTAGTTGCCTGGGCAATCAGTTATTTGCTGCAGACATTTCCATTTGACGTTTCAGCCGTTTTTACTGATGCTTTTATTTAGAGCTACTTACAGTAAGGACACAGGCTGAAAACAAAAGGGAAAAAACGGCACCGCCTGACCGGGTCTGTTACTTTCTTATTTTTGCATTTCCTGCAGCTGATGCAGTTGTTCAAAGAAGCAATAGTAGCAAATGTTAAGGCAACTGTGGGTGTTTGACTATTTCTAAGAAGTGACGGCTCAGGATGTCACTTCTGAGCTGTGGGAGGATGATACTTGTCCTAAATAAAAAAAAATGAAATATAAAAAAAAGAGCTAAAAGGGACATTAAAAGTGAAAGAAATGCTGAAAGTATTCCCATTATTTTAAGAGCAAAACCAGATTTTATTTGGGGGTTTTCCCCTATTGCACACTACTGAAAGTGTTTCTGAGTCTTTCCCCTCCACCCTTAATTTGACTGACGGCTGGCCCCACAGGAACTCACCGAAGGGAAAGAAGAAAAGAACGCCGCTGTGCTATCGAAGGTAAAATAAGCTCAGCTCACGGGTCAGCCGCTCTGCTGGTGTCGGATGATTGAGAAGCCGTAATGTGGTCAAACTGTCACGACCAGCAGCGCTTCATTCAACTGGAGGCCAGACGTGAGCTCCATCCTGCTCATCTCCCCGTATAACTATCGTTTTTAAACGCGAGTTCTATCTGCGTGTACGCGGTTTGTCTTTGTGCTTCTCAGATGATAGCAGTGACGTGAACAAGTCTTTCCTGTATTTGACTATCAATACAGACAGACCCTGTGCAGACACACTTTCCTGTGTGTTTGTCAGCTACTTTGCTCGTGTCGTGAATGTTTGCTGTTCAGATGCCAATCAGTTTTGTTCGTGCGTGTGTGAGCATCTGCCAGTGTGTGTGTGTGTGTGTGTGTGCATGCCAAACACTGCCGCACTTTCTCTCAGAGCCATTTCAGTGTTATAATTGCAACCCTCAGACTGATTTCCACTTGTCTGCCCTGAATTCCAATATAGCTGCTCTTTAACGTCAAGGTCCTCCGTATGACTAAGTGAAAGAGAGGGAGAGAAGGGCAGAAAGACAGGCGAGCTGAAGCTGCAGAGACTTTCATCTTGATTGCCTGTCTGTCATCTTTCAGTCTTGTCAGAATAGACGGCAAGTAAAAGTCAACTGGTGTGGGAATTTATCAAAAATATATGATATGAGGGAGAATGTTAGTTCAAAGCTCAGTTCTCATCAAACACATCTCACAAGTGTAATACAAATCAATATATAAGATGTTACAATGTACCTTATTATGTCCTTAATTAGAAGTATTATGAATGTGTAAATTGTCACTATGTGCCTTATTTCCATCCTTATTTTAGAAATGTTAAATGTTGTTGAATTAAGTGACCACGCCTAAGAATGACCAATATACTGTGAAATAATATGCAATATTGTAAACTGTAAAAACGTAAGAGTACACCACTTCTTAAAAGGGTGACTGAAGATCTGATTGGAGCAGAGAAGCGCTGAGAGGCGTGGCCTAAGTGCCAACAAGGGGCCAATAGGAGCTGGCCCCAGCCAACCAATGGGAGAAGACTACACCTGAAAAGCGGCGGGTATAAAATATGTTGTAGACAATAGATCTGTGAGACAGAGGAACTACTTTAATGTGGTCTGTGGACGGAGCGCAGCTGCGTACTTTTGTAATGTTCACCACATCATCATCGAATAAATAAATATCGTTTACCTGAAGAGAAGTTTTCCGGGATCGATTTCTACACGTCTCTATTTCAAATTAAAAGAACACGACACAAGCATGACGAGTCCATGTTCAAATAACAAACTCCTTCCAGTCCAGTTGCAGAGACACTTCAAGGTAATGACCAAAGTCAAACCAGTGTGTGTAGTTTATTAGTAGAACTCGATTTGTGTTCTCCGGAGAGTAGTTTCATGTCTGCTTATGTCACTGGAAGAGACCTGAGAAACGCTTCAATGTTTACAGGTTGTCATTTTCTTGGGACCAGCTACCCGTGAATCCCTGGGAGTCTCAGTTTATCAGTGTCGGGCCAACTCGTGAGGACGCCATTGTCCGCCTCAAACAAGCTTTTGTTGCGAGACTCAATTCATGTCTGTGCAGACCACAGAGAAAGACATTCTTTAAAGTTCCCCTCTCAGTATATTTGTAGCTTCTAATCTCTGTGGTTGAAAGTTTAGTTTCTCTCCTGCTCCTCTCTCCTGTTTTCACTTTCAGATGTCTGCTTGATTTTACTGATTCGTGTTTGCTTTCAGCTGTATAGGAGTTATGCTGCTGATGAAAACACAACAACTGATTTTGTGGCTTCATAATAAAAGCTTTTAAATAACGGGATACTTTTATTGTGAATAATGTAGAGGAAATGAAACGTGTTCATCCCTGAGTTAGTCCAATCTGTAGAGCATACGACGCCCTCTGACCTTAGACCCTTGAGGTGGACAAGGGAAAAACTGAAAAAACAAAACCCTAACACCCAAAAGTGATCATCTATTCACCGTCTGCAACCAAACCGAGGAACGTCTGCACTTCTTCAATTGTAAGGCGCGGCGTACGGTGTCGTTTTTGCTGGCTGCCATTTAAAAAAGAAATATATAAATAAAAAAATTTAAAAAAATGTATAAATAATTCTGGGTTGTATGGAAATAAAGAATGTGATCACTATTGTTTTTACAGGATGTCCCGTGACGTGCTAGTGATGACTCTGACCGATCAGGTGTCTGCAGAGTTTTAACGTCACCTTCTAGTATCCGCTCAGTTCGCTTGGAACCTCTACTGAGGTTGTACTAAGTAGTTCCAGGTACTATCCACGACTCTCCGAATGGAAAACCAAAAAAAGAGTTGAGCAGAGCCATAACATCCGGTGGAAACAACGCCCTAGTTTCCCTGCAGGTACCCAGTGAGATGGCCATCTTACCTCCTCAGTGGTCGGCCACTTTGTAATCAGCATTTCTATTCAGCTTCCCAGTCTTTCTGGCCTTCAACTAATCCAGCTCTTACTCTGTCAACCAGTTCTTCTCCTGACTCCTTTCATGTCTTCTGGCTTTCAGCCATTTATTTGCACTCTTGTCCTCTAGCTGATTGGTTCAGCATTTTTCTAGGAGTCCAGTCCTTTTAGTTTCCAGGCAGCCCAGTTCATCTGGACCTCAGCACTCAGATCCTTTTTGTAGTTCAGTGTCCCTATCCCTCTGTCGGAGCCTGTTCCTGTTATATTGTCAGTTTCTCTGCCACTTTCTTTTCATGGGTCTGCTGGCGTCTGCTCCTAATATTGTATCCTCGGGCAGCAACGGTAAAGTTATGGTGATGAGTCATAAATGTCCCTATAGATTGGGAAATAATTACAATGCAGGATGTGGTTTTCCAGACATTTAAAAAAACAAAAATTCAGTCTGTACTCTGTCACTACGTTTCACTTAGTACACCTCCTGTATTTATCCTTGACAAGAAAACTAATTTGTAATTTCCACAAACAACTATCGGACACTTGATATATACCCTATTAGAATAAAACTGACCTCTTGGAATAGCTTAGACATTAATCACAGCGCGCAGAATGAAGCACAATGTTTCTGAAGGACAGAGAAAACCATAAACAGCTATCACAAACAGCCTATTCAGATTGTCGGATGGGTTGAGCGTCTTTGTAGCATGTTTATCACGTTCAAAGACGGCATACATTTCCTGTTAAAGAATAGTCTCTGAACTGGTTTTGCTTTCTTGTTTTTCTCAGCTGTTTCTTTTCATGCGGGTGTTAGAGGGAATCAAAGCTGAGTGCTCCGCTCCAACACAGTGATCAGTGTTTTCATGGAGACCCTCTTTGATGCTGTAATGAGCCCAGTGTGGTAGGTTATTATTATCCAGAGAGACAGCGAGCGCAGAAAAGATAGATGGAGAGACATGGAGGGAGAGGGGAGGAGGAAGTGAAAGCAAGCCAGTGGGTGGCATGTTTGGAACAGTTTATCTGAACTCTGGAGCAGTTAGTCTGACTTATTCTGAGCAGATGAGCAAAATGCAATTTTAACGTCTAATCATCCCACAGAAAGTGCATGAAAGTCGCTCCTGTTTCATCCAAGTTGCATAGTAAAATAAGATATTTGATAGAAAGTGCTAACGAAGTTTGTATTTAGTGATTTTTATCCGTGTGTTATTTGATAAAAAGGCCGTAGAAGAAAAATAATGGCGAGTCCAAAGCGAGAGCTGCATTTCCAAACCTCTGTCCTATTGTTTGTTCATTTTGTCTACAAGCCCTGGTTTGCTTTGTAGTGGTCAGTGTGAACAACAACATAAACTTCACTATAGTTCAGACAAAGGAAAATGCACCGTAGGGGTGAGTCTTTTAGCACCAGTGGAGCGTGATGATCCCAGTCAGCATTAGGAAGAAAGAGAAATAGACAGCTGGAAAGAGAGTTGACACTTGGAGAGAGATTGAGAGCAAGAGAGAGACAGAAATATTGATGTAGAGAGAAACAGAGGGAGGGAAAGACTGGGACTGCAACAACTGTGTCGCCCAAGTGATAAATAGCTCTGCACTTGAAAAGAACTGAGCATGGTTTCTTCTCTGTTCATGCAGCAGTGGAGGACCACCACTGCTCCCATTAATGCTCTTAATTTTCACTGACAAGCAAAAGAAATCCAAGCAAAAGGAATGTTTTTTGACATGAATTGCGGCCTCGCAAAAACCCTGCAGTCCTTCACCAAAATGCAGTTGTATCATTTGGGAACACTAGAGTGTGAAGTTGCCACTTAGTTGTTGAGTTGTTGCTGATTCTGCGAACATATAGGCTTTTCCCAGTTTGACAACTTGTCAGTGGTCGTGTCAAAATCCGAGGTCTTCCTGCGCAGTACTGAATTGTGGAATATTACACATTTGAAAAAACGAAGGACAACATTTTTTTATAGTTTGACAAATCAATACATTACAAACAAATAAGGATGCAGATTCATGCATGAGACTGTTGTGAGTCAAGAGCTTTTCAATGCGAAAGTAGTCAAAGTAAGTTGTTTGCCCTTTTTCTCACGCTGCAAGGTTGCGGTAATTAGGGGTGTTTTTCACCAAAAAGAAGACAGCGTTATTATTCCAATTGGAGTGCTGAAAAATCACCCAGTAGCACTTTACAGCGTTATGCAGAGTAGGAAAAGGACAGGGAGCGAGTGAGAGGCTTATCTGAATAAAAAGCTCTTATCATGTTGTTTCCGCCTCTCGAAGCCATCGCCTTGTCCTCAAGGTCAACAGCTAAATAAATGTCTTCATGGGGGATGTTTGCCAGTTTTTTTGCAGAAACCTTGTCCAATTATGCAATTTTTAACTCTGTCAAGTAACACGCCCCCCTTATCCCCACCTGCTGCACACACAAACACACACACACACACACGCATGTAACTCCAAAACCTTGCCTCATGTATTTCTCATAAAGCTCATGCTTTCAGTGCATTTATCTTTTTACAAATCCTTTTTCAAACACATAACACATTGCTAGCTGTTGGTAACTGTCGCAAAACAACAAGGTCAGCAGTTACGTTCTCATTTATTTATACATATATATATATATATATATATATATGTGTATCTTTCAGTTGTAACACTTTGGCCATCATTCTACCAGTTGTGATAACATTATACTTTAGTGGTCAAGTGTTGACGTCTGGGGTTATGGAGCCTCTTGAGAACATTAGAGTCCATGCAGCTTTGTAAACAGGAGTGTCGTTAACGATATCTAAACCATTTGTTTGGAAGGGAAAATGGAAAGCACCTCACATGTTCATTGTAACCATCAGCTCACCTGGTGGAGCGGGCGACACGTGGACAAAGGTTGAGTCCGGGCGCAGCGTCCCGTGGCCCTGTGCTGCAGGTCATCCCCCCTCTCTGCCTTCCCTGATCTTAAACTGTACTATCATTAAAAGCACAAAAAACAATAATCAGAAAAAAAATTTAAGTTTGGGATGTCAACCGCAATGAACAGTTTAGATAATGATTTGGAAATTCATCCAATTTTGCACATCAAAAAATATGAAGCCTTATTAAAATGAGAAAAATGTGAAACCTGTCTGATCACTTTTTGTTTTTTTTTTGTGTTTTTTTTACCAATAGGAATGCTAATCAGAAATATATATATATATATATATATATATATATATATAAAAAACATGATGGGAAGATTTTAGCTGTGTCTTCAGTGTTTTTAAATTGGACTTCTTTAGGGATTCAGCCTCGGTAATAAACATATTATTATATTGTATTTAAATCAGATACGGCAAAGGATGCAACAATGAGCAAGGATTTGTTCTCCCTTTCAACCTCATCAATACACACACACACACACACACACACACACGCACACGCACACACCTTTAGGAACAAACCTCTTTCACACACAGAAAAGCCACCTAGCTTTCTAAGCTTAGCTAAATCCTGCCTCCGTTCCCTCAACATGAACACACACCTACACACTCAGCCGTGCCTGTATATAAACACATGCATTCACACACAATGTACACAACCTCTCCTCCACCCCGGTAATCTCTCCTTTTAGCGTCTACTCTGTCCTATTATGTGGGGATTTTCCTTCTGATGGGAATTCCAGCGGCAGCCGCACTGAGGGGCCATCCAATTAGCCATAGATGGACGACTTCCAACACAAGTAAATGAGCAAAGATCTGCCTGTGGACAAATCATTTTAACCCTGACAAACAAGGGGACATCTAGTTACTTGCACTAATCACAATCACAAGCAACGGCGCCATAACAGGGAGAAAACACATCTGTTTTTAGGATGCATTTGCATTTAGGGGAGGAAAAAACAAAAAGTTTTTTTTTTTTCTCTTTTTGTGGATTAAATCTGGTCTTTTCATGGCTGTCCAAACATGTTAGGAAGGCTGATTTAATTTTTTTCAGTTGCCACCGCAATTCATCTGGACCAAGTTTAGATTTAAAAAATCAAACGTAACTTTTGGTGCCGTGCAACATAGCCGTGTAAGGTCCTCTCTCTGAAGCTGTTTTCTCATATGAGCTACGGACAATGTCTGGAGAATCGGGTCCCTTGATTTCCTTTTCACATACAAATGGAGATTGGCTGTGTCAGATGCGTTTTCACTTACTGGAAACACTTCGTTTGGCTGAGGCGAGGGGCCTGGGTAAGAGCGTGCAGGAGGCGGGACATGACACGGTTTACGGTCATGTAGCCGGTTCTATATTTGGTCATACACAAGCAAGTCTCTTGATGTTCCTTGAATTTGTCTGTGGAAACATTTGAAATGAAATGAAAACAACCACAGGGCTTTGTTTTATGTCTCTGGACAATGAGCTCAATCGGCCGTCACAGCATCAGCATTGCAGTATGGTCACTCATGCTTTCTTAGGTGATGAAAATCCTTCTACAAAAGTTGAATTAAAGCAGAATTAGCAGACTGTGAGCCATCAGACTGATCCTCGAAGAGAACCAAAAGCTGTTAGTGGTCCTTTGGCCCCTATCCTCTTCTCTAAAGCTCTGTTTAATAACCCCTCTCTCAACCTATATCCATCTATCTTTCACTTTATTCGCCTTTCTCTGCCTGCCTTTACACCCCTACCTCCCTTTATGACTCCCTCCTTCCCTCTATTCATCCATTACTTTATCCTCCCTTCAGCCGTCCTTTGACCTCTGTCCATACTCCCGTCCATGCATCCATGATGGAGTGTACAAAGCCTTGAATCTTATGGATTACCTCTACACATTTCCTCTTCTCCCTTACTCTATTCCCCTCCCTTCATGCCTCCTTTACTTTCTATAGCTCTTCTTTTTATTTATTTTTTTACTTTTCTCTGTACCATTTGGACTCTCTTTCTCTCTCTCCTGCTACCGACATCTCATTTTCTCTCCACATCTCTCTATCTGCCCCGCTGTCTACCCCTCACTGAGTAATCCCTCGGTCCTAGGTAGGATTGTCGGGCTGATAGAGAAAACTCAGAGCTTTTTGTTTACTCTTAGGGAGGTAATCTATGCTGTGATGTGGAGTTTTTCTGTGGGTAAAGCGATTGGACAGAATGCTTACCAAGGGAAAAATCACTCATGAGAGAGGAAAGGAAGATGAGAGCAGGAGATGAAAATCCAAGTTTGGTTAATATACTGTCGAAACAAATTCATTGATTTAAGCAGTTAATCATTGCGTTCAATTGCACGTTTCAAACTTAAATAAATTTAAAGTTTGTGTTGTAATCCAGTTTGCACAAAGTCCTAAACAGAACTTATTCAGCCTGAACGAAACCACATAAAGCAAAAAAGCACAGGAGTCCATTTAAAAAAAAAAAAATTAAAACCATAGCTGTCATTGCCTTCATGTTTGTTTTATGCACAAGTCTACAAATTTAGAAATTTAACTTGGGGCTGAATTTTTTTCTTTAAACAGAATATGAACAAACAAAGCAAACAGCAACATGACAAGCAGTCAGTCTCAATACAAACAACATGATAGAAAGTGTTCTAACAATGGCAAGCAGCCAGCATTTCACTGCAACTCAAATTAGGATTTTGACAGAAAACTATTGTGAGTGAAAGGAGTTTGTTTCTGCTTGCGTTCAGCCGGTTTGTGCGTGGAGCATTAGAGTGCAAGATGGGCTGTTTCTTCACATTAGCACAAGCAGATATACTGCAGGTCTTTCTGGCTCCAGGCTCTTGACATAAAATAAGTCTTGTGTTTGATAGAGGTAAAATGAAGGCTGTTTCTGCAGCTGCACAACCTTTCTCTCACCTGGAATTTATTGTGAAACTGATTTTGGTGGATATTTGATGGGGAATTTAACAGCAGCCAGCATTTTCCACTGTGAGAGTTGAAAGCAAAGAAATGCGACGTTATCATCCGAGGCAGGATTTACAGCATGAGGATTTACGTGTGGACGGGTTGTACATCCGACTTGGAGTGATATGTGTCCGAACAGATTCAGCCTTTCCACTTCACAATCCAGCCATTTTAACTTTGGGCTGGCTGTGATAGGCCCCCGGAAAAGCATTATTCTTAACTAACACGAAACACAACCAGCAGCGTAAGGCAGCACAACAACTAATGGCCAAACAAACTGATTGATTAGTGAACGTGGGGAGATGCTGTTAATGGATAAATGTTGCTTCTTTCTCCCTCATTTTCACTTTCCTAAGCACAAATCCTGAGCAAAATCATTAACTAACACACACACACACACACACACACACACACGCGCGTACGCACGCACACACAATCGGCGTCATGAGCACACAGAATGAAAAAGGCAAACACATTAACAGACCACACTTTGGTGTGGACGTGCACACACACACACACACACTTGAACACACTCACAAACTCAGGGATTTCTGACGTTAATCTTGCAAATGTTGCCCATGATCGATGGTTGCTCGGGCTAATGGTTATAAATGCATTAGCACTAAGACCTAATCAGCCAGACGCATGTGCACAAGCTCTATACATTCATGCACATAGTTGAGCGAACACACACACACACACACACACTGTCTCCCCTCTAATAGTAATCTAGTTCAGATTGGGCCGTTCTTCCGATTCAATTTCCTGTTGAGTTTCATTTCATTACTAAGTCATGAGCCGCCATGTTTACGGACCCTCGTGCCAGCACTACATCACATACAGAGTAATAGTGGAATCATTTGTCAAAAGAAACAAAAGCATATTCCGTACTCATTAAATTTTGGTTTTAGTTGTAATTCATCCACACAAATGAGAATCCTGACCAAAAACAATGAATACCCTTGAATGTAAAGTTGATCTACAAGCATTTCTTGCTCAGCCTGCTACAGTTTACAAGGTCCCTCGCAGTAGTGTAATGGTGTGTAGAGAAGGAAGTGTTCTCTCTGCTAACCTTGTCCTTAAATAGATATATGATCAGCTCATGGTTTAATGTTTTTTCTCTCAGGACACAGAGACACATACATGTAGGATGTGTTGTTGCTTACTCACTGTAGCCGTCATGGTTGGTTTCTGTCTCAGAGAAGGGATGTGCTGGCCTTCTCTGGGAAATGACCGTGACTTTTAATGACTTGACGCCGAGATGTCGGAATCTTTTCAAACCTGAGTGATAGCTTTGTGATGAGCATTAAAAAATATTCCGTTTTGTGTTGGATGGAAGAATAAAACCTCCAAACTATTTGTGTCTAAATTGTGTTGATAAAAAAACATCCACTAATCAACCTTCTGCAAATCAAAAATAAGGCTTTTTTGAGCACTTGGGCAGATTTCAGTGGGCTCAGCCAATGGTAAATGTCAAACCGTTTTCAAGATGCTATCTTGGTCCGTTCTTCCTGCAACATTCATCACTATCAGCTTCTGCTCTTCAGGATAACAGGACTGTTGTGTGTCAAAACATTTAACATCCCATGAAGAGATGAGCACCAGCATCTGCTTACAGATCGTAAGCCAGCAAACATAAGTATTTCATTTCCCCAAAAATATAAAATCTAGTATTTTCAAATGTTCAAAATCAACCGGGCATTGCTGAAAATAAATGCGATGTTTTCCTCCCCGGCCCCTTCTGCGGCAAAGCTGGATTTCTAATATCAGACTTTTGTTTGCATGTGTAATGCCATCTAAGCTCATTGTGGAAACTTGAGATTAATTTCTGAGGCTAAGATGAGGCTTGAATTATAACGGAGAGCGGAGGGGAGCAGAGAGAGATAAAGAGGGAGAGAAACAAAGCAGACGGAAACAAATAAAAAGACAGACGGGCCACGGGACAGAGACGGGCATTATCAGAAGGGTATTACTGTACCTCATAGGCTTACAGGCACACAGCTCTGACAGCTCTTGTTATTGATAGAACAACAAACTCAGCTCTCTGCCAAAAAGAAAAGGTCACATTATACAACTTATGGTTTAGAAGGCGAATATGTCACCACCAAAAGTACACTGAAAATGTCAGGATATCATTCCCACTTCATAGTTAGAACAGCGTCTTTTTTTCAAACGGCGTGTGTCCACGGCGGTTTGGACACTGTGAGGTGCTACGCTACATTTGTGGAGTTAGTTAGTTGGTTATAGCATTTGTAATCTAAATGGAGAAATAAGACATTGTGGGAAAGAAGCGATTATGTCTATAACAGGAATAAGCTCATTATTTGATTAAAGTTGTTTGCCAATGAAACTGAATCTAAAAAGGATCTGACCTCAATTCTAGCTTAATCAACTAAGCATGTGTTGCTGTGTTGACGGCAGTCTTTCCTCCCAAAAAATAAAGAGGGATAGAGGAGAAGGTCATGAAAAGAAAGGGGAGAGAAGGAGGGATGACGGGAAAAGGAGGAGAGCGCTTTTTAACACTTGACATTTTTTGTTTGAAGATTAATGAACGAAAAGTCCAGTTTTTCACTTTCTTTCAGCAATATGCGGCGCATAAGCAAAAAAAGTGAAAACGAAAGAATTGTGTCAGTGCTCTGGAGCTCAGCCTCTTGACATCTCTCACATTTTACGCCCCCTCATGAATGCTATGAATTAGTCCTGGAGTCAGGGAGCGTTTTATGAACACAGGGTGGTGTCAGCTGCTGCGAGACAACCTGCGATGTCAGACTGTACGTGAACGATCCTGAACAAAGTCTGAAAGAAGGATGATGCATTGTGTCCCCGGTGGTACGCAAAAGTGCATTTGTGTGTCTGCGCAAGTGACAAATCACATGCATTGTCCGTGTGTGTGTGTGTGAATGCATTTCTAATATGTTACTGGTGGTGGAGAGATTTAATCCTCCGCCTAAGGCATTAATCATGTTTATTACAAAGCATTAAACATAAATCATGTTAAGAATTATTTAAACATGGAGTCAGGTTCTCAGGATGCTATTTAGCAGCTAATTGCAATTCCAGGAATCATAAACAAACAGGAAGTTCCACAGGAGGACAGCAAGCTGAAAAACTACGCTGTAACATTTTGTAATAGTGTAATATGTATGCCTCGCATTAATCAACTTAATGCAAAAAATGTCAATACTTTGGAAACTTATTACACATGTTCACTTAGGAGAAGAAGTTATAAATGAAAATGCTGATAGTATTAAAGAAAATACCAATAATGCTGTCACTGAGTAGAACAGTGACGTAAAGTTGAAAACCTTCATCGTGAAGTGTTATGGCCTCTTTACAAAAGTTAACATTTGTAGCCAAATGTTAACTTCAGAGTACCGTTGCTGGTACATGCACAAGACTAAGATAGTTGGCTTATTCAAAAATATACACGTCTACGAATGTTTCTGCACGACTTTCACGTAGCAATCATTGGCGTTATTAATAATCAGTCATTAAAGCTTAGAATATTTATAAAAATTCTAAATGAATCTTTTCCTTGACCTTTAGTTAAACACTTTAAACCCAATAAATTTAAGTAAAAGTAAACAGAATATTTTTTGTCGCTCAATTTGCCATTGCTTGTCCTTGTTTTCATGTTTTGTATTTATTAAATATCTGAATGAATGAATAAATAATTTTTAAAAACGTCTTTACTGGAGGCGATACAGGGCAAGTAAAAGTCATTCTGATATCGTAGACCAGATGGTGTATTCTTGTAACTTGTACTGTATATCATGGAAATGTTTCCTGTTAGTAAATAGTAATTTAGTTTTTATTTACCAGCTGTTTCTTTTTTGTTTTTTTTTGGTTAACTGATTTGCTTCACATTAATGTAAACACACCTATTTTTAATCATTTTAGGATCCTTTTTTTTTTAGGCGTCGCATATTTAAAAAAATTTCTGCTGCTTTTTTTCCCAGCAGCCTCTGGTCTGTCCCGAGCCAAACATGTTTCCACGAAATAAACAATGATCCTGTCTCGTGTAACACAGCAACAATTCCAACCAAGTTGATTAAACACATAGCTGCCCTCCATACTGCACGTATTTGTTGAAAAAACAATCATTGTTTCTTTTACATAAAGCCTTAATCTTAGAAAATTAATCTGCTTTATGGTTTACTTTACAGTGAACACGCAGCAGCCCGGCGGTGACTGATGGCACAGAGCTTCTCCAGTAGAGGATGCTGGCTGTGTTGCATGTTTCTGTTAAGATTTACAGTTTATTTCATGGTTTATTTAATATGTCCTCTAAAGGAATAATGGCCACATTTTTATGAAACCTTTATTTTACCAGGATAGGTCTCACGTGTTTCTATGTGATGTCTTTTTTGACGTAGTCATTTAGTTTTCCACGCCATCATTGCAGGTCACATCAGTTCTGTTAATATCATATCAAGTTATCAAGTAGTAGTGACAACGGAGATGAATTTAGCATTTTCAGCTTTTTTTCATAGCTTTTTTATTGTGAAGGGTTGGGTGGTTTCTACTTTTCTTGATGAAATAAAAACACATCACCATAATAACAAATTTTCTAAAGGGTCATGCCACTATTGTAAGGTTTTGTAGTGTATATAGACATTTGTCCAAGAAGTTTTGTTTTTACGGCCTGCAGCGTGACTGATTTGGTTGACTGACTCACCACTATCATCCATGTTGTTTCCAGCCACAACAGGCAGCTGTTTCAGTGAAAAAGCTCAGATAAACCAAATGTACACAACCTGTCCAGCCGTAAACAGAAGGCAGACAAAGTTAGTGGCTGGCTGGTGAACATAGTGGAGTGTTTAGCAGCTAAAAAGACAAATATTTCCTTCAGGAGTTGGTGGAGACCAAAACAGAGCTAACGGGAAAGTGAATATTGCCCTTTCTTTCACCACGTGGTCTGAAATACGACTCTAAATGAAATCCAATGTTTCTTTGACTGCTGGATGCGTAAATAGGCAAGGGTTAGCTACCATTTTTGCGATAAGTTTTATCAGGTGATAATATGTCAATGTTGTGTTTACTGTTCGATACACTGCCCCAAAGTGGCCAAGAATAAATGAATGCAAGTTTAACATCATCTCCTCCAAAGAAAACCATTTTTAGATTCCATTCATTTAAAAAACAACCAATGGCCTGTCTTTAAATAATTATATTATTGTAGAAAAATATGTTTTTACCATTTTATCTTATTTGGTCAATAACCAATCCCATGCATAGTATAGGTCTTTACACTACAGGTTCACTGAAGCTCTTTTTACAACAGATTGGGATCCTGTGGTTTTAGTTCTTCCTTAGTGGCACCTCATTGCAGCATTTGACAGCGTTGTTCATGCAGTGTTAATTGATTGCCTTGAGCAGTTGGTGGGTATCTCCGGTTCAGCTCGAGTTTACTCATGTCCTCTCTGTCAAGCAGAAACTTTTCAGTGAAAATAGGCATTTTTACCCCAAAAGAAAATACCCCTCATTTCAGAATGTCTAAGTTAGCAGGTCTCATTGTTATTAAAACATTTTTGTTGTCAGCAGTCTGCCCTTTCTTTTTGAGGAAACTCCAGCTGTGTCTCAGCACCGTGTTCACCCTCCGCTCTGAGCAGCGCGGGTATAGATTTGCCCCCACATGCTCAACACTTGACACGCACTCTTTCTCTCCCAGCAAGCATCCGACAGACGGCAACTAGCGGGAGGTGGCCATGCTGATATTATGACAGAAAAAAATATATATGAAAGGATAAATTCACCCCGTGTCACTCTTGTATATCACCAATCTGATGCTCAGTGCATTGGAGTTGTTGTTTTGAGACGAAGTCATGTAAATTACTTTTTGATGTACCCACTTCACCCCGACCTCCATTGTCTATTGCAATTCCTCAAAATGACTTTGGACATGGTAATAATTGACGACTTGTTTCATTCAGCTGTGATTTATATGTGTAGGAAGCGTTTCCAGTTGAGAAAGGAGATTGAACCCTGCACTTAAAACACACCACATGGACACATGATGGACGTTGGCGTCTGTCGGTGGGAAAATGGGCAAAGTGGAAGTCTCCCTGTATGGTTGTCAATGTACTTGCAGGAGAGTCATCAAGGTGGCTGCATTCCTACAATTATTAGAAAATAAATCCTCAACAATTAGGATTAAAGTTAAAAATCCATATTTATATTATGTTCAGAATAAGCATCATAACCAAGAAGCATCATTTAAATTTCCTTGATATTTCTTTTAATAAGTGTTATTAGTGTTTTATAAGTGTTCATATTCATTGCAGATGTATAAAGATGTTGTATTACTCCATTGTTTAATAATTATTTGAAAATGTCTTGGTTTGTTGCATCCTAGATAATGTCTGGATAAGATACTAATCTCAGTTCCTCACACATTATTTCGCAATTTCCAACCGTTCTGAACTAATTTCTGACATCATCGACTAGAGACGTTAGAAAACGATGTGTGATAATCATCATTGATCCCCCCTCGCTACAAGAAATGTGTCTCGCTGTATTCTTGGTTGCAGACGTTAGCGTTGACGCTAGTTCAGGGTGACTAACGGGACTAACGTGCTTCCTCCAAACCAACGTTTTTAATTATTATGATGCAGATTTCACACGCAGCTTTATAAAATTCCTAAAGTCCAAAACGTAACCAGATGTCGCTTTTTTAAAGAATCTTCCACGTCGGCATCCAGATGCATCTTAGAATTGAGACATTTCCACACCTCTATAAAACAAGACAGAGAGCACAATAACTGAGTCATCTTAGCCTGGCCACTTCATGATTCCACCATAAATGTTGTTTCTTCCAAGCAATAACAAGGCTGTTTGGGTTTCACTGCAGGCAGTAACTTTGAAAGCCACAACAGAGAAGCTGCCATGCTTTGCTGTGGGAGGGAGCCTCTATTCACTGCTACCAAGGACAGAAATATTCAATTTGCATGCATTTGTATGTAAGCTAAGAAAAGAGAGGTGAGGGGGTAGACGGCGTAAAAAGGTTGAGGAACGGGAACAGACTGTGCACGTCTTTATTTTAGCTAACCCATGTGTGTGTGATTAGAGAAATTAATGGTTTGTCTCTAATTAAAACCGTAGATGATGCCGTTTTACTCCAAGTCTGCTGAGCTGGAAGCGGCAGGCAGCCAGAAGTAAGAGCAACGAGAAATAAAAGCAATAAATATACGTGGCTTTCATTTACTGAGGCACTTCTGCTTGTCATTTTAAACAGGACAGTCTGGATTACAAGCTGGTCATTCTCGTGTCTAACGCTCTCGTTACTTTGAAGGATCGTGAAGTCGTATTGATTAAAGCAATACAAGCAAGTTACCTGATTTGTATAATTATTTTTAGAACTTAAAACAGACAGTATGTTCATGTTTCACCTGCAAGACATTTTGAATGCCTTTCTTCATCATCTGTGATGCGAAAACAACAGATTTACACACAGAAGTAAAAGAAAATGTGCACACATCCTGCTCATAGTTGAGTTGTTATAACATCCTAGTGTCTCCTGCCTGGCTGCTGACGAAAAGAAATGAAACATATATGCATGTCATCAGATTACTGTTTGACAGCGACATTTTCTCCCTGGATTGGCTTCCCCAGGTGACTTCCTCTGTCTATGTGCCACATCTGGTGTGTGCTACGGGCATCAAATGACAAGTCTCATATGAGGAAATGCCATGTGACGAAGCTGATTTTGTTTTCAGTTTTTAGACATCTTTTTAGTGGTGTCAGGTCGGTTTCCAGATTTAGCAGCGTATTCAAAAGGGTTTCATCCAGCTGTAACCTATTTTACAGAGAGTGCATTAAAAGTTCTAATACAGAAAAGTGAGGGTCAGCCTTTGAAGTCACAGACGCAGTCAGATTTTTTTAGAAAGTTTTCTTCTTTTTCAACTCTAGTCAGTATTAACTTAACGTGTTCATATGACGTGTTCTGTGTCCGTGACTAATGTTTGATTTCACGATGTGATCGATTCAACACATGTAGCAATACATCATCGCTGCATCACTACTAAGGGTGCACACACACACACACACACACACACACACACACACACGCGCTACAGATGTCAACATGACAAGTCCAGATGTATGTGTCTGTTTGATGTTTCCTGGTTTGTCCAGATGGGACTGTGCTGAAGATGATCAAGAGAAGAGACACGATGAGAGATGTGGAAAATATGAAGTGAAAGAGGAAACTATGCACGCGTTTGTGTGTAGCTGTGTGAAATAATTGTGTCAGTAATTTGTTAGACATGTGAGCAACATCTGTGTCTGCGCATACAAAGACGGGAAGAAAAAGATGAGAGGCATCACCCGACGTGGGAGCATACAGAACGTATACAGAATGTGCGGGAGACAAATGTGTGTGTAAAAGAGCAAAAAGTGATTCCTCCTAGGTTTAAAATAACAATCAAATATATATATAGATTTATATATATATATATGTATATAGGCCCTAGGCATTTTTTTAATTCCTGGTTATCATTAGAGATACAGGAAAGTTTGAAGGAAACAATGGGATAGAGACTAATTTTATGAGGTTTTAACATCACATGTTCAGGTTGTGCAGTCAACTTATAAAATATCAAACCATTTCTTCGGTGTAAAACACTTTAAGGTTTGTAATTAAACTTGGATTCCTACTGTCTCAGGTTAAAATATTTTAAAAGTTAAAATTCAGTTTTGAAGATTCACACGTCGGGCAGCGCAGTGATGATGATAAATGGTAAATGTTCTGTATTTATAAAGCGCTTTTCCAATATTTTCGATCACTCAGAGTGCTTTACAACACATCAGCATTCACACACATTCACACACCTTCACACAGAGTCAGAGGTGACTGTACAAGGTGCCACATGCTCAGTGATAACCATCCACACACATTCACACACATTCACACACTGTGACTGCAGAGGCCTGGGATTGAACCACCGACCCTCCGCCTGGTGGACGACCTCCACCTCCTGAGCCACAGCCGCCAGCAGTATCTATTTTCGTTGACGATTTAGCTCATTTGAAATATTTATCGGCAATATCATCTGTCGTTTCGCCACATCTCTTGAATTATTAATGCAGTGTGCACTCAGCCCACCATGGAGTTGTTTAAGCCGGAAATCTTTTACCAGCAGGTAGTGTGTGCAGAAAAAAAATCCAAAACCAAAGCCCTTATGAACAGCACCCACCCTCGCTAGTTGCTGACGATTTCTGTGTAAAACTTTCTGTGAATTTACATATACATGACATATCTAGAAGTGACAAGTCAAAGGCAATTGGCTTTGCTTTAGATTCTTGAAGATGTCATTGGAATCAGTCCAGGTATGAATATGAATGTGTCTTAAACTGCCTGGAACGAGATGACAGGACAGCGTGATAAGTGTCTGATAAACGTTTAGGTCACCTCTGTTGAGGGAGTTGGACAAAGATGGCCTCCCTGCCTCGTCTAATATGTGTAGCTTGCTGTCCTCAAAAGAGTGTCCCCTTGTCTGTTAGACGTCAGTGCTTCGTCTCGACTTGTTTAGAGATAGTTTGGTCCAACAACCTCCGGGTCTGAGCAGTGAACAATATGTGGAAGTCCCAAAAACTGCAGTTCCTTGAAGCCACTTGAGTCTGGCTCTAAAAAGGAGCAATCTCCATAAACCGCCACGTTAAAATGCTCAACTTTACAGCAGAAATAAACATGTTTACAGCCTGGTACCAAAAAAAATAAAAATAAAATATATAATTTCCCTATTCATGACAACTGTACAGGAGGTGAATGTTTATATGACTCGTACGTTTTAATTATATTAAGGCTTAAAGTTACCCATTAATAGTGCCCGTGGCCACTTTGAGTGACAGGTGGGTCTTTTCAGGTCACTAGCCGCCAGCTGTCTGCGCTGCTGCATCACATGGGCCCGCATCAAGTTTACCGACGAAGCCCATTTCAGATTAGCCGCCAGGCCGACGGTGGCGTCAATGCTAAAATGGCAACAGCCGGCGCCGCCAACTTTGAGCTTCACAACGGCTCTTTGTGTGATTTCATGGATACTATGTCTATATTTTATACAGTCTATTGATCTCCCTCCAATATATATATATATATATATATGCTCCTCACTGCATTGGACTGGGTGTGTGGACCTCAGGGTGGACAAGTTACATTATTAAAGTTACAAGTTACATTATTAAAGTTACAAGTTACATTATTAAAGTTACAAGTTACATTATTAAAGTTACAAGTTACATTATTCAAGTTACAAGTTACATTATTCAAGTTACAAGTTACATTATTAAAGTTACAAGTTACATTATTCAAGTTACAAGTTACATTATTCAAGTTACAAGTTACATTATGGCTCCAGTTATAGAATGTTCTTCAGATGTTTGTACCTGTCTTTAATTGTGTCTTTGAGTGTTTCATGTACAGGGCGGATTAGAAAGCATTAACACTCTCTGTGTGACTGGGCATGACACTGCTGACTGAAACACAGTAGTTACAATAAAAACAATTTGAAATCCAAAGCTGCTCTGATGTCTCGCACGGCGCAGTGGTGATGATTGCTCGTCCTTGACCTGCTGCTGTCTGTAACAATAAGGCCCTGGCTTTTAATTAACCCTGTTACCACTGGTAGCTGTTAAAGGGGATATAAAATATGCTTTTGAAGAGACACCAGATTATGCTAATTAGCCTCATTAACAAGGGTGACCTTTTATAAAAGTCTATATTGTTGCCTCGAATGGAAACCACATTACTGCCGTTTTGACCTTTTTTTAATTACCTTTTTAATTGAACCAAAACTTTACCTGACTACTGATGTACTGAGTAAGTTTCATGACCTAGGGCCCATAGAAGCCATTAACATCTGAAAAGTGTCCAGGTCATCAATATGAAAATCAAGCCGTTTTTTTTTACTTTTTTAATTCCATTTCTTTCCTTTTTATAATATTTATATGTGGCTATTTTATAAAGGCGGGCACTCCTGTACACAGCAGGTTAAGGGTCTGTTTAATTATTTAAAGGGGTAAAGTCCATGCTTATAAGTAAGAGTGTGAATCTTCACTTTCAAATTGTATCTCACTATACGATTCGAAATCTATTCTGGATTTAATACTATTCCAGATTCAAAATTGATTCTTGTTTCAGTACGCTCTGGAAAATGATGGCACGAAAGCAGAGTTGGTAGGAGAAACAGAGATTACTGTGCATCAGAAGCAATATCTAAGTTCTTTTGTACAAAGAAAATGTTTTTCAAAATCAATTTTTGGAAGTTGTGAATCGAAGAAAATAAGAATCTTGATTCCTACGTCAATTGATTTCTTTATTTTTATTCCCCCCCCCCACTCCTACTTGCAAGAGACGAATACCATCTTAAAAACCTATGCTGCTATTGGGAATCCTCCGTCTTCCACTGCAGCGGGAGAGATTGACTCCTTTTTAGAGGTGAATTCCTCTGACTTGGGACTCATAATAGATTACATTAAGGCCTGTTCCTGTCTTCATAACAATCTGCTTTAATGAGCACGCTTCCCTCAGGTATCTGTGGAAAGATCTTGAGGTATGAAACATATCTGGAATGCAAAATGAGCATTTGATTTACAGATTCAATCATAGCTGCGTACATTAAATGATTAACTACTTACGTGCAGGAGGCCTCGTTCTCACGGATTCAACATTGGGTTCTGTTCAAGATATGCAGGGTGTCAGAATTGCTCCTGCACCGTTGCCTCATACTTTCTCCGTCTTCCAGAAGTGAAGTGATGAAAGTAAGACCAGGACGACTTTCCCTGTGAGAGCAACAAAGAAAGCACACGTAATGCCAAGAAACAGAATCTATTCAAGGTGCAGAACATATATGACACATGTTATATCAAAGAGAAGAACAACTTCACCTCACTGTAACATTACGACCATCGCAGGATTAATACGATTAAGGTTATGGAAAAATTACTCAACATATAGACATATCTATCATTAATGGACAGAACTTTTGTTTATGCAATCAAAATGTTGGGCTGTTTACTCTTTGCATGCTGCAATCATATGATTTGGGAATTCAGATTTTTTTCAGTTGTCTCTTGTGACCTTGTGGAAAACACTAGTATGCAAATGCGGCAAACGCAGCGTCAACCAAGTCGGATATCATGTACATCCATTGTGTTAAGTGAATAAATTTCAAGAAAAAAAACCTCCTTGATTTTCAAAATCAGCACAGAAAAAGCTCTCATCAACGGAAACTATTGAAACAACCTCTCCAGTGATGAAGAAAACGGCAAAACCGAGGTGGCGTGGGTGGTAAAGAAGTAGGAGAGACGGAGAAAGAAGAAAAATGGTGATTTATTGAAAAAGGGAATGGAGAGGATTGAAGGTTAATGAACACTATTCTTAGAGAATGGTATCTGGATTCCCCACAGGAAAATATAACCGCTGATTTTAACCCTGCATTATCCAAATCAAATGCGTTTACATGAAACCAGGCTTTTTATAAAAGCCATAACTGGATTACGCAGGGTTTAAGATATTCCATGCAGGGGTTTTCTAAATATAGGCCGCCACAGTGAAATGACTTGTGTGTACAGCCGTGCTACCTGTAACTGAGCAGCTGCACGCAGCTAATGAGCTTTCAATATAGAAATGGAAGGAGTTCAAATTATTTATTTTAAAACATCTGTGAGAGCAGATAATATTACAAATGTATGAAACTGTCTCCTGCAATTTGTAATAGCAGCACTGTTGTCTATTTCTCAGGAGTACGTGGTCAGTGTGCGGACTTTTGTCTATAAATTATAAATAAAAGTTAGACTTTCCCTCGTTTTCAAAAGCGTTATCAGCGGTCAGTTGGAAAATGTTTTGTGCAAACGTGAGACATTGTGATACATGACATTTTAGAGCAAAAATAAACCCACTTTTATATACGTTTTTGTGACACTGCCGTTAACAGTAGATTCTCGTAATTCTTATATTTTAATAAATCAGCTTTTTCGCTCTTGTGTAAATCTAATGAATCTACGAATCGGAGACACGTGACTACCAAGGGCATTAGAGCCGCTGCATACACACAGCTTCTCTATTTTGCATGAGCGTAGTGTTGATATTGGAATGAGCGGCTGAGATTTACAGCCTATGATTAGCTGATGAATGGGGAGCAGAGTCGCAGAACTAAAAGCCCTCCAGCCAACTGCAAGAGTCAAGATAATCATATACGCTTAGCCATTTAATATCAATACAGTGGATATGAATTTCCTCATCCGGAAAAACAAACAGAAATGATGAATCGAGGACAGAATTACCATTAGAGGCATTAAATGTAAGAATTCGCTGAATAATTCAAGGTGTTTGTTCTTGGAGGAAGCCGCGGTATCTCTGTGATTGAAGCAGTCACACAGTATTAGAATTTCCCAGGCGTTATTATGTACACACAGATTACCCCGGGACATTTGTATAATTAGAAGGACCTTTCCTGACATCTGCTAATGTCTTACTGTAGAAGTGTACACACAAACACTGACGTTACTTTGCTGAAGAACAGTTAAGATGAAACGAGGCTGGTGAGAAGGTGAACTTCAGAAGAGTCGATGCAGAGGTGTTTGATGAAACACTAACACTCCTCCGCTTAACTGCATGCTGTTCATGAATAACTTAATTATTATCCGATAGTGTTTTATTAAATTATAACGTTAACTTTCACATTTTATCTTTTTTTTTCGTATTTAGCTATGTATCCCTGGTGATGATCAACTGATGTTGAAACAAATTAGCATGAATGTGTAGACGGGAGAAATGCACAATAATCCCCTAATCATGAATTTACATTCACACTACCCATTTTTAGATGGGATGTGAAATAAATCTTAGCATCTCTACTTATTTTGTTAGTCTTAATCCTGTGCAAGTAATCCCAAACAAGGGTATTCATGTCTCCAGGAGAGATCCGTCTTTCTTAATGTAATTGCGGTGTTTTATTTTCTGTCTGAAATGGGAAAGATCTGATCTGATGTCGTCAAAGTGCATCCCAGAAATGACTGGAACTGTGCTTTACATTTAGACTTTGTTTCTCTGGTATGACATATGTGATAATTGTATAAATCCATACTTTTTTACCTCTATATACATTTGGCTGTTTTTCTCTTTCTCGTGCTCTTCTGCTTTTTTTACTGACGGAGACAACATGTAGTTATTTTTCTACATGTTAAGCTATAGAGTTTCCAAGTGGGTATATAGTGGCTCTATCTGATTGACATTGTTATGTGACTTCTACAGTGGGATTACAATTATCTTGGTTCAATGATCAGTTCAAAGGATTAACAATTTTTGTCAGAAAATAACGTGTTCCTTGTTAAAAAGGTGAAAGTACATCCTGTGTGCATAAAAACGCCAAGGGAGAAGTTAACAACGAGTTGCATTTCTGCAAGAAATATTAAAATACTGAGTTTAAAAAAGTTATGTGCGGCGCTAACGGCAGGCAGATGCCGCAGATGAGGGTGTTGAGAAGAAAAAACAATACAATTTGTATCTTAAATCCATTAACTTTTGGAGACGATTCAACAACTGTGGCGCTGGATCTTGTTTACAAATTTAATGAGAAGGCATTTTAAAACGAACAAAACATGATTTATCAAAAACGAATGACTAACACTGGCAGTAACATCAACCAACATGATTTCGACATAAGAGTCACATGTTTCTGTCATGAAATGGGAATACAAAACAAGAAAAAAGCACTTCCTAATCCAGCTGCCACGTCCCCACTTTTCTTTTTTCTTATAAACTGCTGATGTTTATACCTTCACCTTGGCTGTAATTTTATTCTGAAAATTGTTATATGCAATCTGTTTTTTCCCTTTGAATTTATTCATAAATGTCCAATTTAAGGCAGTCTTTCAAATCAAGTTTTAAATGAAAGACATCTCCAGCAGAAGTCCATATATACGTTAAAACATTTCCATTAACAACAATTCCTCTCGCTCTTGTTCCTTCCCATTTAAGCCCAACCTTTTTACTTTTCACACAGATTCATATTTTCAGCTGAGGGAGAAAAGAGGTCCAGAGCCGTTGGGTTATAAGGAGCCGAGAAAAGCTCCAGTATTTATTCAGAGCACCCAAACATGAAGAACAGAGGTATATGTTTTAATTAGCCGCCAATGACGACTGAAGGTAATATGTTCTAATTAGGCTGCAATCAACATAGAAAGTATTATATGAATAAAACAGCTATTTTTGACGATTGAAGGTGCTATATGTTTTAATTAGCCAGCAATGGAAGGCCGTGGGTATATGTTTTAATTAGCCCAGTCTCCTGTGGCCTTAAGGCCTCAGGGCTTAAACATTAGGTAGTGTTAATCAAACCTGCAGAAATGAGACTAATTGTTTTCATACAGTAGTTCTCCTGTGGCATGGCAGAAATAATCCTTTCATATCCCGCATCTTTTTTCTTTTAAAGCTTCAGTAGTTAGAGTTAGGTACAACTAGCGCTGGTTGGCCCACTTTCATCTGCTCCCAAGTGCCCGGTTGGCTTCAGGTATACGTAGCATATAGCATCCAATATGACTGTAAAACTGTTGCATCCTGTTTGTGATTTTCACAGTGACAGAAAAACTTGTAACTTTATTGGGACACCGATCTGACAGTTTCTCAAAATATCGAGATGATTCCTATGACCCTCAAAACATTCAAATACGTTTTTATCCCTGAATAAATTAAATGACTCGCATATCTGCTGATATACTATCAAAACAAGCTGCAAGGAAATAGTGAAGACAGAAACACAGGATCTCATGCTTTTCGCTGAATGATATCCTACAATCATATCATCGCACTTTCAAACACAAGACGTTATTCTTCAGGATATGGGATTTTTTGTTGTTGTTGCATGCGGCCTACGTATTTCTCTAAATTACATCGTATGCATTATAGAAGGATGTTCTAGCAAAGCAAACTTGAATTTATCACTATAATGCCATGCCAGTGAATTGTCTCAGGGTCGTTCTTCATCTGTAGTGTAACCTGCGCTAATTAAGCTGAAGAAAGGCTGTTTTTAATGTTCCCTTATAGCTGCTGCATTCACTGAAATGTAAACTATACATCATCTACTGTACATTTAAAGTATTAACAGGAAAAATGTACATTTTCTGTCAAGTCTCGGTATGGTGGCACACTGTCATTTCTTTTCTTTTTTTGCAGTTTTCCTTCCCAAGTGTACCTGCAGGATGTTGCACCATCTCTTACAAGGTAGAGTTCATGCGTAATAAGTGTAAGTCGTTCTTTATTAACTCTTGTAATTGTGAGACTCTACGTTTTAAAGAACACCAGGAGTATTTCCTATGACGGACTCCATCCTTTTACTTTTGGGATTGCATGCTGCCTTCACTTGCCTTCAGCTATATTTATGTGTGATTCGGCTTTCCTCACCTTAGAGAAAACATCAATACGACTTGAAATATTAATGGCGTGACAGACATGCATTGAATCAAACTGATGGTTACCTGCTCTGCACGTGATGGCATACATTACTTTCTCCTCAATAAGAAGTTTATTGTAGATTTCTTGATTTTATTTCATTCTTTTCTGTGGCTTTCGCCTCCAAAAATCTCCTATATCCTACTAAATGAATGATGAAATGTCACTTTCGGGAACATTTTGAGTAGCTGACTTCATACATTGAGATGCAAGTGAACAAAGTGGCAGCATAGCATGAAACTAACATAGTAGTGTTTACTCTACACTCAAATGTAAGCGCGTGTCTGCAGCCTGTTGATCTTGAATGAGGTCGTCCATCATGTAGAGGATCATGTCTAGTTTTAGTGCCAAAGTTACAGCACAGTTGGGTGGTAATGCACATGTATAACTGATATGAAAAGTCTGACTTTTTGCATAGTAATGCAGCACAGACATATCAATCAAATCTTGACAGCAGCAAGAGAAAAACCTTCTGTTCGCCGGGATGGATGACCTATTTTATGGAAGTCTCCGGAAGTTCATTTTCATAATGTACAGAAATGAGTTGAAACCACTACAAACGCTTAAAAAAAGAAATTAAGAAATGGTATGGAAAGTTGCAAACAAACATGCAGTGATGTTTGTGGTTTAGGATAAATTGGCTAAAACATGCAAAAAAAAAAACACTAGTTTGGTCCTTTCACCCCAATTAAGACGCATAAAACGAGAGTGGGGAGTCTGCATCAGTTTTATACCCAAGTGCAAAAGTCCAGCCTCACAGATGAATATCCATGGATGCAGAACTGTCTGTTTTCCTTCGATCAGACTCTCCAGTGTCTGTATGTTCACTTGCAACAACACATATGTTAGTACTGTATGACGCCGTGCAAACATTAGCTTGGCTGCGTGTGTGAAGGATGGTTTGGTTATATATGTGCGCTCTTTAACAGGGAGTGATGTGGGGTTTATGGGTTCCAGAGTTTTGCTCGCTGTGTCATTTGCACACACACACGCACACACACACACACGGACATGCACACACAGACTCAGCCATGGTGCATGGTGTGTTGTGGCTGTGAGAGAGAAAATGGAAAAAAAGAACAGCGTCTGAGCTGAATAACAGGTGCAGACAGACGGAGAACGGCAGAAAGAGAAAGGTGTTGAAGAGATAAGGACATTAAGAGAAGCCGTGTTGGACAGAGAGAGAGGGAGAGAACTTTATTTGAGAAGAAATGGAAGAGAAAGAACGGAGTCAGATTGTGCTCTGCCCCATTATAAAAAGCAAATACCTTTTCTGATTGGATTTCTTTCAGCACCACCGGTATGTATGTATGTATGTATGTGCACATGTCTGGGTGTTTCTGTCCCGCCGCTGTTGTTGCTTTCATGGCAAACAGGTGGATTTGTTGCATCTCCTTGAACTGAAAAAAAACAAAAAAAAAACACACTTCATACAGAGCGTTTTGCCTGCATATGTAAGTGAAAATTATAGCTTGGAAATGTAAAAGAAATTATTG
Organism: Bovichtus variegatus; assembly: GCA_943593645.1. NCBI lineage: Eukaryota > Metazoa > Chordata > Actinopteri > Perciformes > Bovichtidae > Bovichtus > Bovichtus variegatus. The sequence goes on along the minus strand of CALSCE010009347.1, from coordinate 2,720,404 downwards.
GGGCGTACCACTTGGAATTACTCTTGATATAAGCAAAGCTCAGTGTGCAAAACATTAAAGTGGCAGCTTTTGACTTTTAGATGAGCTTAAAGGCACTTTTGCCGGTTAAAATGGAAAAACATCAGGTTATCTCAGCTGTCGCTAACTATCCATGGTTCCTTGACAGACCATAATACAACTTTGCTGGCCAAAAACTCGAAGGAGCGGCTTGTCTGAATAGCTGGTCCACCTTAAGTGAGCCTGAGCTGCTGTGGCCCCGAGCTTCTGGTCTAACCTCCTTCACGTTAATCAGCTGGTCGGACACGGGAGCTTGGCTTGGGTCTTCAGGAATTATAGCATTTATTTGCGAATTTTCAAGAGCGTGGTCGAGGTCTGATTAATTAATTTATGCCTCCTCCTCTTCATCGAACAATGTAGTTGAAGTGGGAGCGGTTTGAGGCCACTTCATATCTCTCTTTCACCTTAATATCAAGCATAATCACTAAGCCATGTCCACTTTTGAGTGATTCAATACACTCTGTACATCCCGCTCGTAACAACACCCCGAGCACATATTCTGTTTCACTCGGACATGCATCACTCTGAATGTGAAGACGCTCTCCCTTACGTTTCACTGAGAGTTTAGGAAACTGAAGCTGAAGCTGCCTCACTACGAGCTGTAACCTGTGTCCTCCCTATATGCCTGCATGAAGCATGTTTAAGGAGAACAGGCTCGTGTGCTCTCAGTATATGATGTATATGACCTCTATATTCAGAGCTTACTGGTCTTTCTTTTTATGCCTGTTGGTTTGTAATGTTACAATATTATTACAGCTCGTCGACAGCGAAGGCCTCAACACACGTTCATATGCGCGGAGTTAATTAACATCAGTGTTTCCTGAAGAAATGCCAGCTAGCTGTAGCATCGTTCAGACTATAAGTGCATTAGAATTAGATTTCCGTTTATTGCCAAGTAGGTTTTCGCATTCAAGGAATTTGCTTTGGTGGATTGGTGCATACATAAACACAGTAATGGAAATCAAAGTGGGAAAATAAGAGCAAATATTGAAAAAGAACTATTGTAGAATTAAAAAAATGTTTACAAGAAACAAACATATTCCAAAAATACAATGCAATACAAATATGACACATTACTGTAAATAAGTACAGTATATCTGAATTAAAAGTGGAAGAGCTGTGCAGTTTGATAAGGTGCTAGTAGTGTCACCCAGTCTTTGAAATATTTATGCTGATGGGGAAAGGTTGTGACAGATGGTTTATAGTCTAATTTTGAAATGAAATGAAATGAAATTGCTTGTTTTTTTTTTTTTTGCTGACAAATAAGAGTCAAAACTGGAAGAGCAACTACAATTCGATGGTGAAAAAACAACAGGTGGGCAGCTTCTATTAACATTACATTAGCACAAGCAGGATGTTTAACGTCATGTCAGGAGACGGTGCACGCCACTGCAACACAATACTAATTGTGGTAGGAATACCAGCACTGCTAATTTAATAATTTGGATAAAAGAAAGGAAAACAGATGTCCTTTTATTCATTAGCAGCGGACACAAATGATGACAAATGACAGTGGTTGTGGTATTATCCGTGTCAGCCAACCCTGTTGCTCTGTTCAGGGTGTAATAGCAGGGGATAATAGCTTCTCAATTATTCATATTGCCCCTGCGCTCTATGGAGAATACTGTCACGCAGCCACTATATGTCTTGATCTAATTAGCTAGAGGAGAGACGGAGAGGTAGGAGGAGAGGAGATGGAGGGATGGAAAGGAGAGAGTGGAGAAAATGTGAGTGAAATAAGGAAGGGAAGAAGAAATAAATCTAAAAAAGGGAAGAAACGGGAGCGTGGAAGTCGTGTTGTGCCTGGAAGCTTTGTAAACACTCTTCAAACAGTGTTTGTTATAGAGGACTTCCTGAGTCTACGGAACTCTCTCTGCATGACTTTCATGTTATGTGGATTGTGTGTGTACATCTGCTGGTGCAATATTCAGATATAGGCTATGTCTCTGGCGAATTGTAAAGGGAACTTCATCATGTTAAAAGCAGATGTTTTTTGTTTGCTTGTCTCTTCCTACTTGTTCCTGTGTCGAGAACTGGATCAGTTAATCCAATAACTGAGACTTTCTCCATCAACGATTCAATCATGTGTTAAATGTTCCTCTTTTGTTCACCCACCGTGGCTGATACGCTGATCAATTGCTAATATCCAAGCATGTGTATCAGGTATATCTAATACTTTACATGGTTCAGTAGGAAGATTTGTTTCCCAAAACAAAATCCACCCGTTTGTTTGTTTTTATTACATTTTTTCTATCATTGTGCTCATTTCTGGTCGACCTGTTTGTCGAACTCCTTTCTCACTTTCAATGTTCCTTAAATGAGAATATGCCAAACAACTCATTCTGTAAAGTGCGTATCTTGATCATTTAATAGCTTATTAACTCGTCCTCGATGCATATTCACGGACCAAAATCAATGAAGCAAAATGCCACGAATGAAGAAGAAATCAGCATCTGAAAAATGACTTTGCTGTCAGTGAAAGGAACATTTGACAACAGTGACATTTGCATTCTCCTTGTTAAAAATGATTATGGAGTTTGGCCTTACCGTACCCTAACCCCAACATGGACAGACGCAGACACTTTACATGTAACTGAACTCTTATTTTGGTAAAAGCACAGACGCCTCTTTCTTCTGAGTGCTGGGGAAAGAAAGCTAACGCAGACCTACTGTATATGCACGATAATGCAACTTAACACAAACAACGTCAGCCTGAATCTGGAAAACGTCGCAGACACACGAGCATGAATCAAGTCTTAAAATAAGGAGAAATCAGGTTATGAAAGCAAATAAATATACACTGCGGTGTCAGTGTGTGCTGATGGCAGTGACTGCTTGTAAAACAAAGAAAAAGGAAAACAGGATTATTAAAAAGCACACATGAGGTATCAGGCAGAGGTTTGACAGGAAGCTACGCTCCAAAAATAAAACTTTCTGTAAAAGAAAGTGAAGGAGGTAAGAAGACGGGCACTGCACAGCCTCCCTCTGCATCTCTGAGATGAAATGATATCAAGAGATCTTGATTGTCAGTCATCCTGCAGTCTACTCTAGTGATCCCCTTTGGAATTGTCTTCTTCTAAATTGTTGTGTTTACTGAAGAAAAACAAAAAGCCTGCCGAACAAAGTGAAAAGTTACATTAGTCACTGATTCTTATTCCGTTCTGTTCTGTCCTATTGTGTTGTATTATATTCCAAGCCCTCAGTCCCTGCTGATAAATGAAGTGGCCAGTCAGGTTATGCTAATTGATGTCTCCTCCTTTGCTTCCTTCCTCTTTCTCCAAAGTTCAATTACACTCATCCACTGCCATCCATCACCGGAATGAAGCTGGCTGTGGGGCTAAATTAAATGTGCCAATTTCAATTAGCCAGCGTGAGGCAGTGCAGGGGACAGAGGTGACTGTGGTGGAAATTGGTTAGTAGAGGGGGATTCAAAAATAGCGGTGGTGGTGGGAGGGGGATTGGTAGCGCGGTGGGATGTTTAGGGAAGCAGAACTGCTCTGTTTCGTCTTACTGTTATTTGTAGATATTTAGGAATTAATTTCTTTCCATCAAGTCCCTCCGAAAAAAGGGTAACGTGACGGTGTCGCTCCACAAATACCCTATGGATGAATCACGATATCACATCGTTTTTTTAAAAATAGAGTCACCACTGCTTTTGGATTATGAGATCTGATTTACATTTAATAATAAAAGCAGCCATTTCAGTGCGACATGCAAGATGGAGCAGCGATGGAGCAGCGATGGAGCAGCGGTGGAGCAGCGATGGAGCAGCGATGGAGCGCCATGTAAAGGAATGTGATGGAGAACTACAAGAAGCAGAGGAGTGTGAGAAACCCCAGAAAGCAACAACAAAGCAAACGCTGATTAGAAAAAAAACAATATTATGGAGTTGATAGTGGTGGATGACCATGCCCTTTCCATGAGGCTTCCACGCTACATGAACGCAGACCAACATGAAGCAACTGTGCCACATGTTTGCACGCTTGTGAATTCTCCCAACACGATTGGAAAATGATGCCTTTAAAAGCTGACACATGGAGCTCAAACATGAGTCCTGTCATCGGGTTATTAATGTCATTTCAGGGGGTGGGGGAGATGATGGCAATACATCCAGAGCAAGAGTATTAATAACGTGTTATAACTAACGCTTTCGTGATGAAATAACCGTGCTGGTAATGATGGTATCGGAAGTTCATTCATTAATTCAGCACAGATCCTATCCCAACATAAAATAAAAAGTCACCTCGGACTCACACGCGTTCTCCAAGCAGCTTGTTTAATAAGCAGCAAGCCAAAGACGATTCTTTGTTACCAGCTTGTTATTAAAGTTGCAGCGGCATGACTACAACAATCAGAGGAGTTTCTTTGTGTTGCTCTTCAAGCGCCTCTCACATGATAACTAGAACTCTCTGGGCACCAGACAGGAACGGCTGATAAATAATCTCCTCTTTACCGAGGACTGGCAGGACGCAGGGTGGAGGAGAAATAATAATTTCCCCCCTTTTTCTCTCAGTATCCTCAGCAACGGACCTGGTTTTAGCCACAACCTCCCCCCTCCCACCCCCCTCCACCCCCCTCCTCCCTCCCTCAGGCTGAAACAGGCCGATACTTTACAGAGAAGTGATTTCAAACTTTTAAACGGTTTCTCAGTGACTTGTATATCCTCTAATTGTTATTCATAGCTCTGTCAGGAGAGGAGGAGGAGGAGAGGGAGGAGAGAGAATGAGAAGAGGAGTGGGGGAAAATGTCGCGGACAGACGATGGGGGAGAGGGAAGGGGAAGGGGATGGGAAGGAGAGGAGAGGGAAGGAGAGGAGAGGGAAGGGGAGGAGGGCAGATGGGCGGACAGAAGAGATGAGAGGAGAAAATGAGAAGAGAAGAAATGAAAATGGACGCTCTCAGATGGTGATGCAGAAAAAGGAAGTTGCAGGATAAATAGAAGCAGAGAGACAACACATATTGTAATTATTCCTCCCTCAGCCATAGGACCCCCGTACACACGACAGGCAGACAATTAGGACAGTTATCCTGAATCAGCGGCTGCGTACGCGGGTTCACATTTCTTCTGTTAAACTGTAATCAGATCCGGAATTTGTTTCTAACTCTAGGGACACTAGGGTCTTATTAAAAAAAATTATTTACAAGCTGGGGCCATGTAAGAAATCAGGACAAATTAATTATTATAACCTAAGTATTATGAAAGCTAAACTTGATGTGGAAGCCTCCCTCACACTCCATCAGGCGTACGTTCACGCTTTCAACTCTACGCACATTATATCCACTTCACAGACTTCACACGGAGTCTCAATGGGCTGCATTCATTTGGTGAAGTAATTGCAAAGCGCTTTAACCTGCTTTCTTCTGAGTGAAGAAAATGACACGGTTGAAAATTCAGCTTCTGTTTAAAAAAAGAAGCAGGTAGGTGGGAGGGGGGGGTACCAGTGTTTAACTCCAAATGTGTTCACTAACATTTGGGTAATCTCACTCAATTTGTTGTTGTGATAACTCATCGTACCGTGAGAGAGCGCATGAGAACTCTTTTGAAATACTGAGACTTCCTCCTTTCAACAGATTTGTGCCAGACACGCTGTTATGATGACGAATGGACCAGAGCTCCGTTATGGAAAATCAGTTATCAAACAATGTTAGCTGAAAAGGTGTCTTAATCTGGATCCCAAAAGGCGGAGCAGTTTATCTGTGTCTTAAAAGCCCCCGACTGAAATGATAACTAACTTCCAAACAAGAAGTCGTTTCCATACGTGTTCAAATTTGAACACTGGAAAGACGCAAAGACGCAAAGACGCTTCATCTGACTAAACTCAAGTTATCTGGGAATTCACACAGGACTCCGTGACTTTTCCATAATGGATCAAAACTGTGTTTTATTTCCAAACTCGCACTATAAATGTAGTGCACACCCACATTAACCCCCTTAAATCTCACCCGTGTCTCCATCATCAAATGCCCAGATCGTTATTTGTCCCGTTAGCAGATAAGGAACTGTTTTCATGGATTACAGTAGCGGTGCTAGCAGGAGTGAGGATGGAAATGGGATTATGTTCGTAATCAAAGCTCATTTCAAACGGTGAAACTCATCGAGGAATTTGAAGTGACTGCATATTTCTCTGCGTCTCTCCTCGTGTAACCTGTGAAGAAAGATATGTTTCTTCAGGGTAAAGCCACCGTCATGTGTCACATCATTATTTAATGTTCAGATAAATCATTTGTGCAGTTTGAGAAAAAAGAATCTTAACTGTCATAACAACTGCAATACCCCTTCACACCACAAATTATGTATTTATAAAGTGTTTCATATTTTTAAAGTAATCTAACTATCTTTTTTTATGTCTAAAAAAAATCCTATTTCCTCTGATTTTTATTTTTTATTTTTTTTACCTAAAAGGGAAGGTGAAAGTCTGGGACACATTTTGGGAAAAACACCAATAAACTTTGTAGAATATTTGAATTAATCAATGGACATTTTGAAGATGAAGATGAGTGGATTTGCCTCAATCTAAACCCCTGTGCATCAAATAAAACTTATTAATGCAGTGTCATACGCTGGTTCAGTCCTATGTGTTGTTAACTAATCTGAACAAAGTTTTTATTCATTGTTGAGTTTTATCTGACAAATCAATTAGCAATGTCTTAACTGCAGTTACCGTGGGCCTGAAGCTCCAATTATGCACCTCGCTATAACCTGTCACATCAAACCCCCGAGAGACATCGCCATGTGCTCAATTAATCTCTCCAGCTGAAGGAACATTTCCCTTTCTTTTCATTGCATAGAAAAAAAGTGTACGTACAGTGAGGAGAAATTAAAGGGAATTCTTCATGTTACCTTTTGGTCCCACCGAGTGAAAGCAGCCGGTGTAAGACATTATTAAAATTGTTTTATTCTGCACAGAGCCACGTCAAAATATGACTTGGTCAAAGGGAGCAGGGTGTCTGGAGTGCACAGCATGCCGCGAGGCACGACTAATGAATTCCAAGTAGCAAAGACATCTTAAAAATGGTATTGTTTGGAAAGAAATCCAAGATCGTTGGATACTGAGAGAGAAAATACTTTCCATAATAGAGTGATCGTTCACAATTCTATCCAAATTAGCTGTAAGTAATTATTTGATTCTAACTCAGTAGTGGTGCAATCATCTCTTCTACAAGTTTTTTTTTCTTCTTCTAATTACTGTGGAACTGAAATTAAGAGTGTAAATTTAAATGAATATGAAAATGTTGAATGAAGTCAACCGAATATTTGTAATAAATGTTTTCTGGCTGTTATGATCGAAAAGTAAAAACATTTTTCCACACGAGGGGGATGAAAATCCAGCCCCAGGACATTTAAATCCAACCTTGATCATTGTTCTGTGTTTACACTCGTACTGACCTTTGCACCAGGCGTCTCCATCATACAGTAAAATATGTACAGTGGCAGGAAATAATAGCAACAGTTGTTAGAGTTGTGCCTGGTTCGCTGCACTGTTGGTGTCGTGGTGTGCTGTGTCCCTAGTTTGCCATAAACCTCCCCCAGTAAATTATTTTACCATCTGGATGACTGATTGAAATTACCGGTGTGCATGGGCAAAACCAAATTACCAGTTTCCCCTGGTAATTCTAATAACCAGGGAGGGCTTCCGCCTGCATTTATGTGTAACCATTAGAAGTAAAGCAACTCTATTGTCTAGAGGGGAAGTCAAAGTTATACAGGCAAGTCCAAAGAATATGAATTCATAACATCACAATGAAAGAAGTACACACTGTTTATGGTGCTGGATTCAGAATGAAGGAGCAATGCACAAGAAATAAACTAAAATGGGCAAATAGGACCAATAATGAGACAATTTCTTTCTTTCTATGCGACTGCCTGGCTGGCTGGTTGTCACCCTATTCTTTAATCTGTTTAGGGTCTAATTGTGAGTAATGACGCTATTGGCTGATATGGCTTGTAGCTCAGCCAAGCCCCTCTGTGCCCACGCTGCATATCCAACCCATCTGTGAGCCACACACAGCCACAGCACAGCCCTCACCAATACACACACCAAAACACCTGTCATGCATACAAACACCCACACAGCAACACTGAGACCCTGCACATGTACACATATGACTGCAGCAATCTCTCACTCACACACACACACACACACACTTCACAGCAACCGTCAGCTTTAGCACATTGGCTAACCAGCAAAGAGGATTCATAACACACCAAATTAGCTTTAGATTTGCAATGAAAGATCAGTTCATTAAAAATGCATTAAATATGAGCGGGTTCAGTTGATGCTAAATGGAAGAAGGGGGGAGAGATTAATCTGGACTGTCTCTCTTCCCTGTCCCTCCTTTTTACACTCTCCCCTCTTTCTGCTTCTTCAGCCTTTTTGGCGCCTGCAGTATCGCATCACAAATGGCCGTAATATCTTCTTTTGTGTCCGAATCGGTGCCGCATGGAACCATGATGGTGCAGAAGTATCCTTTCCGCATGTCCATCTACTGGAGACACTTATTTGTGCCCAGTTCTTGATTGCCAACCAGTCATGCACGAGACTTTTATAGTGGATTCAATCAGATAACAGAATTTTTGGTTGGTCCTATCGGAGAGTTTTGAATTGGGCTAATCCAACATCACTGGTCCCATTGTTCCAGCCAGATGGAAGACGCCGATTGTTTGTCCAGTTACATATTGAGATCAGGGACAGGAGTCTGGCTCTGGCCCTGTGGACTGCACATTTGCATTTTAACGTGCTGATTTACCAGGTGACACTGGCTGCAGACACACTTTTCACTGTAATGTTCTAATTTGCAGCGATCATTGCTGTATGCCGTCGCTTGGCCAAAAAATGTTTTTGGCTGAATGTGCTCCGGCCTGCGTCTGCACTGCTTTTCTCTGCTCTTCCTTCCATTATGGCAGCCATTGCTTCCTGATTACAGCACCAAGACATTCTTATCACAAAGGCTTTGAGAAATCCAATAACAATATGAGCAAAAAAAAAAGGATTTTTTTGTGGTTACAGACCTGTCACCTATGCATGCCAGTGTGATGGGATGATAGAAGCCACAGTGAAAGGAGGAAAGTAACTGCAGGCTACAGAACTGTCAGTTGTTTCCCGAGGAGAAAGGAATGCAATTTGTGTGCAGGATTATGTGAGACAGAGGAGAGAAATGCGAGACAAGTTCTTTACACACCTATTCTTATTTGTGTGGAAAGTTTCAAGTAAACATCCTGCATGCTGAGCTACAAACAGAGCCTTCATCTGGCACATGCAGGCACAATAAACTGGTCCAATCCTCCACAAATCAAACGTAACTTTGGAACATACAGCGGTGCAATTTTCTTTTTTCTTTTGTGCTGTCGTTTAATCCGAAAGGGGAAACTAATCTTGACGGAATCTACATTCAAAAGTAAGATTGCTATCACTGCTGTGTGTACTTGATTTGCTCCAAGGGTGGAACTACAATCCCATGATTGTAAATATGCTCCGTCCAATCTCTGGCTTAATAAGAAATGAAATGGGAGCATGCACAGGCTACAACACAGCTTGTAGAAATACATTATATACATATAATAACTGATTATGAGACATAATAAAGGCATACAATTCAACCCACTTATCACTAAAGCTCTCAACTCAAATGCATCCTGGCTAAAGGGTCAGTATGCTCCTAATCAAAGCCACTGGCCAGGCGTGCAGAGGAGAGAAAATAAGCATAGTTTGAACCTTTTTCTCATTTCTTTTTTTTCCTTACACACAGTTTTCTTTGTACCACAGTCAAACACTATGCATGCCTTCCTGGAGAGACTGTCCAGTATGATCGTGTTTTAGCTCTCTCTGCAACGGCGGGCTTTTCACCCCACCTTGGAGTGCGGCTGGCTGATGAGACCAGAGGGGGATTATGAGGATTGAAGAGGACCAGAGGAGACGAGGAGTGGATGAAGTAGTCTCTCACTGGATCCCACACAGACTTGTTTCACCGTCTTGGACTGGTGGCTCTGCTGCAAAGCAGTGTGGGGGATCAGGGAAAGAGAGATGATGATTATGGAAATGAGCAAGCTCTCTTTCTGAAAGATTAAACAGGCCACTGATTGCTTTTACATAACCTTCACTCACTGAGACACAGGCTCGCTCTGTCCCGCTCTCCCTCACTTTCAAACATACACACACGCTAGGGCTGCACGACGATGGCCAAAATTATATCACGATCATTTTTGATCAATGTTGAGACCACGATTATTTAGCAGGATTATTCAGCGACTTTTGGGGAGTCAATATTTTTAATTGCACTTTCACACTAAACAGAGCATTGCCTTCACTTTCACGTTGTTCTACGTTCCTGCAAACCTCTGCATCCAAAATAAGACTTGAACAACGGCTCTTCTTCACCTAAATGTAGTGTTGTTTACTACTCTTCTACTGGGGACGGCAGCAGGGTTTTCTATGAAATGAGCACACATTTTAAACGTCAATATTGCAGTCGACCAGGTTCATTCAATTCTGGGAAGACGCAATTGTGATCGCGATTAATATTCAATGAATTGTGCAGCCCTAACACACACGCGTGCCACACGTTTGTTATATCCACCTTCAGACGCTCAGAAAACCAGAGAGCTGCAGTTTGATTCATCAGACCTCAGAGGTCAACGCCTCCTCTTATAAAATGACTTCCATTGTGACATTGTTTCCTTTTTACACAAATGTTTTTTCAGTGCATTCACAGCCATTTTCTTGGAGGGAACGCATTTTTGACATTTTTTGATTTCCCTCCATGCTGCACCATTTTGGAGAGGCATTTTAAAAATGATTCTGCCAATAGGCTTGAATAGCAATTTGCCCTCAATCATTCGGGGACCCGTTTAATCTTCCCATGACACAGCTTTGAACATCAACCCAAATTTTGACACATAATAGTCCAGCTGGTGGCTTCAAACAGTGCTAAGCTTTTATCTCAACTAATTGCAAACACAACCTTCAATTTCTCTGAAATTGCATGAAAACCCTCCCTTTTTGTCATCCTTCTCCTGGACATGCAGCAGGTGCGTCGCACAGCTGAGATTTAGCCGCTGCAGCAGTTGGGCCAGAGTTGGCTGCTGTGTTGATCCTTGTGAAGAAAAACGGTTTCCTCCCCGAGGGCATGACGGACAGTGTCGGCGGTCAACATCATTATCAGCAAACGGTGTTGCCTTTCAACTTCAACACATTTATGAAACAACCAGACTTTCTTTTAAAAATGGAATTTGTTGTCTAGTGATTCAGTCTTTTGAAGAAAAGTGCTTGAGCGTCTCCAGACAGTGACTGGACCTCCACCGCCTTGTTCTGCACTTTAATTGTGGACATTTTTAAAGAATATCTGGTGGCGCCTTCTACTTCCATTTAGTTTTCATCAACAAAAAACATTTTAAGAGTTGTTAGTGAGTTCTCCTTTTTGTCACATATTTTCTTTACCTTTTTAAAGATTATTGTTATTTTTTTGGCTTTATTTGACAGCCAGGAAACATTTTGGAGAGATATCAGCCGACTGTTCCTGCAGTAACTGCTGAATTCACTGACTTGTTCACTGAAAAACAATGAACTGTGGGTGTAGTTTACAAGGAGAAGGTAAAACATTGAGTAATGTAATCATATCAAATCATATTCCTCTTCATGACTGTCGGCATTAATCAGGGAACTTACTCCTGATAGCAACACCACAGATAGTTGACTGAAAATGAAGGTAATGTTACATCCATAGCACTTTCACAGTAATAATGCAGGCCTCTATGTTCTCACAGCTTGTGTCAGTGGTTTTGTTGCTGCTCTTTGTTAGTGGATTGTAGATTAAGTTAGTCCAGAAAATCACTTTCGTCCATTCACTTGTGATGTCATAGTTGTCGTTGATAAAATAAAAAAACTGCACAATTCTGCAAACCAGGCTTTTATATTTAAATGTAATAATACACTCTAACATCAGGCAACGTTCGCAGTTTTCCATAAATACCATGTACGTTGTGTAAAATACGGCATCAAATCACGAGGAACAGACTTCTTTGTTTGGAGATCATAAGAAATCCTAAAAGTTTCTAAGTTATTTTACTGTGTAATATAATATGTGAGAGCTGGTAGTTTCTTTTTGTTGGATTGAGTCAGACTCCCTCATTTTACCATCTGTCAAATGCCGGTTGGATTAAGGTGCATGCTGAAAGATCGGTCTGACTGCCAAACTGAATGACTGATACACATGCGAAGAAGCTAAACCGCTTAGAGTGGGATTGGCTGACTCCTTAAATAACTAACTTTCCATTTCACTAATTAACTTACTGACTGACTGATGGGTTAATTTGCTGTGTGAGCGGTTGCTTGCAGTGTTTCTGTTTGCAGTTCATTCAAGGACATCCAGCTGATACAAAAACACATTCCCCATGCATCTAACCAACTTACAGACTCACTGGCAAACTGGATGAATAACTACATCACTGACTGGCTGCCTGACTGGTTAATTAACTGACTGTCTGTCTGTTTGTAGCGCAGCCAAGGACATCCATCCAGCTTGTACACAAACTATTTCACACACACACACACACACACGCAGACACGCACACACACGCGCTCTCTCCTCTCTGGAGTGACGGGAAGAATATTTCCCTGTTTACTCAAGTGCCACTTCATGATTAAAAACTAATCAGGCTTCATCCAGCCTGGGATCCCCCTGCACACTGACACAGAATGAACTGTAATTATCTTAACAGGGGAGTGAGGAGCGAGAGGCAGAGAGACATGGACGGAGAGAGGGGGGGAAGGATGAAAGTAAAAAAGTAAAACGACGAGAGGGGAAGGTGAGGAGTCGGGTGGGAAATAGAAAAAATTCACGGAGATAAAGCAGGAGTGCTGTCGGATACAGAAAGCTCATAAAAATGAGATATAGGCAGGCAAAGAGAGGAATTTAGCATGCAGCTGCTACTGTTAAAAGCCTGTTGGCATTGGCGACGGTGTATTGCTGTAATATAACAATTAGCACAGGTGGTATGGCAGCTTTCTGTTTGGTTAAGCTACAAATGGTGACTCCACATAAATCAAACAAGTTTCCGTCAGATATTTGTGTATTTTATAGGTCCCTGGCTGAACCTAAATCTACTCATGTTGGCCTCGAGCTCAGCTGGAAAGTTTAAATGTACAAAGTAGAAGGACAAAGAAAGTACCACTTGAAATGACTTGTATTTGCTTCACACTCTGCCTTCTCTCAAGCTGCTGAATCATGGCTTTTCTCTTTCTTCCCACAATGCTCAAGTGCACACGGGCTGCTGCTGCATGGAAACAAACTATAACAACACAGACAGTGTTAAGCCGCGACTCAAAATGGCAATTATTCCTCCCAGGGGAAGTGATTTGTCATATAGTCGTTGTATTACTTTTTCATTACACTTGGAAAATTGACAATTAAGCCAGTGCAATTCATTCGTCTGGATCAAGAATGGAGTTTTGCACTTTTGTGTGAAAGGGGAGAATAATGCAATTCAAGCTGTCATAGTATCATGTCAAGATTGTCTATACAGGAAGGAATCAGAGAGAGAACTCCTGGTAAACTGATATCAAATATGTATTTATTATTGCAGAACCGCGATTGTGGATTCATTTCTTGATGAACTCGTCGGTAGGAAAACTCACGACAATGGGACAGTTTTTATTTTAAGGGTCTTTTACACTTTTACTTGTGAACTGTCAATCAAACCTTGATGTGGACTTCACAACTGGACCAACCATTTCAAAAGGCGGTGGTCCACTTCATCCAGACCAACCAGCAACGTTGTTTTTGGTGAGAGTTGACGAGTGTTTCTAAGGATTTGATGGAACTAGAACAGTAACGTCTCTTTCTAGAAGTTATGACCCGGTTACTAAAACGGCAACGAGTGACCAGTTCATTTGGAGTAATGTTTTAGCCTTAGTTTTTAACCGTAATCTTTAGTTTTTACATTCTTTTTTATTGACTTCTATTCATTTTACAACATTTTATTGTTTTATTGTTATTTTCAGGCTATGTTTATTGTTTTGTGTGTCTGTGTTGCACTTTGAGCTGCAGGTTTGTATGAAAGATGGTATATAAATAAAGTTGAGTTGATGCGGTTGGCAGGTGCAAAAAGAAGACGGTACATGAAGCTGCTCACAACACTAAGGTTAGTAAAACAAGCTCAGGCAGCAGCAGTTCCAACTACACGGGGAAGGAAGCTTTTCTGCTGTCACTGCTGTGGTTGTTCTGCCTCTGGGGTGAATAAATGTGGGAGCACTGTCCTCACACTGGCATCTGAAAGTGAAGGTTTATCCCAGTGACACGACACGTTAAAGGTGTTGTTACTGCGCACAGAGCTTCTGAAACAAGAGCCCCCCAGTGGAACACCCCGCCTGAGGAAATACGGCCAGTGGCGTCTTTTAAAGCGAACCGCAAAGAAAACGCCTTCCACAAAATCATCTCACTCTTGTTTTTTATTCAATTCTGTTTATGGGTTCTGTCATTTAAAAATGTTGTATTTGGTTCATTTAGTACTTTCATTGTTTTTTTTTTGTTTTTTTTAAGTGTTGATATTTTTTGGAACTTTGTTTTGATAATTGCTGCGTAAATAAAGATACTATTATTATTATTGTTATTAATATTATTATTGTTATTATTATTGTTATCATTATTATTATTATTGTTATTATTATCATTATTGATATCAATATTATTATTATTATTATTATTGATATTATTATTATTATTATTATTGTTATTGTTGTTATTTTTATTGTTATCATTATTATTATTGATATTATTATTATTGATATTATTATTATTATTATTGATATTATTATTATTATTGTTATTGTTATTATTATTATTATTGTTACTATTATTATTGTTATTATTGATATTATTATTATTATTATTGTTATTGTTATTATTATTATTGTTACTATTATTATTGTTATTATTATTATTGTTATTATTATTATTATTATTAGACCTGGTTTGTTTCACTGACAAGTTTATTAGTTTTGCTGTGACTATGATCGAACTCATTCACGAACTCAAACTAAATCAAATTCTTCTTTTTAGCTATTTTTAAGTAGATAAATGGAAATAAGGGCGCACGATACATCAAAGGTCCCCAGCCGGACTCTAACACGACCTTGCGGTTTATAGTCTCCATTTTTAGCTACTGGGGCGCCCCCCCCCCCCCCCCACACACACCTAATTCTAACCTGAAAACCAAGTCTTAACTCTCACACACCTTTTTGAAGAGCTGAGGACCACACGCTGTCTTTTTAACTTTCCAAAAATGTCCTTCTCACGTTCTAAAACGGGTCGTTACGAAAAATAGAAGCAAAAGAGGACTCGAACACACACCCGCACTGGAACTACCATGAAGAGACGGAGCAGCAGCAGCATGTTCTCCACATGAGGCACCAAAAATGGCAGATTACTCCAAACTGCCACATGGTATATTTTTAACTTGGAATACTAATGATTTCACACACACACACAGGAAAACAGATCTGAGAGCAAAGATATTGTCTCACATATCCAACACACACTTGTCCTGCCCGCTCACACACAGACAAACTCTCTCGCTCTGTGTCCATTGATGAGGTTTTGTGGAGCAGAATGGAGTCTGGCTCCTAGGGACCTCATGGAGTTTCGGTATTTAAGGATTTAAACAACAAGGGTAGGAAATAGTCATTTTCATACACAAAGTGCACTGGCAGAAGGAGAGAGAAATAAACGGACACGGTTTATAGAGTTTATAGAGTTCTAACTCTCTGCAGCAGCAGCCTGTGTCACCTGCTAAAAGACAAGATTGGATCCATTTAGTTTCCCACTAA
Source organism: Bovichtus variegatus (assembly GCA_943593645.1). Lineage (NCBI taxonomy): Eukaryota > Metazoa > Chordata > Actinopteri > Perciformes > Bovichtidae > Bovichtus > Bovichtus variegatus. The sequence continues at coordinate 2,704,527 of CALSCE010009347.1, read as the reverse complement.
CCTCACTTTGTTTACTTGTATTGTCACTACTTACACTTTGAGCTAAATATAAAGATCCTGCTCCAGGCATGTTTTTTTATGTATAAAAAAACTTGAATAATGTTTTTTTCTATTGGTTTTTCCACAAAAAATGTAGTTACCTTATTAAAAAAATCTTAAAATGACACGTACTCTCTCCTGAATCTATGATTTATGCAAATATTCTTTGATTCCATGATTAACTTAATAGAATTCATGTAGACAGAAGTATGGTCATAACTGAAAACACCAACTAAACTAAGCTACGCTTGAAATTACACGTTGGCTGTTTTTAAACTGCAAAAATATCTAAATACGCACTCTAATAACCTCACATTTGGCCCATTAGCTATAAAAATCTTTCTTATTTTTTCTCAAACCAGCCAAACTTGATTGTCCTTGTCTTTGCATCTGCTTCTCTCCCTGCAGGAGATGCTAAGTTTGCATAAACAGGTGCAAAAGTTCACCTCCCCTCTCTGCCTCCTCGCTGCATCCTCTGCTTTTTAATCCTCACCTCTTCCCAAACTCACTCCTTTACATGTCCTCTTCTCGCCGTGTCCTTCCTTCCTCCCCCTCACCTCTAGCTGGCATACACAGTAGTTTACTTGTCCTCTTTTTTTCCGGATTGATCCTTCGATTTCCGTCTGTCTCCTCTCTTTCTCCCAGTGGGACACGGAAAGAAAGGTTCAGTCAAGTGCAAAAGTTCACCTCTCCTCTCCTCCCCCTCCCTCCTCCCCCTCCCCAGTGGGACCACAGTTAGCAGAAGGCACACATGTTTACTTCTTTGTCCCCCTCTTGATCTGTCGTCCTCTTACATTAAAACTCTCCTTCCTTCCATCTCCACATATTCAGTGTTATTTATCCGTCGTCTTCCCTTTCTGCTGTTTGTTGATGTTGAACCACAGTGAGCAGTGAGACACGTGATGTGTGTCCTTAAGTTCCGCTTTTCTCTCACTCAATTGGTATAGATTACTTGTACATACTTTTTGTACTTTGTTTGTTTTTGAGAAAAAAAAATGTTATGCAATGCTGCATTTTATGTAAAAAAAAATCTCAATGGAGACACTACGGCTACTATTGACTCCTATAAATCTCCTTCTACTCCTATGTTTGAAAAAAATAAAAGTTATTTCTAATTCTAACTTCTTTTGGGTGGAAATTAATTTGACCTCACAAGTTTAGTGCAGCTTTGAATTCTCCCTCCTCCTCCCGCTCAGTCTTTTCTTCGTCTCTCCGTCTGGCCTCGGTTATTTAAGGGTCACTGTAGATCTTGAATCTTACTTGCACAAAAGAATATTAAAATATTCTCAGTGTAGGCTGAATAAAAAGCAGTGACATTCCTAAAATACCCAGTATTCATTGTAGCTGACAACTAATTATCTAATAATTTAAGTCGTTTTTTTCCCTCTGAATATTTAGCCTATAAGTGAATATCTTTGGACTTCTGATCAGACAAAACCAGCAACTTAAATATGTATATGTGTCAGAAAAGATCCGAAAGGTTCAATTCTCACGTCCTTCACACATTAAGATGATAAAACCTCAGAGATATAACTGAAACATGGTCCGAGGTATCATTTTGCTGCCCCAGTTCTCTCCCTCCCTGCCCGCTCTGATCTATTTTTCCTCTTTCCTTTCACGTCTTCTCACTGTCTCTCTTTCTGTATCACCTCTTTGTTGTGAATCCAAAGTGCAGCCTGACCTTTCTCAGTGTTGCTCCCCGAGGAGTGAGTGAATGAAACGTGTGTGTGTGTGTGTGTGTGCGTGCCTCTTTGTATACTTTGTGTGCATGTATTAGCACATGACATTTCTTTATGATAGAGGTGAATGAAAACCGTTAAGTCTTTCCAAAGGTGTTTGTGGAGCCTATATAGGCACACAAATAAGGTTCTTATGCAGTGCTAACATTAGAAAGATGGTGTGTTTGTGCGTCTGTGTGCCAAGTTCAAAAATGAACAGTGGAAAAACACCCCACCAGACCAGAGTACGGTCCCAAAAAGAGTTTTAATTCAGGCTCCAAGACTTTGGTTTGTGACCAAATAGTTACAAAACAAACTGATATTTAAAAGGTTTCATAAAAAGGACCCTAACCTTGTACTTGATTGAACGTGGGTCCACAAGCGACAGGCTGCATTTGCCCATTTACATTTCATTGGGCTAGCATTCTCGCATTTACTTAATTTCTTATTTTACTCATTACTCAAGTTTTTTTTAATTTTGTATAATTATATCTTCTTATATCTTCTTTTGTATTGAAATATCTTCTGTGCATTTAACCTAGGAAGACATAAATGCATCAGTATAAATGTAAGCCGTGAAGTAACTAAAGCTAACACAAAGTTTACTCCCACACACACTTTTTAATATCATTTTATAAAAAGAGCATTTATTTCAAAGTTTTTTTTCGCTTCGGAGATTGAAGCACATAGTAAAGCAACATTACAATGTTCAGAAAATATAAGTGTGATGCTGTAACATTTTTTAAATCTTATCTTCTTAACATGTTTTTCGTTGTAATACTGGAATATTCTGCATGTATACTAAAATAAGAACTTTTAAAATTGTACAAATCGGTACCATAAAACTTGACAGAGAATAAAAACGAGGCGTTCTCTCACTGCAACAAACACAGTTTTCCTCTTGAACAGGGAGAAAGAACGAAGAAACGCCAAATAATGAAAAAAAAGAAAGAAAGAAAAGAAATGAGAGAGGTTCTATTCGCACAGGAATGAACCAAAGTTGATATTTAACTTTTGGCAGCGGATTTCTTATTGTTGTCCACAAAAGAACATCGAACACTATGACGTCTCCAAGTTTAGACAACCGTAAGAACATCACATTTGCAAAGAGTTAAACACACATTTGTTCCCGTGTAGCTGCAAAGAAAGAACAATTATTGTCATAATAATGATGATGATGATAATAATAACAATAATAATAATAATAATAATAATAAAAAATCAACAATAATAATCAGAATATAATAACATTAAAAAAGAGATTGAAGAAGAACCTACACGCTTAAAAAGGATGTTCTGGTTTCAGCCTCTCTGTATATGTGGCTCAGAAAACACACCTTGTGTTATTTTCCAGTGTGCACATTTTATGTTTAAATAGCAACACTTGTTGATACAACAGGTGTTGCTGCCAACATAGCTGGTGTTGGGGGAAAAAACACAATGCACATTTTCCCGGTCTACATTTACCGTGCTGGCAGAAACTGCACATCCTATTTTAAGAGTGCACGCGGCGCAAGTTGGATCCTCAAAGTGATATATCACATGTCTGCACATTGCTCTGTACATACCTAACATGGAGAAGAGTTTGCTTTCTGAATATACTTTTCAAGTTACAAAAAGAAACAAAAGGAGAGAAAAAAAAAAAAAAAGAAAAGAATGCACTGCGTTGCAAGAGTGTCCATTTAAGTTTAAGGCGATTTTTAGAGCTCACAGGTTTTTACTCATCGTGATTGATCATCATTGGTGGACTCTGAATGAGGAAGTGATCATTCATTGGTGGACTCGGTATCGGAAGTGATTGTTGATGGGAGGGGTGGGGACACAAGGGCGTGGAGAAGGGCAGCTTTTCTTTTCATGTCTTCTCTGCAGTGAAGAAGGAAAACGAAGAATTGCCCACAGTTTTTCAATTGAATCCATGTTGAGTCTGTCTCTTTTTTTTTTTGGAGTAAAAAAAGGTATTTGTGTAGCATTTTCACAGATACTCAGTCCTTGTGAGTTCATTTGTCTGTGTGTAGCTACTGAAGCTAGCGGTCTCTATTGTTACTCTCTTGTGTTTACCCCTGGAGTTGTTGTTTATTTATTATAAGGCCACCATACTGTGAAGATGCTGCCAGCGTCTTCAAAGTATCAACAACCCAGAGTCTGTCACGCTATCTAAACCACAGTACCTGCTGAATTCTGCACACACAACAACAAATTTGAAAAAAAGCATTTTGTTTCAACTGTTTGACCCCACCGACACATATTCATTTCCTTTTATTTCTCTTTCATAACATCAGGCAGTTGCTGGATCCCATACTAACTTTTTCTTTTATTCAGCTCTCTTTCTCTCTGTGTGTCTTTTACATACGCCACAAAGAGAGCAACTAAGGGAAATATACCCCACTCAGGAACCTGTTAAGGGAATAAAATCTCTCAGGAACCATCCAGGAAGTACGTCAATCTAGTCCAGAAAAGTATATAGAACCTCTAAGAAACTAAACAGTTAGCTATAAGCAAGTCATTTTTGATCACACAGCAACATTTTTTCCCAACAATCTACTTTCAGACTGACAAACTGGTGACCTAACAAATCTCCCAGCGCTGCAAAGCTCAAGTCTGTAGAAAGAGAAAGGGAAAGAGACATACTGTAGGTGGGAAACGAGACATTTGGGGGAAAAAGTGGTAGCGGAGTCCAAGCGTTCATTATGTGTTCATTAACAAATCATCTTGGAGGACCATGGAGGCGCCGTGGAAGGGGGAGCTGTTAACGTCCGCTGACACGTTGGCATGAACCGATCAGGTGGTGGTTGGTAACAATTGGGTACTGGGGAGTGTTAACCCTCAGTTAACAAATCCTCATGGAATCAATAAATCAGAAATCGGGGGCGTCCACTGAGTAAGACCACTGTTAAGAGTCGTCTTCATCCTCATCGTTAATGAAGCAGTCTTTGGTCCCGTACAAATCTGCCAGCTTCTTAAACCTCGGCCCCCAACTCTGCAGATAGTCATAATCCAAGTCAGACTCTGTTGTGACAGACTCGAGGGAACTCAATGACCCAGCCAATGATCCTCTGCCTTCGTATCCGTAGATCTGAATGGAGTCGTAAGGAGGTGCGGTCGGGTCGCTGTCAGCCTCTGCAATTCGAGTTTTGATGAAGTCATCAACATCGACGCTGTTCGCTGCAGTGTGGCCGGCGCCGGGCCTGAGGGGATACTGAAGCTCTGGTTTGATGTCCTTTCTTGGCAGGAAACCGTTGGCACCGTCTGGGTTCTGCACAATTACAAAGAGAGCACCAGTCAGATAAGGCTGTAAAAAGACTTTTAAAAGTTATAAAGAATGAGAAAGCGCTGAAGTTTTATTTATTTATTTATTTTTTTGCTGCCGAATAAGAGGTTCATCATGTCCTAATACCAGCAAATAAGAAAGCTCAGCATGAACAATAATCAAACACTTATAGATTTGTATTCTCCATTATCGTCTTCAGCGAGAAGAGAGAAACAGGAAAAATACTAGGACGCCACTCTGCCCCTCTTCATACCTGCAGTGTCGCGATGTCGAAAGCCTCCGTGTCCTCCTCGCCACCTCCCTCGTCATCGTAAGTGATAATATTCTCCCTGATGTCCTCCTCCTCAAACACTATCAATGGCTCCTTCTTCTGACGCCTCAGTGCGACAAACAACACCACTATTGCTGCCAAAAAGTAACACACAAACATAAGAATCAGGGATTGTTATGCCTTCGTGATGACATAACAATCCTCACGCACTCTCTGAAAAAGGAGAAAAGTGAGCATTAGATAATTAGTACGCGCTGTGGGACATAGTGTAATTAGACCTTCGACAGTTTAATTAATATCATTATGTTTAGGGCAATACACATCAATTATTATTATATGTCAGACTTTGAAAGGATTCTCAGTTGTGTAGTATTGTGTGTAGGGTGCAGCGTAAACTCCACCTGTGAGGATACATGACGGGGAAAAAAAGGAAAGACGGATAACAGCTGTGGATTACCAAGTGGGCTGAGGAGGAAAACTAATGCTGGAGACACAATTGAAACAAATTGCTGTTTTTGAAAGCACATTGTGCATGTTTTTACAAAACAACAACCACGAAAAAAGGAAACCGATGTGCCCACACTAAACGACAAAGCAAGGTTGAGTATGGGAGAGAGAAGTGACGCGATGGACCTCCGATCTTAACAGGATCTCAAACGATGCAGAGCAACATTAACGATCTCCACGTTTCACATCTGCGTAAAGTAAATATTACGCATGTTTGGACATCAAGTTGACGGACATTCGGACAGGAAATCAAACAGACTTTACCCGGCAAGTACCCGAGTACAAAGTACAGTATGTCCGAATGAGCCCATGTGGGAATAGAGTCGCTAATTCTCCTGAGAATTCACAGCAGGCCAGTAGGCGAGTTGATGACTTTTCTATGCGGCTGGCACAAAAACCGGAAGAAAGAGTGGAGTAAAAACGCAAATTTTTAAGAAAATGTCTAACTGCAGAGACGTCGATTTGGGAATTTTTGTTGTCCGAAAGGGCTGAAGCTGCAATCGTCAGACAAATTTGAGGAACAGCAAGAGACACATGAACACATTTATGTGTTACGTGACCGCGGTGTTATCCGTGCAATGTTGTGCGTCCCGCACGCTCTGCCCATACACCACCCCTCGCCAAACCAAAGATTATATTTCCAGCTCGTGAGAACGCGTCTGACACGCACAATCTCCTGTTGCGTCCTACATGTGTGAAAAGGAAACTCCGGACAATGAACCCAATTCTTCAGACATCGTCACATGAGACGTCAGCTGTAGTTCAACACACTGCTCGATAATCTTAGACAAGTTCGTAACCTTAAGGGCGTTCCCAACCCAACAGATCTCCACGTCTGTAGCAGTTTCAGCTCCTTACCCAGAAGAATGACAATGCAGGCCAGGATAGCTATCAGCGCCCCGGTGCTGAGGCCAGCAGGGAGGACGTAAGGCTCCACGTTGCAGGAGAGGATGGTGTCTCTGCTGTCACAGGAACACACTCTGATGGTCAGCGTGTTGGTGCTGCTCAACGAGGGGAAACCGTTGTCGTGGATTTCGATGGGAAGGTAGTAAACATCCTGGCTCAGACGGCTGAATTCTCTGCGGAGGACGTAGATGCTGGCTGTGCTGTCTGCAGAGAGAGAGATGCAAACATGTTGGAGAATTGATTTGAAAGATGAGCAAGTAAAACCATGGAAACTACCAAAGACGTACAAATCATAGACTTTATCATAGCTTTCATAGCATAGCATTTACATTGAAAATACATTACATTACCGCACTTTGCAGGAATACACACTCACTGGCATTACTATACTTGTGCAGGCCCTCGCTGGCTGCATGTATTTCTTAACCTTTAGCTCCTACTTTAACCTTAACTCAAGCCCAGTACTTAATTGTTTGTTCAGTTGTTACAGCATAATCCGCTTTAGTGTTCTTCTCTTTTACAGCCTCTTCTTCTCTTTCCGTACTCTTTCTCTCGCCTCTCTCATTTTATTTCCTTTTAGTCTCTTTCCCAGCACTCACAAAACTTAATTCAATCAGTTGGCACCCCTAAGATACATGTACAGACGGACAGAGACCCCACTGCAATTAATACAGCCCGCACAACATGTGTGCATTCGGGTGTGTGCGAGAGATAGATTCCAAGCACCTGCTGCTTTCTACAAGGTAGTGTAAGCCTCCATCTGGTTGTGCTTTGATCTAATCTCAGTAAAAGAGAGAGAGAGGGGGTGGGGGGGGTGAAGAAACAGCACGATTGCCTGCTAGAAAGGGTTGGAAACAGAAAGAAAGAAAGAAAAAGAATAAAAGGAGACGCTATGTTAAAGGTTTCCTACCTATGTTGTCTTTGAGGGAGAAGTTTTGGTTGTGGGCGACTTCTGGAGCGAGGCTGAACGTGAAGCGCTGTCTGTGAGCCATCTCATCTTTGTCCACTGCGCTTACTGTTTCAATCACCTGAGGGACACACACACACACACACACACACACACACACACACACACACACACACACACACACACACGCACAGAAACAGAAACACACACAGAAAGAAACACATGAATGTCAAATACTGTTTGTGGGTAAATTTGATGTTTGTTTACCATAATCCCTAAAACACACACACACTGACGCAGACACACACACTGATGCAGACACACACACTGATGCAGACACACTGACGCAGACACACACACTGATGCAGACACACTGACGCAGACACACACACTGATGCAGACACACTGACGCAGACACACACACTGATGCAGACACACTGATGCAGACACACACACTGACGCAGACACATACACTGACGCAGACACACACACTGATGCAGACACACACACTGACGCAGACACACACACTTACGCAGACACACACACTGACGCAGACACACACACACTGACGCAGACACACACACACTGATGCAGACACACTGACGCAGACACACACACTGATGCAGACACACACACTGACGCAGACACACACACTGATGCAGACACACACACTGACGCAGACACACACACTGACGCAGACACACACACTGATGCAGACACACTGATGCAGACACACACACTGATGCAGACACACACACTGATGCAGACACACACACACTGACGCAGACACACTGATGCAGACACACACACACTGATGCAGACACACTGATGCAGACACACACTGACGCAGACACACACACTGATGCAGACACACACACACTGACGCAGACACACACACACTGATGCAGACGTACCTTCCCTGGTGCAACATTTTCACACATGAGGACTTCGTTGTTGGTGGCAAACTCTGGAGAGTTGTCATTCACATCTTTCACTTTGATGTTAACACGCACTTTGGTGTCTTGGTGGTGTCCTCCTGCACTCACACACACACACACACGGCAAAATCATCAGTATTTTGCTGCATACAAAAACCCAAAGCAGTGTCATTAAAAACAGACTGTTGTTTGTGCTTGAATGTGTGTGTGTGTGTGTGTGTGTGTGTGATTGCTTGTGTGTCTTGCTTGTAATCCATGTTTCCTGTTAGCTGAACTCAAAGCTAACTATGAATTTTTTCCACTGATTGCCTGTCAATCAGTCAGCCACTCAGCCAGATATTTGTTGTTTTTGAATTGAGAAATTACAGACACGATGTTGTGAGACATCAACATATCCAGTTACAGCGTGCCGCTCAGTTCGCCTGCGCCGACACTTTCTTTACCGAGACCATTTTGATATGCTAAAGTGACAAATGTCAAGTTATGCCTGCTGAAGATGTAAATGATGGAAAACGTGTGGGATGCAGACCGGATGGCTAAACTGCCTAAATAGACACATACAGCAAAGCTGAATTCCTGATTCAACCAGAATATTAACTAAGAAAGACAAACACACTTCTCTCAGTTTGTTCATTTATCTTTAAAAAAGCAAAAAAAAAAGCAGACATCTGTTCTTACACTGTACTGCCTTGCATATTTGCAATTCTAGTCAGTATGACTTTTCCACTACCCTGTTATTACTAGGCATTTATTTAGCTTTCCAGGGCCTGTTAGCGGTTTGCGTAGCCTGCAATGGTCCTAGTTTTGTGGGCTGTAAGCCCGTTTCCATCTGGCTGTCTGGCGTCTAGCACGCCACAGGGAAACCACGCGGCGCTCTGGTAGTTTGAGCCCCAACCACAGAATACCAGGGTGGGGCCACTGTGGCTTGCTGGCTGGAGAGTTTGTGGGGTCGAAGCCGGGGAGAAAAAGCTCTGGAGGGCCTGTGACACGACTGGCATTCCCCTCTTTTCGCCCCTCACCCTCTCTGTACAGTTGGCAGGAGTGTTTGTGGTGGAGATGGATACTTAAATGTTTTTGTGGTGCCTCAACTTCTTCACTTCGCTTTCACTGCATCGGGGGTCAGATACGTTTTTGTGTCACTGAGCATCTACCTACCAACCTTCTGTACTGTGACCACCTCATTCAGCGAAAAATAAAACAAACAATTGAAATCTATTAGTTAAAAGCAGCTGTTTATACTATATGTCTTTCGTGTTTCCAAGTCACAAAACTAACAGTCAGAATAGGTTTACATCCTAGTTGCCATTGCAGATAACTTGCACATCTATAAAAAGCCAACTAAACACAGCAGATCTGCGTTTGTTTCTGTTTCTGACCAAAACGTTGCTTGAAATGCAGAGAAACTGCACTGAATTTAAACATGGGGAACAGCTGGTAACACTCAACACGAATATCACCACCACGCATCTGCATAAAGCCAATCCCTCCTAGCTGGAGGTGAATATATAATTAGTATGCAAAGGTTTAGACACATCTTGACCGATACTCGCAGCAAAAAATGCTAACTTCAGTCCCACCCAGAGGGGACAAAATGAAAGGCCGCAGCTTGAATCCACTTAAATGTTATACATGAGATGTATCCAGCACCACAGAGTGACAGGTTGGGCTCTGGGTGCCAGCAAATGCACAGTCTGGTACATTTGTCTGGGATTTTTCCATCTGTTTGTTCATCTTTGACTTTGTCTCTCCATCCTATATCAGAGTATATCATTTCAGTCGCATAAATCATGCAACAGGCGAGATGAAATTCAGGCTGACTGTAGCTCAACTGTTCTTCTGAAATGGCTGCAAGTGTCGGTAAATCCGTAGCGACAGTCTCATCGTCCTTGTGTCACTTCACTTTGAAACGTAACAGGTGGGTGTGGAGACGAGACGGTAAAGAGACACAGTCCAAATACGTTTTTCAGGTGTGTGTGTGTGTAGCCTATATTTGAGAAAAATTAGGGTGACATCCACATGCCTGCACAGATCAGCTTCAGTCCCAATTCTCTTCAAATGTTTCTAGATTTGGGTGCGTGTCTGTGCATACGTACCTATCTCCGTGGCTGACACAGATATATTGTGCCAGGCCTGTGCTTCTCTGTCCAGTGGTCTTGTTGTGGTGATCCTGCCGTCTTCTGCGTTTATGCTGAAGAACTGCTCTATATCTGTGTACAGAGGGATCATGTACCTATACGGAGAATTAACACACATGCACAGTAGTGTTATTACACGTGAGGGACACATTGAGCTTTCCGTTAGATTATTGTGGAGATAATGTGGTTACAAAAAGTAACGTGACTTTGCAAACAGCTGTTTGGATAAGTAATGTATAATTTCTGCATATAGGAAATAAAATAAGTGAGGCATGTATATTGTTTTGCAACGACTAAGTCTGGACTCGTTGGTTGTTTTTCTGTTGATTTTTATAAAACGTGGCTGGCTATGTTTTTTGTAATCCTGTTTTGTACTGTATTCTGTTGAAAACTTCGTTATATGTAATCTGTGTTTCTGGATCCAAATCCGAGTGCAAAGCAAAGTTTCTCGGAGTCATAATATTGTTTGTTCAGTGTAGCTGAAGGAACACTATTTAAAAGGGATGATTTCTTGGCGATGTCCCAATTTACACTGGTGTGAAAATGTGAAATTCTCCCACTGCTGCAAGCCTGACTAAGTTAATGTGCTTATGTGTGTGTATACCTTGTGTGTTTCTGTGTTACCTGACGGGGTTGTTGGCAACATCAGTGTCCTTGGCGTGGACTCGTCCCACCAGGGTGCCTTCACGCGCGTTCTCCTCTACCTCAAAAGTGTAACTGGGAGCTACAAACACAGGAGGCTCATCTGCATCCTCCACTGATATCTACAAACGCACAGTGAAAAGGCTCCTGTGATATTTATCTAGTCACACGCATACACACACACTCAAATACATGCTCTCGTACTCCTCGTCTTATTTATTTTTTTAACATGCGTACCTTTATTGTTGCTTCGTCCTTATACGGCCCCCAAGCGAGGTATTGAGGGTCGAGATGAGGGTTGGATCCCTCCACCTTCAAAGTGTACGACCTTTTAGTCTCAAAGTCCACTGGCTGAGAGAGAGAGAGAGAGAGAGAGAGACAGTGCAGACAGGTCATCAGTTTATCTTAAATCAAAACTCATCTGTTTGATCAAATACTATCTGCACACAAACACTGAAATGGTACAGGAACTTTTTGCAGTGTAAGGATATCTGAATGCTGAGTCAAATGCTCTGTACATCCACTGCAGGCGCTGGCTGTGAAGTGCAGTGAGTGCTGTACCCTTGTCCTCTGGTAGGGGGAGCTGTTGCTACATGAATGAAAACTGGCTTATTATCACATAATCACAGTAGCGGTCCAACTATTACCATAACTATTACAGATCAGCAAACCAGGAGTAAGCCCCATGCACACTAGTTTGATATTACGTGATATGTTATGAGTAGTTTGGGACCTGAATGAATCCTTCGGTTGTTTCTGTTGATGAAAACAATACAAGTCTGTTTTTAATGAGTCAGGATTAGGTTTGGGAGTTTGGGACCCAACATAATAAAATGGAGTACAAAGGGGTTTTGGGTGACACGGTGGGTGATGAAATCTAATTCCCAGGCCACAAGAACTTCAGTTATACTGGCTTTTTTTCGTTTCTTTCTATAAACTTTTTCATTTATTTCACCCTTTTACAATCGACACAGGTAAATTAAGGATACATTATCATTTCAAATCCTTGGCATAGGTTTTCAATATCACAGGCAGGCAACGGTAAGACCCTGAGATTCAATTCACTACTATATTGAATTGAACTCCAATTCTCTTTCTGTATATTGGTAGAAAACCCATTGACTTGTAATGGCCTTGATATTGAATTGACTTGAGTGTGTGCTTTGAGGCATGCCGCTCAATGCCCAAAAAGAAAACATTGCACATTTTCCTCACGTCACCTTTTCATTCAGCCCTAAAAAAAAGTGGCACAGCAATTACAAAGCAATGACCCTCAGACAAATATTGTGCATCTAATGAATCTTCCTCTTTTTCCTGACTTCAATTCTTGTGCACTGCAGGGAAAACCTTTAAGTCAACACTGAGTTGGCAGTCATTGTATAAAAGCTATAATACCAAAGGGATGCTCTCAGCCATGATTATGAAGACTTGTGCATTGCCAAAAGCACTTGGCTGCGACTTGTTCTCATCCGCAGCTCCGTCGTAGCCATAATCGCAGTAAAATAAAAAATAAATAAAAACTCTTTTGGGTATCATTGCTGTATTATGAACCCAGATAATAACCACTTTTCCCCCCATCACTATTTTTCCAGCCAGTATGGCTGATGTTGAACTGGCAGAGTCCCAGGAGCCAGCTTGATCTTTTCATCTCTCGGCTACCATCACTTAATGAAACCCCAGTGGGAGGAGAGCTGGCTCATAAGCTCTGTGTGTAAAAGCAGTGAAGCTGCTATAGATTTATGAGTTTAACACTCAAGGGTTACCAGTGATTAGGATGGTTACCAAGAGTACCAATACCAAAAATTAATGGACGGAAGCTTCTGATTGGCAATATTTTGCCACAGAGAATGAATGGCATTTCACTGTGTGTTGAAGCAATCCTGCTTATTGCTGATAAAAGGTTCTGAACCCAATCAAGATTATAGCAGACAAGGGCTTTACACCAATCATTGTATATTATTGCTTCCTTTTGTTCTCCGCAATCAAACACGGTGGCCAGTAGGGGATGGAAATATATCGATATTATATAGATAGTGTGATATGAGACTAGATATTGTCTTGGATTTTGGATATAGTATAAATGAACATAATATGGCATAAGTGTCTTTTCCTGAACTTACCAGACTGTTTTAGCTGTTCTTGTATTTTATTTTACTCACTTGTTCATTATATCCACATCACTGGTGATTGTTTATCAAAAAATCTCATTGTGTAAATGCTTTTTCGTGAAAAACACCAACAGTCGACCCTACAAAACCGTTGCAGTATCGATACCGAGGTATATGTAGAAGAAATATTGCGATTGAGTTTTCTTTATATCGCCCAGCCCCATCTCCTCTGCAAGAAAAGCTCGCATTAGCTCTTTAATCTGATCAGATTCATAACGGTTTTCATGCGATGTGGCTGCCAGATGATGCTGGAGGGACGTTTCTTCTCAATGGATTGTTCCACTCATTCAGCCGCAGCAGCATCTGACTGCGGTGTCGGATGTTTAACGTGTCGATGACAGGTACGATGCTAGTAGGAAAGATGTGACCCAGTTCTTTTATTTTCTCTCTGTCTCTGGGTTTTCCGTCTCCTCTGCCCTCTCTCTCTTCATTCTCTCCCTGTAATCAGTGTGAGATAATAATATTCACAATAATGCCTCCCCCCCTCTTGCGCCCTTTCTCTCGCTGACACACAGGCACACACACACACGCACGCACGCACGCACTCAGCTCCTTAATATTCTGTGGACTGCTTTCGTCAGGACACAGTTGAAAGAGAATAGCTGATTAAAGCTCATCCCTGTGTGTGTTTGTGAGAGAGACAGTGAGAGAATAGAGATTATTGAAGGCTGCCCCAACGCTGATTTGAAAGTGTGTTTAGGTGTGAGGCTGCACACGAGTGTATGTAGTGTGTTGTGTGCTTTGTGTGCCACTGCCTTTTGGGGGCAAAAGGTGTTGATTTCCCCCGAGAGGCATCAGGACACAATAAACACAAACGCACACACATACACACTTCAAATCAGCATCCGGCTATTAAGCTATTATTCCAGGAGACATGGGGATCCATGTGGAGGTGTGGATGTGTGATCGCTCCTGCTGCCAGTAAGCCTCTCTCACACACACACACACACACACACACACACACACACACACACACACACTGTGCCCCACTTAAGTGTAATCAGTCGCTTTCATTACTTTGTCGGACTGTCCTGCTCTGCTCATCAGATCAGTACATTTAGTCAGTTTGCTTCTAACGACCTCTTTGACGGATCCTCTTTTTTTGACAACTACATATTTGAACTGTTTCCATCTGCTTTTTTTTCTTGCTTTTTTATAAATACATTTTATCTAGCAGAGGCTGTCTTTATTCCAGTTCTTAGCTCAAATCAGGCCAAACTTAAAAATTCCCACCTGAGCGCTGCCCACTACGATCCCATGTTTTCTTTCTACCGTTCCACTGATCTGTGGGTCATAGCTGCCTTGCACCGGGACACACACATTGTAGTTGTTGAGAGGAGAGGGAGCATTACTCATTATTATTATCACTCACTCATTTCCCTGCTCAGTCCTGTCGGCACCAGTGGGATGAGAGCCCCTTACCCCGGCAGTCTCAATGCCATGCTCTCGCACAGAGCTGCAAAGGGATCGCTCAGACAGACGCTTGTGAGTAAAAGCATGAAACAGACTTGTATCGATTGATTCAGACAGAGATTTTCCCAGAGCATCAGTAAAAATGAGCTGTGGGTTAAGGCTGGCTGCTCTGGTGAGCAACGTCATTGCTGTCTGGACAGGAAATGCAGCTTGCCACGGATGCCACCACGCATTCAAGCACATGCTGTAATTACATATTCCAGTGCCAAGAATTTCACCAAATAAGGGTATGCTGCGTTTCTGTGGGTTGAACGTCTGACAAACCTAAAACTGTCTTCTTTTAATTTCTAGGATAACAATCCAAAAGAGGATAAGAAGGGAGCCTTTTTTCCGAGACAGTCTTTGGTGTACATTTCCTTCTTATTTCCCCCCCACGCATTGATAGCTTGAGTATAAATAAAATATAATTTTCTAACAGTTTGGACAGAAAAAGCAGGCTACCACAGCTCACTGGAAGATTCGGCTTATAATCCTGACCTGCAGCTACACATACAACTGTGTGCGCGTGCGTGTGTGTGTGTGTGTGCATTAGAGAGACAGAGAGAGTGAGAAAAAGTAATTGTGTGTGCTGAGCTGGATCACTGAGAGCCACAGTTGTGTAGTGTGTGTGCACGTGTGGGTTACAGTCACAGTGCAGAAGATGAGCTCTCTGGCCTAGGGAAACACAAGTTTATGCACTCTCACTCACACACACAACCATGGAAGTTAGTGTTCATATCAAACACAATGAGAAGCATGAGGGTCGTCTACTTTTCGGCTTTTCTAGGCTCACGCTGAACTGCTTTGTCTATAGAAAAAGTGCCGTCTCAACTACATTTCTGTGCTGGCAAATTGAAAAAGTGGATGAATGTGCACACCTGAAGCAGCCCCTGTCGGCTAATAGTGCTTTTGACTTCTTCACCAGAAACTGCTACTTATGACCAGAGGGACAAAAACAACCAACGTTTCTACTGCAGCTGTCATCCTTCATCCATCGTGGCCGTTGTTTCATTGTGAACTGTCGAGCTATGAATACGTCTTCAAATCTGACCGATCCTTTCAACCTACTACAACAACTTTTACTAGCTGTGACCGCGTCTGTCCTGTCCTCCCAGCCTCATTCCTTTACTCTTTTCTGCCTTGTTGTTATAATAGCAGTACATTTAGATGTGTAAACCATGCTGTGGTGATGAACCTACAGAGATGTCTCACCCGTATCTGCTGAACTTTTTGGTCTACGGAGTTTTATAGCGAGTTTCAGCTGCATTAGTGTTGTTTTCATCCAAAGTAGACGGCTGTTTTTTTAGCGACAAAGCTCTAAAAACTCGCTGTTCACTACCTGCTCGGCACCAAACGAGCAGCAGACAGTCACAGTATGCTGGGGAACACGCTGGAGCATTTAGCATCTAAAGAGCTTTGTGGAGACGAGAATCGGAGCTTCAAGAGTGAAAATGTGTTTGTCTTGTCTACTTAAATGTTGCGTTCACAACTTGTTTCCGCTGTGCTCAAAAGTCTAAATAAAAATCAGGTTCATGTACGTCTCTCGTTCCTTACCTTCTTCAGTTTAATGACAGCCTCTCTGGTCTCGGAGTCGGTGCTCAGTTCGAACATGTTCAGTCCATCTCCGTCTATTAAACGGTAGTTCACCATCCCGTTGTCCCCGAGGTCAGGGTCTTTGGCCTTCAGACGGCCCACCTCCTCTCCTGGCACTTTGTCCTCTGATACAGACATGGAATACACACCTGGGAGAAAAAAAATAAAGCCAGAAAATTGACTTGCCATTGGTTGGCTGGTCGCGGATGTTGGTGTCAGTTTCTGGTCACAGCTTGCTTTTGTATTCAACACACTTTAGAGTCCTTAGAGAATTGCTGGCTGGCTGCCACTGTGTTTACTATGTGAAGTAGGGTCAGCGTCGGAGTGCAGAGAGGCATTAACATGAACTATGCCATCTGTCTCATAGGGCCCAAAGGAAAGTCTTATTGCCCGAAGGATATTAATACCCCCTGAAGTGTCAGGTGAGTGGACACCTGGCTTGCAGAATATAAGCAGTCAGACCATATGTCTACTCTCTCTCTCCACTTTTATCCTTTTCCCTCTCTCTCTCATCTCTCATGCACTCTTCCCCCCCAAACCATTCCTCCCCACTCCATCTCATCGGTCTTATGTCTCATTTTATCATAAAATCCTCCTCACCTCTGTCCATCATGCTACGTCTAACAGCTTCCCCTCCCTCTCCATCTCTCATCTGCTTCTCCCCCTTCCACGTCATCCTTCCAAATCCCTCCATTCATCCTCACCTCTCCTCCCCCTCTCCACCCTGTTTCTCTCATGTCTATGCCTCCTCCTCCTCCCTCCTCCTCTTCCTCCTTCTGCCTGCCTCTTCTGGCAAATTTTCTTTTCATCCCTGCCCCCTTTTTCCCCCCATCCCGCCGTCTCTTCTCCTGTCATTCCATTCTTGCTTTTCCTAAGTAGCTTAACTTCAGTGGCTCCTGGCAGCCGAGTTAAACATCGTATGACAGGACACACAGGCAGCCTGGCGTACCTGGCTGCGGGCTAAAATGGGACACGGCTCATACAAGAAATGTATATTTATATTTACAGTGCAGGACCACAGTGGAAGAAACGTGAGTTTGAGTCACGCACGCGTAAATCACCCGCGTGCCACTTGTTTTCTTCTGTAGAACCAATGTTCTTTTTCAACGGTTACTCTATGAATAAGCAAGCAGGGGAGTTTGAAAGAGTCATTAGATGCCTTCATTACCCAAATGATTGCGCTATTTGTTTTCACACAGATGTACGATTTGGAGAGAAAAGCTCATAAAACGAGCAAAGTTTAGATACACCAATAAAGAGCCTCATAAATGTAACTCATGTAATGACCACAATCTCTTAGATCAGTAATTTTAATGTGATTACCAACAATAATGCCTTATATTACTTTCTAATGGATTGATACTCACACTGGTGACTTTTATGTGCTATCAGATTGACTATTTTGTAGATGCATTTTATATTAGTAATTTACACTTTGCAGGCAGACTTGTTGCCTCTGTCCCATAAGGGGCCTCGTTTTTTTTGTGTTCATTTCAAAACAAACTGAACAGCTATTTATGTATTTATTTAAGTGACAGTTATTGACTCGAGAGTTGTTTATTCATTTAATGTGTCTCTGTGGTTAACAGTAGACTTCTAAACTGATTCCTCTGTTTTTCTGTTGATCGCACAAAATATTCGTGTTAAAAAGCTTTTTTTTTAATTTTTGGATATTTGTGATATCAAATTTGACAATTTAGCTTCAGAGTTGCTACATGCTTTCACTTCCTCACTTATGGGAAGTATTGCACTCCAGGTAGTTCTGTGACTGCACATTATTATGATACGATATGTGAAAGTCTCATTAACCAAACAATAGAATAAAGTGCTAATTACAGAAAATCAAATAAAAGGTATGACAATGTGCCATTACTTTTCAAGAAAAGTGGATTTATGTTGACATTACGTTGACATATTTTACACATTACTTATATTTCTGGCCAAACTTTTGTTAGAAGTTCCTTCTCCAGGTTTGGAAGTGACAGAAATGCCTCCCTGAATATTACGCATCCTTTCAAGTCAATGTCAGGGTTTTTTCATTGATGGATTCTTGTTTGTTTCTTGGTGATGAGAACAGACGGTTCTGTAAAAGCAATCCTAAAAACCACTGGAGGTAAACGATATGTGCAAATACAATCCTGCAGACATTAACCAAAAGATTATCTTTCACAGCATCAGATGTCTCCTACTTTCTGCTTTGTTCTGCTTTGCTCGTGTTCAAACACGAACGAGCGAGAGCTGGCTGCGAAGGACTGTGGCTGACATATATTAACGATATTTAACAAAACCATCTCGGTCGTGACTGTAATAGAGACTGAAGGCAATCTGTGTTTAAGAACAATCGCTTGTTTTTATTGCCTTCGCTCTCCTGCTCCTCCTCCTGCCTGTGCTGTGATTGATTTTTCCGAGCGGCAAACGAAAGACGCTTGATAATGAGGTGAAAGCGAGCGAATTACAAGGACAGAAAGTCTGTGAGAACCAGAGAGACAGACAGAGAAATCAAGCCTTTGGAGCGAAAAAAAACATAACCGCTTGAATGGAAACTGAAAAGCTGTTGGAACACATGAGAGGGAATCAAGCTGTGCCATATATCTTTTTCTGTCTGTCTTTTATCTCTTTCATTTAGTCGGTTTCTCTTCGTATCTGTTTATTTCTCTCCTTTTTTTTTTTCTGCTTTTTTGCTTATCTGATTTCCCTTTCCTCTCTCTCCACTCTCTCACTCTGCCCAACTACTAAATAAGTAATCACTGTCCTCATTCACACCATCTGGGAAGCTTTTCTTGCAGGTGTTTGTACTGCTTCCACTTTTTTTTTTTTCCTTTTTAACAAGGGTACCCGCTACCCTACCATATTGCTATTTGATGTGTTGTCTTGTATCACAGATGTAAAACTGCCAGTGAGGCACAGCTGATATTTAGAAGTATTGCAAAGAGGTATTTGTAAACCCTTATGACTGATATTGTTTGGTTATAAAACCTGCATGTTGTCTATTTTATCTTATTTTCTAAATGCTTTATATCCACTTTGGATATGGGAACAGCAGGATGGCCTGTGGTAAAAGATCTCATCCTTACTGGCCCCTCACAACGACCACGTTTCTCACGTCGTCGTGTTTAATCGTTTGGTTTTCATTGAGCTGAATGAAATGCTGGCTTAACTTTAAAGTATCCTATTGGATTTGAAAATTGGAAATACTTTGTCCTTTTGCCACCAAATGGACTGCTGTTATCCGCCCACCCTGTCACGGTTTCAGTCCCCAGACCCCGAAATGAAATATCGCCATTGGCCAGAAATGAGAATTTCCTCTAATATGACGGAGCGATAAGATGATGTGTATGCGTTGTGTGACGATGCAGGTGTAAAAACAAATATGTCTGCGGGGTGGAGGCTTCATTTACGTTGTTTGTTTGATTTTCAGCATCATCCAAATCATTTTATGTTGAACAAAAATAAACACGGCATGTTTTATATGTATCCTAACTTAAAGTAGTTTTCTTATTTCGCCCAGTGAATGTGTACATTTTGATATCCTGATATCAGATATCTGCAAAAAAATGTTATCCAAATATCATCACCTTTTTAAAAAGGTATAATTTATTGTATTTATGCTTGCACTTTGTGCTATCTGCTGAAGAAAAATATTAAAAAAATTCTTCATTTGAGCTCTATTCCTCATAAAACTCCATAAAAAATGTTTTTCCGTTTGTCCTGACCTACAGTCAAATGTAAGCTTTGCATTGCAAGACACTGGTGCAGTGAGCTTGTTAGAAGACGCAAGACGTGGAGTGATGGTTCTGACAGTCTCTTTCTCTCTCTGCATCTCTTTTACATTCCCTCCCTTGCTGCTTCTGCCCGTGTCTCTCTCTTCCTTCGCCTATTCAGCTTCTCCACAGGCTAAATCCTGAGCCCTCGTCTCTTTTCTCCTTCCGTCTTCTCTCCATCCATCCCTTCAGCTACTCTGCTGAATCTCTGCCAGGAGCTGCTCTGCTCAGAGCCACGGGAGGGGAGGGGAGGGGAGGACGTGGAAGTAGAAAAAAGCAAACAGGGAAGTGGAGAGGAACCCCAAGACATGTTGAAGGATGTGATCCATACAGAAACAGAGAAAGGGGGTGTTGGACATAGAAGTAGACTCACTGCTGAGGTTACATTGAGCCTGTTTCTATCGGACGACCCAGAGAGAATACATCTTTGGTTGAACATTAGCTCTCCTGGTATATTTAACATCTACAGACTGAATGGTGCTTTGTGAAATGTGCTTCAAACAGTGATGTACAAAGGACAAATCCTCCCTCCTGGATGTTTCTTTAAGTCCCACAGTCCAAAACTGTCTTTTCTTTACGTGATTGCATCGTGGCGAGGGTCGGTAATACCAGCACAATAGAAGATGAATCATCTTAGTGTTTTAAAGTGGCACAAGAATGTAAGAAAACCTGAGACAAATACCTGCAGAAACAACTTCTACAAGGTTCTTATATACATTCAGGATTTTTCAAATATCTATTACCAAAGATCAGTTTTACACATTTTATGTCTCTGTCTCTTTCTTCTCTTCACATCAAATCTACAGCTCTTGACAAATCCAGGCTAAATATTTCACTACTTTTTATTGCTCAGCAGATCAGTAATTCAACAAATATCCCTCGGAGACACATTGAAGGGGGGGGGGGGCAGTAAAAAACCTTAAATAATAGATTTTTAAAGTTATGTTTTATGCTTCCTACAGTGACTTCCCTAGCTTCTACTGTTTATCGCCAGCTAGCGCCATGTTTTTCTGTATACTCATGCTGTGCGGGATGGAGGTACAGGCTGTAACGTGGCTGCAGATGTGACACCTCTCAAGGAAATGTCACAGCAGAGGAAATATGCACACAGTCCTTCAGCAGATATTATAGTAGGACACAAGGTGTTTGTACTCACTCTGTGGGAACTTTGGAGGGTTGTCGTTGACGTCTGTGAGGGTGATTTTAACCATGGTGGTCCCGGACAGCCCACCCATGTGACCGCCCATGTCTTTGGCCTGGATGACGACATCATACTCCTGACGCGCCTCGCGGTCCATGTTTGGCAATGCAGTGCGAATTACACCTGAATGCACAGATTTTAGCGTCAAATGAATGCTCACATCACATTTCTTTATGACTATTGTGTCGTGATCAATCTAAACGATGTCATTTATACTTAAAATGTGATTTACTTTCCCAAGAGTGGGTGTCATTTATTTCAAGATATTTCATTTTGCAAGAAAACACACCATCACTTATCGTTCATTTAAATAAGAACTCTAGTTAAACATGTGTGAAGTCTTATTTTTCTTCATTTCAAGCCCCAGTAATCTTTCCTTTCTGTTTAATTCATCACCCGCTGCTCTCTTTCCATCTCCCTCTTTCTTTCTCCACATGTCTAGCTGCAGTGTCTGGGAGTTGAGGCTTTCTACTGTCATGTTATGCCAAGTGTGTGTGTGTGTGTGTGTGTGTGTATGTGTGTGTGTGTGTTTCTGTGCGTGTGTGTGTGACAGCAAAGCTGATAATCTCCTAACCAATTAGAAATGCGAGCTATGGATTTGAGCCAGTCAAATACCCAACACTGGTTTGATTAGCCAGATATTTACTCTGCCCAAATCTCTCCCCCTCTCGGTGGCCTAACCACTCTTTCCATGAACTCACTCTATCTAAACCAATTTCTCTCTCCTTCTTGACCATAACCTCTCCCTTTCTGTTCTTCTTCGCCCTCTCTGACCCAACACAGCTCCGAGTCTGGCTGCACAACCCTTCTCCACACATCCAATTTCTTCTTTTGATGCAAACCCAAATATTAGGCCTGGGCTCTGCAGAGACCACGCTGAATGTCCTCTGTGGACCTTTTTACAGCAGTGCCTTCTTTTCCTCCCCAATTTCAGTGGGAAGGAGATGCTGTTACATGATCCCTGCAGCAGTGATTATCTTAGCTCTTTTTGGTAAAAAATGTTGCAGAAAGAAATCCAGTTTTCAGTTTGGTCTCAGCGACAGATAGTTTCCACCTGATGGTTGTTGTCTAAGCTGTTGGGCTACACAATCATGAAAATATCATATTATGGATTTTTTTAAGATTTGAGGGGTAGCAAATTGTGTTGTGTCTTTTAAATCTTTGTTAAAAAGCAAGAAATTGTATTCAGAGCTGACTTTCTTTGACGTGAATACACAGTGAGATTCCCCTCAGAAATGAAAGTGTGTGCTCTGAGCACACTGAGACATGCAGTCACCACGTGCACCAGTCAGTGTGAAGGCCCTGTATAACATCGCCTATCGATCTGGCTAACTGAGCAAATACAAAGTGAGGAACTTGCCTTGACAAGATATTGTCCATCTGCAGGATCTGTTTCCTGTGGTAGCATGTATTCTGTGTGTGGTCTGTCTTTGCATGATGCTACATTTGGAGATGGTGCAGATGTCTGTTGACCCAGGGCAGGGTTCTGTTTTCAGCCTCACCTGTCTGAGGCTCCACAGAGAAATACGGTTGTCCTTGCAGTATGCTGTACACCAGCCTGGCACTGTTACCGTAGGTGGGGTCATCAGCATCTGTTGCCGTCACCTGCATCACTGACGTACCTACAGGACAGACACACAGACATGGCAGACGAGTCAGGAGATGACTCTACACAAGTGATTTGGTTCAGCAATGGTTTGACGAACAAACTTGTCACGGAGCACGTGTCGATTCACCTGCCTGCACCGGCAGGATGAGGAAAGGGAATGGAAAAAAACATTTTCCCTTCTCTCTGACACTTTAGCTGAACTGCTCCTGCGAGGCTGCTCTCCACTCTTATTTCCCTACATTTCATCATTGTCGGGTGGAACCCACTCTCCAATTCTGGCGATTTTCAACTTTTAAATAAAAAATTATATTTTCAGCATGTGGTGACAGACTTCTACAACCCCTTGATTTATGAAACCATTTCAAAACCCATTGAATAATCTGAAAATCAAAAACAAGACAGCAGCAGTTCACTTCCTGTAAATCTCTGATAATGGAACTTGATGCATTTAGGCTGAGCACATGGGTCAAATAAATTACATTTGCAGAAGTTTGAAAGACATTCTTTTAATTTAGCATTATTGGTTGAGTCATCTTTTCCAGATGTGACACAACTCATAAAACTGAAAAATGTGAAAAAAAAGTATCAAAAACATCCTGTAGGCAACGAAAGTACGAGCATCTTGAACCACCCAACATTTGCAACGCCTGCAGGGTGATTTAGTAGTTATATTCTGTTTATAGCCGTTTTTTGTGTACTTTTATGAGGTTTTACATTTTATTCCGTACCAACAAATAATTAATAACAGAACATCAAAAAACATTTCAGCCTGTGGCTGTAAAATACCACCATGTCAACTTTTGAAGATTTTGTAAATGAATTAATCCTTCAATTTTGCTTCGAAACATTGTGACTTTCAGGCACTCGACCATAAGACATTCAAAGACAGACCTTCAGCCTGAATTGCTTCTACTTTGTTGTTTCTTCTTGTACATTCTTTGATTAAAACAAATATGTAAAATGTAAAAAACAACACCTCAGCAAAACGACAACTATAAGAAATTTGCAGCTGGCACATTAAATGGTGCAAGTATAAAACTAGAGCCATTTCTTTCCCCCGTATGAGATGAACATCAACATGTCAACAGTTTTA
The DNA here is from genome assembly GCA_943593645.1 of Bovichtus variegatus. Lineage (NCBI taxonomy): Eukaryota > Metazoa > Chordata > Actinopteri > Perciformes > Bovichtidae > Bovichtus > Bovichtus variegatus. The sequence continues at coordinate 2,680,319 of CALSCE010009347.1, read as the reverse complement.
AACTGGAGCTATTACATTCCTTACCTTTTAGGTGGCACAAGTTGGACTGGAACTACAGGTCTAAAACTGCTGATGCTGACTCTTTGCAACTGGGTGATATTAGCTGGCCCCTTTTAGGTGCTTCATATCGATAATGCAGTGGGTTTCTGCTGGTTCAGCTACTTCACATATACTGTTTTGATGTTTCCAGTTGCAGCTCCGTACAAATTCCATTGGGTATATAACTGTAATCAAGTTTTCTTCATCCCTGGTCTCTATGTGGCAGCTACCTTAAGTGTACAAGGTAAATAAGAGACCTTCTCTATCTGTTCTAATTCTGACATCCATGAGGGAACAAGGACCTAGTTAGTCAAATTACAGCTTTTCTTTCTGTTCCACTTCTGAGGTTGAGGATGACGGCAACCGGTGGCCCCTCGTTGCCAGACCTCTGTATTCAGGTTTCAGTTTAAGAAGCATACGGGTGGAAAAAAAGCCTGAACACAACTTATTCAGAAGTCCTTTCAGAAGTTCTTTCTTTCAAAGTCCGGTCCATTCAAAGAAGGGATTTATCTGTCTTTCAGGCACACTGGCAGCACCACTGCCAGTGTGGTTCATTTCAGGTCAGCCTCGAGGGGTTGAAGACTCCAAGACCACATAATATTTTGAAAGAAAATCTATAAAGATCAGAAGCTCTAAGTAAGGAGACTCCAAGGAGATGGCAGCAGCTCTTGCCCATGCCAATCTACTGCAAAATATTTCCTTGCCGCTGTTTCTGGTTGAACCTATTTTTTTGTGCGTATAAGAAAAGAGAAAAAATAAAGGGCTTTTTTGGAGCTGAATGTGAGCTAATGGTACCGTCTGTTATCCACCTCTTTGTCACACTTCCTGTTGTCAGATTTCAGTGATGATTAATAATGTATGAAAAGGGCTGTTTAGCAGACAAACAACACTGAGGATGCACTCCATCAGTGACTTCATTAGGAAACATCACTCAATATGCAATGGATAGCTTTTCTGTGCTATTAAGTATCTCTTCTGCTGCTGTTTTCAAATCATTTTTGATATTTGGAAAGAAAACAAGTCTGCTGGTCAGCTTCACAGACCTACCTAAATTTAAGACAGGATAGGCTTTCGTTGCAACAAACTAAAATTGGAGCATTTGAGAAGCATTCTGGGCAACGTTTTAGTCAGTATTTTCACTGAATCCTCATTTTAGATGTTTAAAAGTAAGACTAAGATTCAAACCAGTCTTATTGTAACACAAGCACACAATGTACTTTTTGGATGAATAACATTCTGTAGGTTAACATGCTTGGCTAACGTCCATATATGTTGCTAGCCCACCATCCTAAATTTCCAAATTTACCCATTTGCAGCTTTCCTGTTTGGCTTTTCACTTACTTCTCACCTGCCTTGGACATGTTAAATACCGTAAATCCTAAGCCTTACCCACCCCCTCCTGCTTCTTTGCCCTTCTTTTTCTACTCACCAACATTGGACATCTCAGGCACCCTGGCATAGTACGGCCCATGTAGAAACTCAGGGGGATTATCGTTGATGTCCTGAACTTTCACTATGAACTCTGATGGAGGCTCCAGGGGCTTATTAGTGTCTCTGTCCACGGCCTGGGCTGTTAAAGTGTACTGGGCCTGCTCTTCGCGGTCCAGGGTTTTTGTGGCGTGGATGTTGCCTGTCTTGTCATCAATAACAAAGATCGTTCCCGCACCTTCGCCAGACAGGATGTACTTGATGTTGCCAACGCCCGAGTCTACGTCTGAGTGGAGCTGAATAAGGGAGGAGGAGGAGGAGGAGGGTGAGACACCAAAAACAAGTGAGACAAACCAGACGGAAAACAAATATTGAGACATGTGCCTCGGCAGGTTTGGTGCTGACAACATCTGGATTTCAGATAGCGTGGAACTTCAAGAAAAAAAGAGAGAGACGGGACTGGTGATTACAAAGTCAACATCAGGTCTTTGTCATCTAAAGCTGGATTAGTAAATTAATTAATATCAGATAATCAGATTGATTGATTTTGTCTCACTGAAACCTGGCTGAGACATGAAGAATATGTCAGTCTAAATGAATCCACTCCACCTAGTCATATAAATACTCACGTTCCTCGAGGTACAGGCCGAGGTGGTGGAGTTGCAGCCATATTCGACTCAGGCCTATTAATCAATCCTAAACCTAAACTAAACTATAACTCTTTTGAAAGCCTTGTTCTTACACTTTAAAACCCAACATGGAAAACAATAAAGCCAATCTTATTTGTTATAGTGTACCGCCCTCCTGGTCCATATTCTGATTTTCTATCCGAATTCTAAAGATCTCGTAGTACCTTATAAACCAACTAGAGCATTGCGCTCCCAGAGTGCAGGGTTACTTGTGGTTCCTAGAGTTTCTAAAAGTACAATGGGAGCCAGAGCCTTCAGCTATCAAGCTCCTCTACTGTGGAACCAGCTCCCAGTGTGTGTTCGGGAGGCAGACACTCTCCCCACATTTAAGAGCAGGTTAAAGACTTTCCTCTTTGATAAAGCTTATAGTTAGGGCTGGCTCAGGTTTGCCTTGGACTAGCCCCTAGTTATGCTGCTATAGGCTTAGACTGTCGGGGGACTCACTCCTCTCCTCTTCCCTATCTTTCTCGTTCTCCTCCTCTCCCTCTCTATTGATATGCATTCATGTCCCTTAAATGCATGTTACTAACTCACCATCTGGGGCATCATCCCCGGAGTTTCTGTGTCCCTCATCTGGCAGGTTGCCACAATTAAAGATTACTTCTGGACCGTGAATCGTGGCTGCACCTGTTGCCCTGGTCCTGCCTGACACCAGCCTGTAGGAAGCCTTGACATCCCCCTGGATCCATCTTTTTTATATACCATCGTATCATGTTCTCTGTCACATAGATTGTCCATGCTGTATTTTTAACTATGCTGTTTGTTCTGTACACACGTCACCTATTGCACGTCTGTCCGTCCTGGGAGAGGGATCCCTCTCAGTCTCCCTAAGGTTTCTTCCATATTTCCTCCACTAATTGTGAGGTATCTTTTAGGGAGTTTTTCCTTGTGCGATGTGAGGGTCTAAGGACAGAGGGTACCTTGTACAGGCTGTAAAGCTCCCTGAGACAAATGTATAATTTGTGATATTGGGCTATATAAATGAACTTGATTTGATTTGATTTGAAAGTGAGACTGGTAGTCTGGTCGACAGGAGGGACGAGAATACATATCGCAGCTTGGCTGCTTGGCAGAATTGACATGAGTCTATTTCTCACGTCTACAGCGGAAAGGCTGAGATGGACAGGCTAGTAGATGTGCTGTGTGAGACAGGCAAACACTAATAGGTAAGAGATTTAAAACATCATCTCCAAAAAAAACAGAAGAATGTTCCAACATTCAATTAAAGGCTCGTTCTTCCTATACAACTCCTAGACTATGAAATATGATGCATTGTAAACGTAATTTGTTGTTTGTTATGAAAGCCGCTTCTTGGTTTGAGTGATGTCGTTGTTGTGGAGGAGTACCACCAATCATCTTCACCTTGAATGTGAACATGACCTCTCTTTTTTTCCCCACTCTTTTTCTCTCTTCTTCACAAAATGGGAAAAGCACATTTAAATCCTATTGGATTTAGTCACAAATGAAGGGCCGTTTGGCTATTAGTTAAACAGTGATTGTTATTGAGGCATTCATTTAGTTTGTCTCAAGAGAAGTTGTTTCAAGAACTCTTTATTTACTTTGCTTTATTGTACTCACCCTGCCCACCAGAACTGGGTCAGGCCCAGTGTACTCCTCAATGACGAAGAACTGATTCCAGACCCATCCTCGTTTGGACCTGTGCAGCACCTGCCCCTCCTTCCCTGCCCTCTGTCTGTGTCTGTGCAGCGACAAGTGACCTACAAGTGCAAAAACACACATCAATACATTTCTTTAAGCCAATACTTCATTTTTCTGTCAACCAATTTTAGTCTAAAACACATTTATTGTGTTTTTAAATGGAACACAATATGACAAGTCTCGTTGAAATCAACTAATCCAGGCACTACAGCACCTGTTAGTACCGTCAGGGCTCGAGACAAACGACATCTCGTCGTCCCGTTGGAGATAGAAAATGTGTTTTAAACTCCATATCAACACGGACACACCCAATGTTTTCCCTTTTTATAATGTTGCATTATGAACAACAAATCTGTGTTGAAATCTTAAGGAATGGAGCTCGTTAACGTTAGCTGTTAGCAGCCAGTGAAGCCAAGTTCCAGAGTTGCACTATGGTGAGTTCATGCTGTATTCATTGAAATGAATATTAGGCGAAGCTAAATTATAACGTTATCATGATATCTTGTAAAGTCACGTAGTCTTGTTAAACGTAGTTTGTCAAAAAATTTGAATAAATGCAATTTTCACAGCAATATAAAATAGATATTATAGAAGCAAGTATGTACTGTTTAACCAGTACTTTTTGAGTTTTTTACCATGGTATCGAATTGATATCGAGAATCGTGGAATTTCACTGGTGTTGGTAACGACTACTATATTTCGGGTATTGTGACATCCCGAATAAAGACTTTCCTTTCGTCATACCTGGATGTCTGTGTCTGTGGCCCCTTTGATCCAAAGAAGCATTTTCTTTCCGGGTTCCAAATGCAACGCTACAGAGGGCAGAAATCCCCAGCAACACCAGGAAGGCCCTCAGCGGCCCAAGGCCGTGCCGCTTCATCGTCAGCATCGCACCCTTGCCCAATTTGAGCAACTGTGCACTTCACTCCTCCCCCTACTTTCTGGTTCCTCTCAGTGGAGCTCCGCTCCCACTGAGGCGATATCCTGGTTTTACTAACGAAATGTTGTTGATGAACTTCCTAGTTCATTAGCTGAGAAGGGGCCTGTTGGAGTGGATACTCATCACCAGCTTTCACGTTACTGCCTTTCTTCTCCTCTTTTTCTTCTTCTTCTCTCACACTTTGTGAACTCCCTCTCCTCTGATCACAGAGCCTATGAGAAAGCAGAGGAGAAATATTGAAAATACTGTTTAAAAAACAATGCAATCAAGCAAATGTTCATTCAGTTTAATAAAACTTTTCCCTTGCAAACAGATTAATCTTTATAAAATTGATGAATGTAACACTGACAGCAAAAACAACATTAACAGTTTAGTGATCATTCATTCCCGTCTGTTATAGAGGGTAATGTTAATTGACTGCAGTTAGAGATTGGACTTCTTAAATGGTTGTTGTGTTGATTAGGACATTGTACTAATTATCCAGACAATTCTGTCAGTAAACTCATTAGCTTTGATTCAATTAGGCCCCGACTGATTCAGTGTGGGTGGTACAGCTCATGTGCAACACCAGGTCGCTGTATTGCTCGATTAACATCCTTTTCAAACGCAATGAGAGCAATGTCAAGCAAACTTGACATCTCATCTCAGCATCCTGACTCTCCCTCTAACACCTTGACAGATCAAATTGAAACCCATGTAAAACGGCACAAGACGTAACACAGAATTATGATCCGTACAAATCCTGTGTCCACCAACAGCTCTGACGTGTGTGTGCTCGCTCATCACAAGAAACGACGGACAGATGAATGTCAATGAAATGCTTCAAGTGCAATTTTAATGAAAAGTCTTGCCATATGAGCAGATTGTAAAGTAAAAATGTGATGGCAATAATTAAGGAATGAATCAAATGATACCAATGTCCACTGAATAGATGAATGAAGGTGAGTGGGCCTCTAGCCTTCATGCTGCATTTCTCCTTTCAGAGACAGCCCATACAAGTCTCTACAGATCTGCTATACCTTCGTGGGGATGTGAGATGAAACTGGGAGTAGAAGGTCATATGAAAGACGAGAAACGTCAGTGTTACACCGATACACTTTTAGAAACAAGTGTAACTAATTACACTTCATTAAGCCAATAAAGTCACTTCATTGACCCACACCTATATGTCAGATATCTCATTTCCTAGCCCAGTGGTCATAGTATTGATGCTTCATTTGCACACAGCTGCATCGCCAATGAAGCTCCATTATGGCGCCTGACATGGTTGACAGGAGATCTGGCACACAGCTGCAGATCCTCCATGTTATATTCCACATTTAACTGAAGTGTCTCTCACTGAAGAGCCAGGCGCCCGATCAATGCCAATCCAGCCGTAGTAGACTTCAAAATAATTGCACAAAAGCTATCAGTATTCTAAAATCATTCAACACATGCAAGAAGATGACAGTAAGTGATTGTGTGCACACATCCCTTTACAACAGCAGCAAATTAGTTTTTCTAGCTGTCGCTGTGTGATTCTCTGGGATTCTTCTTTTCCTTTCAGTGCCTAATTCTTCTTCAGATTTTCTGAACCTTTACTTCTCTGTTATTTCCTTGCCATAAGGATAAAGTGCACGTGCATATGTGTGTGTGTGTGTGTGTGTGTGAGATAGAAGATGAGAAAATCCCCTCAGGGCTCATTTGCTCCTGTTGACCACATGATCGGCCAGTGTTGACAGTTAATCCCACACCGGCTCATCATCTGGCTAATTACCCTTGAGTCTTGTGATTGATGTGAATGTGTGTGTGTGTGTTTGTGCTTGTCTATCATCTGTGTGCATAAGCCTTAAATATGTTTTATCTTGCCACAGCAAGGTGGGTTCTTGACGCAACATATGTGGGACTAAACTGAAATTATCTTGAAGGATTGAGGAGAAATCAGAGACGAACAGAAGAAGAGACGAGAAGAAAAGATGAGATGTAATTATGCGAGGATAATCTTTGCTTAATTTGTTCATTTTACCCAAAGCCATACAGGCTTTATAGTAACTTGAAACCAAAAAAGAAACACTATTAACTTGTGCAAATAGACTTTTTTGTCAAATTAGATTTTTAGACATTTAGAGTTGGTTCACAATTTAAATTCACAAAAGAAAAGCAACACCTCAGGAATATCTATTCTTGAAAGTTGTTACTTGCAGGTAAAATGATTTGTGAATTCCATAACAACTTTGAACAAGTCTTAAAAACTGTAACACCAAAACAATTATAAACCCTGGTGTGAGCTGACACCTGCTATGCAGAATCTATTCACACGCTCTCAAACTGTCATTTATTTGTCAAATCACTGTAAGTGCCAGCTTTATTTAACAAGTTAAAGCAAAGCAAGTCCAAAATAAATTGCTTTTACCAATATCCTGAAACCCTGTCACTGGTCATCTGTTATTTGTCTCAAAAACTGTCAAGTCAAACACATAAAAAAACAACAATAATGAAACAGATTGGTTGCAGAGTGACGGCTCAGAAATACTCGGGATGACTGTGAATATTATGGGTGTGACTTGTCAATGAAATGACCCTGCTGTCATCTTTAAAAAAAAAGAAGAAATTGCTAGAAAGTCGTTCCTCTCACAGAAGACGGGGAATTAACTCAAGATAAATATCCTAATAATTCAGCTTCTGTTAATATACTCAAAGGAGTTAGATGTTAAAAACATTGCCAGCATTTATCGATTGGGAATCCTTGATAATCCTGCACATAGTTTCTCTGTCACATTTTATTTTGTTGTTTTCTTTCCTTTTCTGACATCCTTAATGGAGAGAG
>CALSCE010009347.1:2646488-2669628 GCA_943593645.1 Bovichtus variegatus | reverse complement strand
AGAGAGGAAAGAGGCTGACGACCAACTGAAATATAGAGCGACCGTGTTTCCGTCCAACAACTGTCGCGTGAATTTTACAAAAAACTTTTGAGATGTTGCAAAGATTTAATCACACAGTTGTCATTGTTTCCATCTGCTGGGTTGAAGCAAATGCCTTAGATCATTATCATGAGGTTTTTTTATCTGTTTTGTTATTATTTTAGGAAAAATGGATGTATGAAAACCAAAGTGTTAAGAGTAAAGGACACTAAAAGACACAGACAGAGAGACACGTAGACAGACAGATGGACAGAGAGTTGGTGTATTAAAGTTCACTTCGGGTGTCTGGTTTCGGCGGCCGGCTCTTTGTGGTCTGTTAAAAGCTTAAAAACACAACGATGCTGAAAACAGACACCCGGCGCTTAGCTCACACCGCGAAACCTGAGGCTTAATTGCCTTTCAATTAGAGGAACTAATAGTGTGTGTGTGTGTGTGTGTGTGTGTGTGTGTGTGTGTGTGAAAAGCTGCAACGCTTTCTCAGCATTGGCCAAAATAGGTATTTATTTGAGGCTAGCAACTCACACACACAGAGAAACTGCGAAGTTAGTCTTCTCAGAGTGTGTGTAAGTTTGTCCTTGCATGTGTGTAAATGTTCCCGTTTCTTGTTCAGTCATTAGTGAAATCCAAGTGCTAATTACCACCGACAAGACCCCATGTATGCTGTTTACACACAGACAGACACACACTTTTTTCATTTTCTATTATCTCTAATCAACCTCACTTTAACATCATTAATATCTTGTTACATGAAAGGGAATGAAGTACTAAATGTTCCAGCGCTGATTTAATGCCCAGAACAGCTAAATAATATGTAATAGGGACTTTAATTATTATGTACTAATTATTGCGCAGTTTATGATTAAGCCATTTTTTTTTTACGCTTTCGCAGCATTTTAGACATTCGATTTAACAAAATTGATGAGGAAGAGGTGATTATTATTTTTCATGTTTTTTCACACAGTATGAAGCTCAGACAAAGGCACATGACGCGACTGTGGACTCCATGCTCTCTGACTTTGATAACACCGCGGTCAGAGGTGCGCGGCGCAGTGAGAAACACGGTGTGTGACGCCATACACCACCAGTAGAGGTGGTAGGGAGCAGCATTAGTCACAACCAAATGATGTCACCTGTTATCCATCTCTCTAAAGATAATGTACTTTGTGTCACGGAGCTTTGATAGATTTCTGACGGAGGGAACAGTCTGAAGAGTATCATTTTCCTCAGTGAAGCAGATCCGTTTCCTCTTGGGACACACAACAGCGGCAACTGATTCCCTTGTGTGGACGCGGCAGCATCATTGAGTGACTATGGACTCACTCAGCTTGGAAGGATTTAACTCTATTGGTAAATAACGCTGCGGGCCTTGGAGACCAGTAAAGAAACAAGTCAATGATTTCAGGGAACGAGTCAAATACAAGCTGCGGACAGGAACAGTTCAGCTTCAGGACGATGTCTTTCATCGATGGAACATGTGGCATCCAAAGTGTCCACTTCTGACTTCATGGCTCTCAATAACAGCTCTGGGTTGTCAAGTCACATCCGGCACTGATGCACCTGTACACACTTTGTAATGGGCAATGTTCATCAGTGTACTTTGTATTTTAATAAAGATCCACATATGGAATTCAAAGTAACCGGTAGCACAGTCACTTTTATAGTATTGATCGACGCCATTGCTACAACTTGAAGAGAGAAATCAGTAACAAGTAACTTCTCCGACATTTTCTGCCGGCGCAACGAAAGCATACATGGCGTGTTATGTTAATTTGAAAAATGCTAAATAAACAAAGCTGATGATGAAGAAGACAAACAACGTGCTGACAGCACACACAGACTTCCATTTGTTGCGTTCAGCTAACTAGCACCTAATTAACTCTGCCATTGTTGTGTTTGGGAGGTCTTCTTCGCACGCGGAGCTGAATTATTCTGTTTAAAGTGCTTTATTTCATACAAACACACTCTATTTACATGTGTATTATGAGAACATTTTTGCTTTTGCTCATTTTGATTAGCATCCTCAATTACTGAGACTCACACTAATTTGTATGGAAATAATATGCAATTTGTGGTGAATTATGTGCAATCAGAACAGTTCTTTCTGCTAATGAGACAGATATGGCTTTTTAAAATCATTTGGCAAAGATGTTCGTGGCTTTTAATAGATTGTTGGAGCAGTATCCTTTCCTGTTTTATATCACTGTGACCACGGTTCACCGACAGCTGTTTCAGCTGTTCCTGGTTTGGCCTTTAAATTCAGTAGGAAATGCTCTGGGCTGAAAACAAGTTGATGACCGAACCAATCAGCTCTCTGTGTTTCATCCAAATGAGCGGCTGAAATGCACAGTAACACAACGAGCTGCAGTTCAGCTTGAGGCGAAACAATGTAGCTCCAATTAGCCTGTTGACCGCTGTTTATTGGCCATTGGCTTGCATGGGAATGCCCTCATCCTTGACTTTAACTTTGTGTCTATTATGCTTTTTCACTGTGTTAATTGGAGAGACGGACTCCAAATTTCCAGTTAATTACGACGAGCAATCTCTAGAATAGAATTAAGCGTGAGGAAATAATAAAAAAAGAGGCAATTTCGTGTAAAGGCCCGATGCTAACCACCATGTTAGAATTGACTTGACTGGAAACCTTTTGTAATGTGGCGTTGAAGAGTGTCCGGAATTAACCGGCACTTTAATTATCCCTCTGTCCTTCTCCCGTAGTTTCTACTGTCTGTTGTTTCTTTCTTCTGCTTTCTCTCTTCTTCACTCCACTGCCCAGTAGGATCCATCTTAGCAATTATAGCTTTGCATTGCAGTGTTGCAGTGACGCTGCGGTAGACATTTAGAATATAGTTAAGAATGGAACATGAATATGGATAAGTACTTGGTGCTGCGGATCGTGTCACAGGTTTTTCCCATTCTGCTTAATATCTCTTGCTTTGAGAAAAAAGGCTCATGACCGTCAGACGCTGCCAGACTTTTCTTTTTTCTTTTTTTTTTTTTTTGTGTGTGTTGGCCAGAATCAATCATCCAGTCTTCTTCTTCTTCATGCATGCACACATCCACACATGGTTAATTAATAACGTTCTTAAAAAAACAACTCACTGAGGACATCTGCAGAGGTTCAGAGTTCCCACACACACACACACACACACACACAAACTCTCCATCACAAGGGATTCATGACACTGTCACTGCACCTTTTAATCTAAGCGAGAGATAAAAAGAAGGATGAGTATGACAGGAGACATGCCAAGACAAACACAGAGAGAAAAGGGGGAATAGTCTTTGGAAAAAGATGCTGCTCAATCATAAGAAAAGACACACACAACACACACACACAATTCCTGGAATAGAAATAGGGGACGGGGAAAGTTTGAGGAATTTAATGCTATGGAAAAAAAAGCAAAAACCTGAGACTCTATATGGCTCGCTCTGTCTTTCTCACTCCATTTATGTGTGTGTGTGTGTGTGTGTGTGTGTGAGTCAGTGTGGTTTTGGTCTATAGCCCCTAAGGGAGGGCGAGAAAGAGAGAGGTGGGGGGGGCAGGAAACTGTGGCGTCTGGAATTGATTTGAGGCTAAAGGAAAAATAAAATACTTCAGATTCTTAAAGGCTCGGGGAGCAGGGACAGACGACCACGACGAAATGCAGAAAGGTAGAAGAGAGAGGAAAAGAGAGGCCACACAGCCACAAAAAGAGGGGGAAAAAAAAGAAGAAAAAAGGGTCTAAAGCAAACATAAAGAAAGATTTATGATGCTTCTGCAATAAAGTCTGTGAGGTCGCCATAAGTACAATGTGGCCGGATCTGTACCTCTTCCAAGATAAAGGGCTACATGGATATGGTGAGGAGTGTGAGTCTTCTGCTCGAGCTGATTTGTATTTTGAATGACCACAAAAACAAAAGGAAGAATAGGAAAACAAATAAGAAGAGGAGGAACGGGAGTAGAGCAGCTACTATGGAGAACTGGAGTGAAGGGAAGATGAGGTAAAAAGGGAGTAGAGAGAAGAGTAACTTTAACGCAGTGGCTGGAGATTCATTTTAAAACCTGTTTCACACGACAGGTGTGAAGCTGCTTCTTTTCTATCACCATTTCAACGGCGGTGTGTAAGCAGACACGTGTGCACTGTGATCCCCACGCGTGTAGAACAAGAGCATCCAAACCACTGACACTAAAACCTAAATAAACTAATGAAATGCACTGAAAGCACACCTGGCTGCGTGCTCGTGCTGCAACATAACTTTCTTTGACACTAAGTACTGGAGAGTCATCTTAAAGTCATTGTAAGAAAAGTGGTAGAGGAAAAAAAACCCTCTTCAATAATTACTTTCAATATAAATAACTTAATTTGTATAAAAAGTTTCTAAACGTTGGCAACAAAGTGATTAAAACTTTTCAAACTGTGCAAATCAACGAACTAATTGGTTTGTGTTTATATGTTGTTTGCTTTTTTTCTTTGAGTTGAAGACCTGGAATTGTTTCTAACGACACGACATGAGTTATTAAATTGCCCTTCGGTCCAGCGTTTTTCATGTTTTTTTAAACTGTGAGAACTCTGAATCACTACACTGCGGAGGAGCAGTGAATGAGTCATTAACTGATCAGCAGGAAGCCCGTTCATCTTATTAGCAAAGCTCGTTAAACCGACCACAGCAATGATGAGCGCTGTTGTGTGTTATTGGCCCCAATGCAATGGTTGCGCAGCTGCCAAACGGCCGCAGATGGAGAAGAAAGAGGCAGGTAATAAGAATTTATGCTGCCTTCAACTCCACCACAAACAAGGGAAATAATGAGGAAACAAATAATGGATGATATAGACGGAGAAATGAAGAGATCAACTCAAATTGTGAAGCAGTGGGGGAAAGAGAGGAAGAAAGAGACCAACGGAGAGGGATTTGTGTCCAGCTAGGTTAGCCATGTGTGTTCATGCTTTAGCGAGCTCAGCGAGGCTGTTCCAACATGATGAATAGAGACTAAAGATATTAGAATATGAGACAGAGAGAGAGAGGGAGAGATATCAAAGAGAGGCTGAGAGGATAGGAGGTGGAAATCCTCTTTTTTTCCATTCTTCCCCATAGAGAAATGAGAGAGTTAATCCTCAGGGGCTTACATTTGTTTTCTCTCTCTCTATCTCTCTGTATTTCAGTATCTCTGACATTCTCTCTGCTCCCTGCTGATCATTCTGTCTTTGGGGTTTTCTGCTCTCATTCCACTGTTAACCATCATCCATATTTGCATCTTGTCTTTTCTCCCCTTCACGTCCTTCTGGTGTTGAACTCCCTCTGTCCCTGAATCCTCATCTTTCACTCCCTCTCCTCCATCCTTCTGATTCCTTGCAGGGTTTATGGGTTTATGATGCATGGTAATCTCACCGCAAACACATTTATCTGCTCATTCTTTCTCTTCTTTTCCGTCCCGTTTTTTCTTCTTCTTGTTGCTCGGCAGGGCTGTGAGTTGTGTGATGATGCTTATAGGATATTTATATTTGATTTGGGCTCACGGAACAGAGTCAAATGTATAGACGGAGGGAAGAACAGCACACAACTGAGCAATGACATGCAGAACAGAAAAGAGCGAAGAAGAACGGAACAAGACGAAACTGAGCAATGAATACTAATTCGGAGCACAACGCCACGGATAAAGGCCAACGCAGAGCAGAATTAAAATTAAATCCATTTCAGGCCTACATGCAGGGACATGTGTTACACGTGCACATGTGATACACGTGTAATGGTTTAACTATATTTAAAAAGCAATAAAAGGCATCATTTGGGTCACAAAGTATTGTTTCTCTGGTTCCAGTAGAAATCCAGTGCAGGTGGCTTTGTGACTGTAGGCTTGGTTGATCAAGCCAAGCCTGTAATCTCATATTGGAGGATAACTCCATATCTTGCATCCTTTGAGTCCCCCAAAAAGCAATTTCCCTCCATTCTGAAATGCCATTTTCTCCTGATAGTAGATCCCTTAAGCTTCCAAATTAAACATTGTCACCTGATCTCATCACTGAGTGTTCCCTAAGCTCTGATCATTACATCATTACCTGTGTAGCTGTTTTATAAGTAAGTAAGTAAACACCCAGGACAGACTTTTGCACAATATCCGGCTGCAACAGAGAAGAGCTTCCCAAGGCGTAAATGAGACGTTGTAGGTTCACCCGGTCTGTCAAATGAATATCTGCCCACAGGAAGTGAGAAGTACAAACCGTATCCAAATCAGCATCTGATCGCTCCTTCCAGAGATAGCTGCATTACCACGTCAGGTGTTGCTTTCTCAGCTTCTCTTTGTTGTTACTTTTAAGATTTCACAGAACGTAAGTGTTTCCTGGCATTCCTGGGTATTGAAATCTTTTGGCTGCCGTATCAATTTGCCAATCTCTGAAGGTGCCCATGGCACAAAAAGGCAGAAAAATGTCAGTGACATTCAATTGTAGCTTTTAATGTAATACCAGCGATAGCTCCGTCAGAGAGAGGACTTGCAATTGCTAGATATTTAATAAAATGAGACTGCAATTATTCCAGTTTGTAAGTGTGTCAATCCACACAATAGATTCAATATTGCTCACTTACAGACTACTTCCCCATCCAGAAAAAAAGCCCAAAACCTTTTTAATAATTTTGTAAGCAGTTGAAAATGATCTAAAGCTGAAATACTCTGTCTCCAAAACTTCTGCTGTATTGTACCTCACACTCATCTTTAAGCATTAAGCTGATGCTCTTATTTATGATGCTGAAAGGCTAAGTGCAAGAGTAGTGTAAGCTTAAACCACAACATTGCAAATATTACAAAAGATATCCAAAGAAGCATGGAAGCTGCAGCCAGTGTCCGGACAGCATTAGTGACATACGTCTGTTATCCTCAGATGATCCAAGAGAAGTGACGGCAGCAGGGAGGCTCAAAGGACTGATCAAAGATGCCTGATATTTAGCCTCTATGTAGGGATTTATCCACCCATCTGCCATCAGAACAAACTGCCAAAGCCGCTCTGCAGTTTAAAATGAGCCTTTTTGTCATTTTTAAGTGGCCGCACGTTCAACAGTTAATAATGAGGCTCGAGCACAGATTAATCACACTGCAGCCTCACAACATCCACGAGTACACAAGCAACAACAAACAAACACAAACGCAGCCTCCAGTCGGTGTCAGATGGTGGATTGGGATGGGGGCAAACATCTGTAATTAAGTTACAAGCAGACCAATCATAACCAAGCAGGTGGTCAGTTTGTTTTCATCAAGTGGTTTAATTGAGTTTTTATTGGCCTGTCAGGGACATTTATTTACTTCCAGCTTTCAAGAGGGGTGTTTCTTTCAGTGGTGAAGCTTCCAATTGGAAATTGGTCACCGGAAGGTTGTGAGTTCAACACCAGGCTGGCACCATTGAGCCCCAGAGCAAGGCACTTAACCCAGAGGTGCTCCAGAGGGACTGTCCCTGTAGTTAGTTCACTATAAGTCGCTCTGGATGAGAGCGTCTGCTAAATGACATGTAGTGAGAGAAAAAAACCTTGAATCAGTCAAAAAGCCCAGGAAGGTTTTTGGGGGTTTGCTACAGACCTGGCAACCCAAAATTGTCATTTCAGCTCCTGAACCTCTGGAATAATTGAATCACATGGCTCTGATTGTGTCTCTGTGAGTGGGTGGGGAAAGACAGTGTCTTTAAAGTCCCTGCAGGTTTTCCAGAGTATTTTATTGATGTGTGCTTTTTTATATCTAGCTCTCAATCAGTCAGGCTGTTGGGTAATCAATACTGGTAGAGGGCATTAAAACTCACTGTGTGTGTTTGTGTAAATCCCTGGAAAAGGAATCTTCTGCTTCTTAATTCCTGCTCCTTATCTATCTTCCCAGACACCCATCAGTGTCACATTTTTAAAGATATATGAGCCTGATAGTTAACGACTTTTAACAGCATTTTCCTGCTCTACTTTACATCCTCGAGAACGCTTGTTGGGGCTGTGCTGCGCCCTCAGCTGGCGATGTGGCCATACTGTATACACAGCTTTTGTGTTAACATTCACTGTTGCGCCTGAGTTTGTCATGTTTTGCAAATGTGAGACATGTTTCTGTAGGTTAAGGAAATCATTTATAACTGCCAGTGTGACATTAAACAGAACTTGAACTGGTTTCGTTTTAAGGACTATATGTAAAGACTTTATTCAAAGACACCTGATATCTACTTGATGATGGATCCATGCATCTGCCATCGAGCTAAGTCTCTTTGCTTGTTGAAATCATGTTTTTCTCATTCTTAAGTGGCCACACGATCAATGCATAATTTATAAATTAAATCACATCCACTGCCAGATTACATTGTGCTTCAGCCTTGGAACATTTGCCCACAAATGCACAAGCAATAAGGCACAAATGCTGAGTGGAGCAATCCTGACCTGATTGACCCACTTTTTAAAGCACAAGTGTCTTTTATACACAGTAAATCAGATCATTAGCAGATCAGAAAACAGACTTTTTGATGTTGTTTTGGTATCAATCTTTGGCAGGAGCACACTGTGGTTTCAGGGGAATACTCATTTCAAAATCTCATTTTGGAATTGTTACACTGTAGCTACACTTAATCTGCAATGATGCTGCTGTAAACATTACATTTACTTCAGTTAATGCATGCAAAATCAGCACACAAGTCACATAAATGTACTGGATACATGATCTGCATGCAAACAGAGCCAACAGCAGTTAAGTAGCAGCAACAGAGCTGCTGATGTGAAGTTAACTTCCATCTCAGAGCAATGGTAAGTGCACTGCATTTATATGGCGCTTTTCCAATCTTAGCAATCACTCAATGCACTTTACAACACATGTCAGCATTCACCCATTCATGCAGTCACATTCACATACAAAGTGCCACATGCTCATCAGTAAGTCAAGTGTGAAAACTGAACTCTGAACCTGGAGTTGTTGTGCTGAGGACTGTGCAGCTGAAGTTTGCTGCTCTGCCACAAGACAAGATTAATTCTCCCAAGCCTTGAGCCTTTGGCTGAGGCAAAGAACTGTGGTCGAACTGCCTGTAAACTGAAGTGGAGCGTAATTTAGAAACTATCTCCCTACATCATGAAAACACAACAGGCGAAGAGAGAGAGAGAATGGATGCTCGTCCTAATATCCTCCTGAAACTGGTATAGACTGAAATAACTGAGAAACATAGCCCGGGGCTGCCCCGTGCATGCACGTACAGCCACATGAACACACACTACAATACATCTGTTGCTTTCTTTCAGCAGCAATGTGCCAAGAGGAGAAGACACTAATCTGAGAGGTAGAAATACACTGAGTGAAACAGAGAGGGGGGGGGGGGGTGACCTGAGACTGGTTCAGAGAAGCACTTTTGTCCCTTCTCTATCTCTTTTTCTACAAATCTAAGACACACATGCATCGAAACTCAGTGTCAGTTTGCCTGCCGCCGCGCTGTCACGATGACAGAGAAGGTCAGCTGGATGAATGCCTCCTTTTATGGGATTTGTGCTTAGATCCCAGTTTGAGGGTCAAAAGGTTAAACATCCAATCAGCACGCAGCGTAGCTTTGAAACCAAGAATCATGATAAGTTCCAGGCGGAATCAATAGACGTCAATGAGGACACTTCATCGGCACCCACAAAGTATAATCCAGGCAAAACCAGATGGAGGAAGGTCTTAAATCGGACTGATAGGACTTTTTAAAGGACAATATTTAAGCCTCCTATAATTTGCCCGTATTGAATATCTTTAAATTTGGCCATTCTAGTCAGTCAGTCAGTGTTTCCACAACAGCTGATATTCTCATTGGCCGATGACTGCTTTTTAATAACATGTGAATTGTGGCTTAATAGAAAACCCAATATATCGATCTAACCCTGTTATAAAGACATGGGATGATGACAACTTACTGTGTGTGTGTACATATATATATATATATATACACACACACAGAACCATCAGTAGTGTGTTGATCCCAGTATTTTAACTAGTTAGTGTTAGTATTCTTCGTCATACTATTCATTTTTAATTTCTGATGCTTTACCATATCGGTCAGAAGATTAGATTTTTACTGTGGTTCCTGTCTGACCTACTGTCTCTTGAGTCTTTTTACCTATTTGTCTATTTCCAGTTTCCAGCCTGCAGTTGAAGGATTAGAATATGCTCTTCTGAAATCGGCTCGTCAGCCTGCCAGCCACTGATAAGCACACTCAGGATCGATTAGATCTGCCTTTAATCTATTCAACTTTTTCAGGCGAATGAAAAAATGCTTAGTATGGGAGATGTGAGGTGCACGATACGGTGACTTTGGGAACACGTGCCCAGGGGGCAAATGCATCGTAAGCCGCATTTTCAGGCATGAGATCATATTAAATATGCATTCTTACAAGTCCTCTTTAACAAGCTGCTGTAGGCAAATACAAGCTAAACAATTCAGAATAATTTTCTATTAACCATGAAGGACAGAGATCCTTGCTTAGAGAGACGGAGGCAAAAGGGAAAATGTCTCAAAGAAAGGAAAAAACAACACACACAAATATAATATCTTGAAAGAAAGAGTGAATGAATGAAAGAATAGGAGATAAAGCTCTCCGTGGGCTTTCAGCCATCACTCTCCGCTGCTCTCTGAAAGAGGGGGAGCCAGTTATACAGAATGCTAAACAGGCAAGCGGGGCCTGATGTGTCAACGCCAATTCAAAAGCCTTTTGATTACACACACACACACACACACACACACACACACAACTATAGGGAGGAAAAATGTCAGAACGCACCTTTAGCTCATTACTGGTGTCGGATACGTTGATGGTTTTCTCCTCTGCACGGCGACACAGATCTGCCTGAGAGGGAGAGAGGGCATTTTGATTAATCACATGTAAGAACCATCATTTATTGAAGAGGAAAGGGTTCAAAGACATTGTATGTGATGTGATTATGATGTAATTAGATATGTGTTAATTAAATGTGCTTCATATCCCATTATGTTCATGTAATTATGCAGGGGATGGAGCGATATATGCAGGGATATGTGTGGCTTGTAGGAGACGGACACAAATAAAAGTAAAAGACAATCGGCAAATAAACAAAGTGAGGGCTTTGGCTTGTAGGTATAGAATGAGCTTTTTGAGAAATAGCATAACTTTAAATAGTCTCTCATGCTAATTTAAACTTTAGCAACTCAACAAAGCTCTTTTAACCCTAAATGCATGTGAAGGTGTCTCTTTATAATCCACCTTCTGAGGCTCTCCACAATGAGTTTTCAAGTTTAAAAAATGTTTCCATTAAATAACTCCATCAACAACGACTGCATTCCAGCGATACATGCACGTTGCCCTCCCACATTTATTGCGTTTCACTTTTTCATATCAAAAGAACTGCGGCGTAGCAATGCATTACTGGAGTGAGCAAAATATAAATAAAAGATATCTAATTCATGTGTTGACTGCTCTGAATTAACCAAGCCACATCCTGGATGTACAGTGCAGCAGCCTGCAGCTACTTTATGCTTGTTAAGACTTTCCCCCATACAGCCTGATGTATGAGCACAGAGCGCACAGGCTGCGGTCTAAACATTATGTTATAATACATAACACAAAAACAAACTCCAGGTTCAGCTTCTACCGTTGTGTCCCGGGTCATGACAGTTTACACACCCCAACAACAGATAATCTTTCAACAGATAATTGTCTTGGAAGGTTTTATTACATCTCTTACGTCTGAACTGAATTAGTGGTGTCCAACCCAACGGTTTGGACAAATTTGCTCCGGATTCTGAGTTCTGCCTTTCACTTTCCTGTGCACACTGCGGGTTTGAGCTTGCAATATAAACGTAATAAATTAATAAATGTTGCTATGAGGTATCGCTTTCAGTATTATAGAGCAACACTGGTGTCATGTAATACATTTTATTAAATTATTCCCATAAGGAGACCAGAGTTAACAAACATTTCCAAACAAACTTAGATGAAAAAAGAATGACGATGTGAACTCAGCCTCTTCTCCTCCAGCGATCGCATAAAAACAATATTGCAGTTGCATTCGTTCTGTGCTTTTGTCTATTATTTCCGCATATCAGGACGTTGAACGGTGGACTTCAAATGTGCTCAAAGACACTTTATCCATCCTGCTAAAAGTCTGGTGTGTGGAGCAGCACTGATTGAAAGATTTGAATAGGTCACGGATGGTTTTGAGGACATTTGTAATAGAAGCCACTGCCTTCCTGTTTCCATTGCATTCCCAGTTCACCTGAGGTGTTAGCTGGGCAGGGAAATGAGCAGGACATGCTCTCGCCCCCGTCAGTAACTACCAGTAAGAAGCCCTTGAGCGAGCTACTTAACCCCGGCCGGTCCCAGCGGGGCGGCTCAGGGCCTGTGCTGGTGCTGAGTGGCTGTACAGAGAAGCTCCCCTGCGTGAGTGTGAGGCAGGATGGAAAATGTGGGATTGGAACAAGCCTTCACTGGGCGAATAAGGGTAAAACAAATGCAGAAATGCAGTCTGGCAACATTTCTCTAAAAGTTCTCTTCCATCTAGTAAGTATGTGGGTGTGATGCTGCATGAGTGAAGAGATGAGGGGGAAAAAAACGTCGAGGGAGATATTTTTAACGGCGTAATGGCTAAATATCAAAAGGGCAAAAACTCCCTTTATCCTCTGTGCCACATTTCTTATATCCATGTCTTAATAAATGTGCAGTGAGCGATCACACAGCTCCGAGCAACGAGACAGCAATAATTAACCTCCCCTCCATTTTTAGCAGGAACTGAAGATCAACACTCGTGGCTTTAGCGGAGAATACTTTTGTAAGAAAGGTAATTTGTCTGTTTTATATGTTTTTTTCAGACAACCAACAACCAGAATAGAAATATGATTTTTACATTTTTACAGCTACAGATTCTGAGATATCTAACACTATTATACCTGAGAGATTAGACAGCAGATATAACTTCTTTATCATTTAACATACATACACAACATTTAGCCGGCGCAAAATTAATGCAATACAGCGTACAAACATCTGCCACTGCCATTGGTGATAGGCTGATGGCAGTCTACAAGGCAAATATTAGTCAATACTAATCTTTATAATAATTTAATAACTACTTAAGGATTTTGTAAATGCATAATTTTGTGTTTTGCTCATTTTCCCCCCAAAATATCTTATTAATAAGAAGAATGGATTCACTTGTTTGCATTACAAGACGGCTGCAGATGCACATTTACCATTAACATCACCGGCATAACTATAAAAGGCACAAACACCTTCATCATCAGCAGAGCGTTATACCAAATAATTATTATTCAGCATTGGTAATGTCCCTCCTGTATAACACGTATCAGCCTCATGCTATTATTGTTATCATGGAGCAGATTGACCTGCTGCGTATGAGGAGAACACTGAGTCCTCTCACCTTGTTAAAGAAGAAGAAATGTGTTTTTTATCAGAGTATCTGTAGCAACACATGCACACAGCGTTAATAGCAACAATGCATTGCTCTGTCCATAGCTACGCCACAGATGTTTCTAAAAATGAAACATGCTTTTTGAAGCCCTGCCGCAATCCGTATTGTGTGATATGAGCAACGTCGCTGTGGAATTTTACCAATCACTATTGTGCTTTGGCTCTTATCGTCCTGCAGCTAAATCTGCCTGCTTTGTATGCGCAGACGATTGAGCTCATTCCAACCATAAAATGACAGCTCGTTATGTGAGGGAAAATGGATTTCACCATGTTTGTGGTGTTGCAAGGGGCCCTGAGACAATACTGTCAATACTGTAACGCAGTATGAATTGTTTCTCGTGTGAAATGGGCAAAGCGTGAATAAAGGCCTATTGACCGGTCGTCCACTGTAAACAACTCTGTTGCGCGCACCTTTTGATGCATGCGCACAGGTTTCCACAAAGTGATAATACTTCGTATCGATTTAGTTTTGATGTATCGCATTCATATCTGAAGAGTGATGTTCTCAATATAAACACGGTGAAAAGCCTACACGTCTCGTATTTTGTTTCAGCAATAAATAACAATCGAGATAAAAACATTCGAAAGACGTTATGATGTATGGCCACGCTCCAGCAGAGCCCTGGGTTGTCTTTGGCTGCACTGTGCATCCCTAATGGGACTATTCAGCGTGTCAGACTTTTATCATGTGGCTCTATACATTGTGAGCGCTGCACGCCGCTGCTATATGCTTCTGTCCTGCACTGCACAACAAGCATTCAGTGGCCAAACACCAGCACTTAGCTCCAAGTTCAGTTCTCTACTGTTCAACAAAAGACAAAAAAACACGTATGAAATGATATTAGCTGCAGCCGCCAGGTCATTTCAGGATGCGCACTGTCATCATCTCTCAGTTTAGCTACCCATCATTGGAGAAAATAATCAGAAATGTACCTTCTTTTTTTCATTTTTGGATCAGTCTGCAAATGTTGTATTCATGCCTACCTTTTCTCACACACACACACACATACACACACACACATACACACACACACACTACACACGCGCAATATTTGCACACACATTTCATACACACATGTAAATAGACAGCTTGAAATGCAGCCATTAGTGTTGCGTCTGTCATTAGCTAAAAGGCCCGAAGCTGGAGTGAGACCAGAATAATTATTTTGATTATAGTCCTCAAGCTGAGCTCTATCCAAACAAATTACACTCTCTGGGATTAAAATCTGGTGTTTCATCTAGTTTCTAAATCAAGATGCTGGGATTTATTCCATGATAGCAGCCAATTGGAGTCTCAACATTGAAAACAACAACTGGAGAAAAAGCCAAATTTTAGACAGCAATTTCTAGCAGTTTGCCTGGACTGGAGATAAAGTTGGAAGCTTTTTTTTTTTTTACTCCTCACACAGCTACTGCTCCCTTGCTTTATAGGATAGTATAACAGTTGACCTTTACTTAGGGAAACTTGGCTGCGGCCGAGGGCCCTGAAGACATTCCTGTCCCAGAGTTGAAAACGCATTTTGACCACTGCAGACCTTCTTGACAACAATGGAGGGTTATTGGGAGGTGCTTGTCACTTAGGTCTGTCCTGAAATATAACCCCTCTCCACTCCAGCACTAACTGACCACAACAGTTGAATAAGCACCATCTGATAGTTGAAAATAATCAGAGTTTGAGCTGCTCCCGTCTGGCTGTCGATATAGGGTCCCAAGGGCCACATATATACGTAACATATATAAGAGGTCTTTTATTCACCATGCCCTTCAGACATTAAACACAGAATGACTGAATCAGGGAACTCTCTTTATTTTACAAAATGTACTCTCTTTCATTATTTTTATGACTTATTGCTGCTTTATGCCCCATTGTACTATTATAGTATATTGTATATTTGTATGTTTTAATGGTGTGTTGCGTTATTGAATGTGAATGAATCTTTGTTGCACTTGGAGAAGCCAGAGACACATTTCCATTGAAGTGGACAATAAAGAGAAATAGTTGTGTGTAACTCCGTGTAACACATTAATGGTGACTGCTGCTCGCTGTAAACACCCTCCCCCCCCACCCACCGCAAAAAAAAATCTAATTCATAAATTGTGTTTTTGATAGCAAGCGGCTTAAAACACCCATGATATGTAATCACAATATCCCATGTCACTGAATGGGTGTTTATGTAAGAAAGTGATTATACGCATGAATGTGAGGGTGAATACGGGCTTGTAACTGTGAGCATGTGTTCATGAGTTTGATGCTCTCAGTACGACTGCGGTGAAATGATGCAAGCAGAATGTGATAGCGGCTTTGAGGATCAGCACAGTGGGCGCAGCTGGCAGCCGCACACACACGCACACACATGCACACACACATATTGGCTGGCAGGGACTGGTGGATCCCAGCTGTGTCAGTATTATTCATGCGCCAGTGTGCATTCACAGGTGCATGGGCACACAGACAAGCACACACAGGCACATTGCATTGTACGAGTGTATACAAGCTGCTGAAGTGTTATCATGTTCTCGTCCATGCACATGCGCACCTGCACACACGCGTTGCTCACATTGGCAAGCATCGTGGAAAAAAAGGTAAGAGCCAAGCAATAGGTCAGCAATTTATGACACCTGTCTAAGTTTGGCAGCAGTTTGTAAAATGACTGTATTTAACTATGTGACTTTTCATATATATTTTATCTTAAGGCAAGCATCCTCCTCCTCCTCCTCCTCCTCCTCCTCCTCCTCTTCTCACCTCCTTTCTGACTCATTGCTGCGTCTAAAATAAAATGCTACACATGAAATGCAGGTGCAAGTGGCGGGCAGTCATTTTACAGGGTAACTGTTGGCCTTTTTTTCAGTCTTTTGAGCTCAGACGTCCTGCTCCCACAATAGTGCCACTCCTACAACACTTGCTCTAGACAGCTGAGTATTTTCCACTTCCTCATGTGAAACTATAAGCCAAGCTTCTGTTCGATGCTCCGAAATAGCTCTATGTGGTTAGATAAGCCTGAATGACTTTTTTTTTTTTTTTTTTTTTTTCTCCTCCATTCCAAGTGGCCAGCAATAAAGTTCTGTATAACTTTGGAAAATGTAATGTTTGAAACTGTGTGAAATATTACACCTTGTAACTTTAAGCTTGTGATTGCACCCTTAAAGTTTCTATCTGAGGAAAACAAACACATATTCCTCGACATTTGTCAGTTTTGCCTCTGCCACATTGGCAGTGTGCAATGCCAACAAAATCGAAGCCAAAGCAAGTGCTGATGGTGCCGATGACTCCGCTTCCTTTTGTTTGACCAAATCCAATTAAGAATAGTGCTGATATTTGCTTGTTGTGTCCGAGCAACAATCTGCAACTCGCAGACATTCAATGTACGGTGACATGAGAGAGTGGAACTTGTGAACGTTGACATGTTTGCTGGATAAACTATTCCTTGATCGTGAGAATCATTGTCTATCGATTGACTAATCAAGCGACAGACAGCTAATCGATCAATTGTAGGCACCACCTTACATTGTCATGGAACGCAAACGCACATTTGACGAAGATAAATAGTTATTTAAATGCACTTTTCACTGTTGAACTAGGGTGCAGCCACTTGAAAGCTCTCAGCCCTCTTGCTAAATCTGCAGAATATGGGAACAGCAGGCGTGGGTGTGAGGTGAGCGGCAGACACGTTGATGCTGTTTGCCTTTTTATAGCAGAGTTTGATCTTAACAGCTGTGGCAAGATGGAGAACCGCATGTAGCGGGAAGATTTTGGATTACTCCCCCCTCCTTCGCAGCCACTCATTCAAACCACTTATTAATTCTGACAAAACAATCTTGCTGCAAGAATAATTTGAAAAAACAATTATGCCCAAGTATAACATCCATGTACACGTTCATCCAAAGTTTCATTACTATAGATAAGTGCATAAAGTATATTGTTCACGCTGGTTGCAAAC
Source organism: Bovichtus variegatus (assembly GCA_943593645.1). Taxonomy (NCBI): domain Eukaryota; kingdom Metazoa; phylum Chordata; class Actinopteri; order Perciformes; family Bovichtidae; genus Bovichtus; species Bovichtus variegatus. The sequence continues at coordinate 2,652,241 of CALSCE010009347.1, read as the reverse complement.
TGCTAATCCCCAGCTGTCAAAATGTGCCGCTCTACCAGTGTGGCTACACAAGCTAACGGTGTGGCTACACAAGCTAACGGTGTGGCTACACAAGCTAACGGTGTGGCTACACAAGCTAACGGTGTGGCTAAACAAGCTACCAGTGTGGCTACACAAGCTAACTGTGTGGCTACACAAGCTACCAGTGTGGCTACACAAGCTAACAGTGTGGCTACACAAGCTAACAGTGTGGCTACACAAGCTACCAGTGTGGCTAAACAAGCTACCAGTGTGGCTACACAAGCTAACTTTTATTGTAGGCTGTAATAGTGACACTGCAGTCAGTGAAAGGCTACAAGTCCAGCAGGATGCCAGTGCGATCGTATTTTACCATCTAGACTTGACATTTAAATCTTTAGTCCATTGGTCACAAGTAATTATTTAAAAGCAAGATACTGCAGATGAGCAATTTGGCTGAAATATGTGAGCCATTAGTATTGTCCTTTGGCGATGCTATTGTAAAATGTAGCTCATTTTATTTTCCACATTGATTTCTTCTTCATTTAAATCTATCCTTGGAGAAGGCAATGTTGCTCATTTACAAAAAGCTGCCCATGTTTAAAATCAGTGAGTTAATTTAAAACTCTCCATCTTTCACCTCCAGCGTTCCCACGGACGCAGACTTCTTTATTGCTTTTAAGGTGAGAGGCTTTTATTGGCCCCTTGGAGGTTCTTATCTGCACAAACTAGTCATTAGCTTCTTGTGTATTCATTGGGTTCACATTCCAGTGTATCAGTAAATTCTCCTTTCCCTTTTTATCACTTCGCAAATAAAATTAAGCAAAGAAAAAAAAAATTATTTTAGGATTCAAAGAAAACAACATTTTGGGGATGCAGTGCAGAGCTTGCCAAATAGCACATGTGGTAACCTAATTTGGGGAGGGGGGGGGGGGGATAAAGATAAGATAGGACCAATTTGCCTTAGACATCAGTGGCTGCAGTATAACATCACAGTAAAACAAAATACAACAAATACTTTCATCTGAAGTGTGTGCGTGTGTGTGTGTGGAATGTTTCGTTGAAAAATAGCCTGAAGACTCAGATGTTGACGGACCCCCGTGGTCTTCATGGCTCTGTATAAGTGGGGGGATCTGGGACTGTACTGTCAGGTTATCAAAGCGTGCAGGAGGTAGAACAGAAGCTGAACCTCCAGGTTCAGATTCCCACCCTTCTCAGGAAGGTCGGCCTCTGCTGCACCCTGGAGCAGACATCCTCCACAACGACCTTCATGTTTCTTGATTTTTGTAGTATTTGCTTTTTTATTTTTAATTGCTCTCACTATGTTTATGTTGAGCACCGCACGCCATCTCCTCCGTTTTTGTTTTGTGTTGAGGATGAATATGAATAAAGATGAAGGGCGGTGCACCAAACTGATTTTCATTTGCTAAGATTGCTTCTGATGGACCTCAGGCTGCTTTCTTTTCCCTGCTGTTGGCACAACAAGCTTATCTCGCTGCCTGCTGTGTGTGAACTTCAGAGAAGCTACGCTGCATCCTTTTTCCACGTGCTTTGACAAAACTGTGTTTTTTATACGGTCATGCCAACAAAGCCTCTTTGAATTTGAATTTGAATGTGTAACCTGGTGTATGGCAACAAGAGGAGACGGAGGGAGCCAGTTATAGAGACTCTCTGGAGAGACATAGAAATAAAACTGTGATATCTGAAGCTGGGAGGCAGCCTCATTACTACACAGCCTCCTAGACACACACACACACACACATTTCAAACAAAACAAATACCGAACACACTAACTTCTCCGTACATCCAGACACAGCGATGGTGGCGCACATGCAGTGAGTGTTTACACAAATACGTAATGACGGAGTGTGTTACCGCCGACGTGACCGAGGGAAGAGATATATTCTAGTTGACTTAGAGAGACGGAGAAAAACGAGCAAGAGTCATTTAACTGACAGGGCGGGAGGGGGGGGGGGGAGGGATAAAGAGCAAGGAGTGAGATAGATGATAAATGGAGAAAGAGAGAGAGACGAGGAGAAGGCAGGGGAGAGAATAAATATGCTTTTTACATATTCAGTTCTGCATGGATGGGCTGCTTATGTATGTACGTGCACACTCGGTTATGACTTGCTTCACTCGTCGATGATTTTCATTTAGATAGTTTGTTATTGTATGACACGCTCTCTTACTCATATAGCAGTTCAGCCAGCACTTCACACGTACACTCGCACACAGATACACACTCGCATGAATATGTAATGATCTCTCACAACTGTATCTTGACACAGGCTCGGCAGAGTGACTTTCCTCTTTAAAGTCTGCTTAGAGCATAAAAACCCCCCAAAAAAAAAAAAACAGCCAACCTCATGTCTGAGTTGAAAATAAAATCCTTAAATCAGATCAGGATGCGGCTCCCACTGACGCCACGTCACGTACAGAGAGATCACTTTCACCAATTACATATTTAGGAGTAAATGCCACCACCATCTCTGCGATATTACTCTCGAAATGTTCTTTTTCATTTTAGATTTAGATTTCAGTCCTTCAGCTGGAGGACACGCTGAACATTTAAAGTCTTGGAATTGGCGAGCATGCTTTGTGCTCCGGTGTCCTCCAGCTAGACACGGAGTTGCTCACTCTTTTCCAGCTGTTTATTTATGATGACATAATTATCGAGTATATCCGTTATATTATCACCTGCGACCCCACGAGCTTCAAGTGGCCCTCTGTGGCGTCGTGACCTAAATGTTGAGAGACTCTTCCTGACCAGACACTGTTCTCTTTCTTATCCAGTGTTCTCACCAAGGTCCCTCCTGGGATCGATAACATATTTCATTACTGCTCCACCTTCATATCAGCCAATAGTGAAAAGGCTATTTTTCCGTTTTTTTTGGACAACCAAAACGCAGCAAGTAACTAATAGTATACAGTTGAAGCTAAATTAAAGACTGACTCGTCCCAGATGTTAATCTCTACATAAAAACGTTACCAAAGAGATCATGTCGGAATGTAAAATCGCCTGGTGGTTGTGATTATCACTGATTGGAGATCACCCCATCACATGGGTCCATGTAGACGCAGGCTCTCATTGTCCTGCACATTAATTAATGAGTCCCGTCAGAGAGCTGGATGCCTGCATGCCCGGCCTGCCTCCTCAGAGGAAACTGCTGGCAGTCCTATGAATCACCACATTCAAGCGGTCTCGCGGTAAAAGAGCAAAAAATGATTGAAAACCAAAAGAAGAAATTCATGAGGCTGGATGAGCGATGATAAATGTATTAGCACTAGATGGCATTTCCATCACCACCTCATCGATCACCTTGGGGACATTTTAAATTGTGTGTGTGTGTGTGTGTGTGTGCGCTCCACACACACACACACACACACACACACATACACAGACACACACACAGAGGGTAAGCTGCAGGCTATACAGTTGTAACTTTTTATTTATAACAAGTGTATTAAACCATAAAACTACAACTCCCCATCCCTTTCTTTTATTATACAATCTTCAAATATTGTTTTTGTTCATTATTGCTTCTCTATCTTCTTCCAAATGAGCTTATTTAGTTTTTATTCTTCTGTTTTTTTTAACTAATTGACGGTTCAGCGTCCTTGCTTACTTTGTGTTAGTGCACTCACCATTGATGTGTTGTAACTAAGACGTATACGTGATACATATTTACTCTCGGAGGCTCTTAGGGTGCAGAGGCATTTGCACAAGGAAGTGACCACCACAGAGAGCATTAACCTTAGTGGATCCAGCCGCAAGCACAGTCACACGTGCTCCTGCTATTTGCATCGTCCTGCCTCAATGCTCAAAGGAGAAAGATGAAGCTCATTCATGGCGAGCAAGGGGAGCTGCAGATGACAGTCGCACTGCACTGTGATCCAAGTGCACCTGTTTGATAAATAACAAGACATTCTGCAGCCGCAGGACGAGTCTGAAACAAGGTGCAAATGGCTCAGTAAATCTGGCCCTGACTCTCTGCTCCACCCCGGCCTCCTCTCTCTTTCTTTCTTTCGGTCCGTCTCTTGGTATTCAGCGGCTGCTCTCTCGCAGCTCAGACTCTCTTATCTAAATCTCCATTCAGACGGAGAAAGAGACAGAGCCGGGGAGAGAGAGTCAGAGATAGATAATACAGGTCACTCTCCAATGACAACTCTAAAAGGCATCCGGGGAGAGGAGAGAAAAAGGGAGAGGGAGAGAGGAGAGCTGCTGCGAAAAACAGTGTGGATTTCTGCTCAAAGCTGAGACCAAGAAAAACATGCAGCCTTAATAAGTAGCTTGATATGAAAGTTACTTTACATCTGGTGATTTTCTAGGCTCACAGAGTCTTAGCCGTTTATTTTAGGATCCACTGAAAGCCTGTGGCAATGATAAATCAGCAAAAAAAGACCCACCATATGTCTGAGTAATGGAAAGCTAAGCTGAGCAAAAGTGAGCTGCAATAACTATTATCAATGCAAAACGGAATTTGTACCTTTTGTACCCTTTTGTCATTTTGATGCTACAAAAAGTAGTCCCTCCTCATTTGTTACATGCTGGCAGAACTGTATAAACGGGCAACACTCAGGCTATTGTGATGTTTGATTTTTACCACCGAAGACCGCGAGCATGTTTTCATTTTGATGTTTTTGAAAGATTACAGCGCACAGTTCTCATACTCTGACCCTTTACAGAGAAAAAATGCTTCCTGCCAGCCATCCCTCAAAAACGTCAGCTGACCATCAACCTAATGTCAAGGAGGATCAAACTGTCTGAAATGGGTGACGTCCCTTCTGTTATTGTCCATAAATAGTAATATTACGTAGCATGAAAGGAGACCTGGAGGTTATAGAAGTGGAGGGTGTGGGCCTGGGTGCATGCCAATTTCAATCCGGTTCTTGCTGCTAGACATATGAGTTACAGTTGTTACAAGATTATGAGAAATGTGACAACCTCAGTACTTAAATTGTCCCCTACCAAGCTTAGCTATTTGTTAATCATGCTGTACCTATAGCACAGTTATCTAAACATATTACAATGTATTATGCTTTACCAGACATATACACACACACAGATGGGATATATGCAAAGCGTTTTTTAATATTCTGAGTTCAGAACATGCCCTGCCACCGCCCCTTTAATCTCCCCTCTTCTAATTTTCTAGTTTCGACTTTCGAACACAAGCTGATTTAGATGCGGACTGATATCCAAAGCCACACGCACAGATACGGACGCAAACAGACATATACTCATGCACTGCTGAGTTATGTTCAGCCCTAATCTGGAGCTGGAGTTGATACGAGAGGCCATTAAATATAGGATTTGTTTTATCATGCAGCCCCTCCTTGCAGCACAGCTCGGCTGATGTTTATTTATCTCTCGATTGCTGCAGTCTCCTCTACCTTTACCTGTCTCCCTCTCCTCATCCCCACATCATCCCTTCCCTGCTGCCTCCCTCTTTCTCCTTACCTGAGGCAGGCAGTAAACTCCAAACTAAATTGAATTTGGCATGTTCTCAAACTGCTGTCGAATATAGTGCCGCAAGCTAATGCCAGTGTTTGTCGTTGGATGTTGGATCTTGTCCTATAATGATGTCTGCGCCACATGAAGCAGTTTGGGAGTTGCTGTGGGAACTGGACACGTCAGTTATTTAAAGATGGATGGAAGAGTTTTACGGTCAAGATAACTAAATGAAAGTAAGCCAAAAACACAATGATGAAAATAAAAAACAGTTGCAGTATATCGCGTGTTGTTGGGCGACATG
>CALSCE010009347.1:2559397-2594705 GCA_943593645.1 Bovichtus variegatus | reverse complement strand
CTTGATTTGTGCATTCAGCAGTCCTGCAACATCTGCAGCTGTCTTGTTCTGACGCTCGCTCTATATCTGACACACACGCACACGCACACGCACACACACACAGCCATGGACTAACGCATGCATGCACACATGCTTAAAGGTACACATGAATACACACACACACACACACACACAGCTGCAGCAGAGTTCACCAGAGATGTGAGGGGTGGCTTTCAGAGGCTCAGGAGATGCAACACAGATGGGGCCATGTAAGACGCCGTGTGTGTCTGTGTGAGTGTGTGGCTTTGAAGTGAATAGTCATTAACTGGAAAGTCAAGTTGCTTTGAAGACCTCACACACACACACACACACACACACAGGCTTTAATGATACTGGCAATACACAAAGTTGAATGTAAACTGCCTCAAGATGTTTACAACCAAACATCCGCCCTCACACACCTCGCCATCCTCTCATTGACAGGAGTATTTCCTCTTTTGACACACACACACACACACACACACACACACACACACACACTCACACACATCTATTCCTAGCTTTTCAGGCATGCACCTGTTTGAACTTTCCTCCTTCTTGGCCTGCTGTCATGTTAAATAGCTGGTAGCAACAGCAGGTATGTTCAGGCCAAGCCAATGTTTTGCCACCAGGCTGCCTGTTCGCATTGGAAACCTATAAATATGACTCAAAGGGACACGGTGGCTGTGGAGGAGGAGGAGGAGGAGGAGGAGGAGGACAGACTGAAACAGACAGCCCTCCCTCTCTGTGTGTGTGTGTGTTCGTCTGTGTGTATTGTAGTGTAGCGTGAGAGAGGCGGTCTCTGCGTATCAATCAACGAGCTAACTAGCGCTGTTATAATCACATGTGCAACAGTTTGCAGACTTTAATATTAGCCAATAAAACTTAGAGCAAGTGCTTTAAATGTTGAGTTTTTTCTTTTGTTATGCTTTCATAATGCCTCCTTTACTGGCAGACTTACAGGTATTATCAGCGTAAATACATGTTCTGCCGTCGTAAAGTGCACTTAACACATTTGTTTGATTGCCACATACTTTCAGTCCACTTACTCAACGTTCAGACATCTTCACCTGCAACAGGACCAGTGCAGACGCTCCGCAGCTTCTGAGCATTAAGAGATTCTTTTTTTTACCTTATGGTTCTTGCTCATGGTTCTTCCTCGTCCTTGTCTCGGGCTGCACTGCAGCTACAATATTACCTTAACGATCGACACAATGATTAAGTTATTTATTCATTCATGCATCTCAAAACTGATTGTCTTGTTTTTGGTTGCGGTTATATCCCAGCATGCATTGTGCAAAAATAATAAGTCGATCCTACACACGTTGCCGGTTCATAACAGGAAAACATTTATATTTATTGCTGTTTTCCACTAAGCTTTTTTCATTTGGTGGTGTTTATGTGACAATTATGATCCTTAATGCTTCAATTAATAGCCACTGAGGACAACACTCCTCTTCTTTTATGGTGCTTAACCTCTCTCACCAAGGCAGCCTACACAACCTCCCAACTGTCTTAAATGAAGGAGCTCAGTCTTTTTATTAGAAAACCAACCTATGACTTTATTAACACTCGTACATACATTCCATTCATGCTACAATTCAGGGTCCGTGTTCGATCCACACTCCTCAAAACAATCATCCAGTTTCTTCTTCTACTACTTCTACTTCTTCTACTACTTCTTCTACTTACCCTTCTAACTAGGGTGCATACGGACCCGCGGACATGGCGTAATTTGCGTCACAGAAAGCTTGAATTGGCCTTTAAAACTCAGTCCTCTTGGTGGATTGTTGGATTTCTGTGTGAGAACCGAGTTCCACTCTGATCCATTACTTTTTAACTTGCTTTTAAATACAATATATGTTCCCACTCCAGCTGAGATGAGCGATGTGTTTGGCTGAGAGAGATATCAGGATTTAAACTGTAGCCTTCAGCGTTTTCCCCCCATTGATTTTAATCCAACATCTAACTAAAGTATCAGTTATATTATGCACAGGAAGGGATATTAAACTGACTTATTTAGCGTGGTGCTGTGTATCACTAATCAGCACATATTAATGTAGTGCTGACTTTTTTTCTTCAAAAAAAAAAACGCTTTACAAATGACTCGTGTTTCCTGTAGGTATCAACAAGCATGATCTTTAAATTAAAATCAAATCAATCAACCCTCCAGAGAGACTGGCCTGTGTGTCCACTGTGGGTTACACACAGCATGAACGCCACACATCTCACGGAGCACATCTAATATCCCACTGTTATTACCTGCTTACACCCAGGACCCGAACGAGCTGTTCACACTGTTCTCGCAACGTTGCCTGCTTATCTAATGCCCTGGCTGACTGCGAGCGCTTTGCTAACAGCCTCTAGAAACTTTGTTAATGCTGTGCGGTGATTAGCTAAAACTGACGCCAAAATGCCAAGACTTCTTCATGGAAATGTCCCGTACAGCTTCACTGACAAGGTGGAATTTAAAACTGCGAAGCAGCCTGGCAGCGAGGAAATTCAATAGATGTTTGAAAAAGGTCACGAGACCTGTTATTCATAGTGTTGTGATGTTTATGCTCCTGTCTTAGATGCGGTGGGGAGCTAATTCCTTCTAAGGGTGGGTGGACTGTGGTTTTTATTATGGACAATGTTGCTCTCAGCAGGAGTGGAAGCTGATGAATCAATACAGAATACCCCGGAGATGATGCCGCTTTGCTTCTTAAAATGTACCAAGGAAAAAGCTGGTTTGCCTTAATAATTAACCATATACAGTATATAGTGTGCATTAACACAACGCTGCACGACCTCTCCAGCTAGAAAGGATCACCTACCCTGTAGTGGATTATATTTTCAACATTTTTCTAGAAGCTTATTATTAGTTTTTCATACGTTTTGAGCGTTGTTGAGATCTGAATCCGTGATGATAATTAATCATGGGATAAATATCAATTATGTGACCTTCACAAAGCCCTCATTTATGTTTCAAAAGCATCCATACAACATTTGTGTCGCAGTACTTTTAGCTTTTAACTTTATTTCACTTTGAGGTTGAACTGTTTACATGTTTAATCTTTCAGTGAAACAGACCTCCCCTCAGAGTTACAGTGGATTATAAACTGTGCTCAAACAAATCTGTAACTATACTTAAATATTAAATACAATTCCTGCTCAATGTTTTAGCCAGCACAAAAAGAGCAGTGAGGAATACATGCCGCAGCACAGCACCGCCAGGCCGGGAAACATTTTATATTTTTCTGTGGAGGGAGGAATGGTTATTCTACTGCTGCTGCTGAAGGCTGCTGATACATAAAATGATCAAATGAGAAGTTTATAATGAAATATGCTGAGCTAGCCCGGGCAATGTTTTATTCCTTCCGCTCCACAGACATCATATTACATCATCAGCAAATCCTTGTATCGGATGAAGTCACGCAACCATCCCTAAAGTCAATAACTTTCTTTCATAATCAATTCAGAATGTAAACAGGAACTCTGGTGCATTTGTAGAAAACATTCATTCTGAGTTGAGTGACATTAGACTGTGTTTGACAATTTACTGCGGCACTAAATCCAATTCACTTTTAGTTTCTGGATTTATCCCCGTGCAGTGGCTTCTTAACATCAAGCTGTGTTCTTGAGTTTGCATGAGGAATTAAGACGCAAGGAAGTCGTTTTGCACACTTTTTCCATTTCATTTTGAGCTATAAATCTATTTTTTTATTATTTGTTTTTGTTTAGTTTTGTTTTGAGCATAATGGGGATATCTCTCCAACATTTTCTTGACATTTGGTGCTGAGTAAGGGAACTTCCAGGACGCCAGCTGCCCTTCATCCTCGCTGCCCTCTTGTCATTTCAATCGATTGATTTCATATCGTTCCATGTCTTTATTCCGATCAACCTGCTGAGGTGCATTTCTTCATACATCGGAGCAGCCCTTGTGCTTGCCCGGAGTAACCTAACCAGAACCATACGCACGTGCAAACAAAGGCTCCCTAACTGGAAACACAACAGGAACACCACCATATGCACCAGGTTTACACCCGCAGGGCAAAGAGCAGAGAGGACAATGAGGAACAGACACAGTTATCATTGGTGTGTGTGAGTGTGTGTGAGTGTGTGTGAGTGCATGACAGTGCTCTGTGTGTTGTGTGGGTCTTTTTGTCAATGCACAGCACTTTTCAGCCTCCCTGAGGGCAGCAGTGGCAGAGAGGATAATTTGGCATTCATTAAACCTCCCTCCAGTGACCTCACGACCTCGTTCAAGCTTCCCTGAAAACAGTCCACATCCACCACATGATGTATGATTACCTTCACCGGTCATAACCTCGGTCGAAATTTAGTTCACCTGTGCAGAAGGGAAATCAGGCCAGGGATGTGCAGCTGTGGCAGTCTCATTTGGCAGGAATTACTTGCTCCTCTCAGTCCGCCCTCAAAGCCTCTGATTTTGTAGAAAAAGCTTGTCTGGAAAAATCTCAAAGTCGGGGCGCGCGGGGGGGGGGGGGGGGGGGATACACACACGAGACACATGCTCAGAAGCTGGGTTTACACGTGCTAGATTTCCCATCATAAACTGGTAATCTGTGAGACTACTTTTGGCTTATGATCCCAGGCATCCAAGACACTGCTAATATTAAGCAGTTTATGGAGGTGCTACGCTTTTCTGTGTTTGTCCATAACAACAAGGCCTCCACACGTAGAAGCAAGACCGACGTCCCCATGGGCAGGACGACATTAGGTGTCTGTGCCTTGCAAAACTGACGTTGAAAAACAAATCTGTTTAATGATTAAGATTCGGTTTAGGCACAAACAGGGTGGGAGCATGTTGAGGCAGCATCGTGGTTTGGGTTAAAATGACCTTTTTCATCATAGTTGCAATAATAAACGTGTGGTTAAGGTTGTGAAACATTGTGGTCATGAGTTTAAGGAAAACAACGATGACTGTTGGAAACAGGAAATGGAACAGCGATCTCCATCTGATGTTTGGTTGACCCATCCAGCCACGCCGCTGATTTAGCAGCGTCTAGCGGACAGAATCACGGGATTTTGTCTGGAAAAGGGAAAATAATGTCTTGTATAAACACTATACAATGGGCCCAGGATGTAATATGTAATACACTAACTCAAAAGAGTTAAATTCCCGCACATGGCAGGTTCAGATGATGAAGTCATGGCGAGATTGTTTCCATTGCAGCTGCTAAACCTAATATAGCTAAAGCATTGTCTTTAAAAGCATCAGTTTAATACATTAGCTGTAAAAGTCAAGTTTTGTCAATTATAGGCAAGAATACGGGCAAAGTGTAGCATATGAAACAGAAAGAGCCTCTTTCTTGGCCACTATTTTTAAATCAATGTGACTCACGATGAATATATAAACACAAAAAACGAGGGAGCAGAACCAGAGACTTTCTTTTTCATTATTACTCTTCAAAACCTTGGTGTCTGCATTACCCACAACACAGACAGTTTAGTTGGTAATTCAGGTGTGTTATGCTAGTAGCGGCTAATGTAGCGCTGAGCCTCAAGCGGAGATGAGGAGCTACAGAGGTCTGAAAAACTCTTTCTTATTCTCCTGTATTATTTTCTTCATTCGTGACATCACTTGAGGCACTTCATCAGATTCCCCACAGCTCGCCCTGAAGCCTAAAAAAAAGGCTTTATATTACTTACTTACTTTTTTTTGTTCACATACTGTATGCAGCTCTGCTCCGAAGTCTGTTTACTCCCCAAGTAAACAGACTTTGATGTGTAAAACTGGTGGAGTTCACAACTGGTGTTTAGATGACGTGTGTAGCTCGCACCGAAAAATTATTTACAACACAATGCAACACAGTTTCACTGCCTGCACAAACATGTGTAACATTGCACAGATTACTGTGAGGATCATCATTCTGCTATTAGAAGAAAGTGACGGCTCAAAGCGAGAGCGGTAATTTAGTTTATTCACAGCAACATGGTTGTTCAAACGCAGAGGGTAACGAGGGCAGTGTAAACATCTTAAAGGGAATAGGACCTTTACCAGAGTACAGGGCGAGATGCTGCCTTACTTTATACAAGCAGTCATAGCCACAAAAGGAGTAAAAATAATGAGACAGAATGAAAACCAGACGGCGATGCAGTGAAAGTCAGACGCAGAGAACTTCTTAACCTTGCTGACTTTATCCAAAGTATTTGTACAGTAATGGTGCCTGATTGTGCAGCCCCTCCACTAATTAGGCCTGTAACCTTACTGCAGTCATTACAATCAGAAACCCTCCCACAGAGCAACACGCTCTCTGCAGTCTAGACATCCTCTTTCTCTCAAACACTCTCCCTCTACTTACCTCCATTTCCCTCCAACCCTCTTTCTGTTTAACGTCCATACGTCCTCATTCACTCTGCCTCCCTTTCTCTCTTTCTCCAGAGCCATCTGTTGTGAATCACCATAACGATAATGGAGTCTGATGTATACTCCTTAACATACTGAACCCATCAACAATGGCTTTCGCTCTTTAATTCACTGGTCCTCATCCAGCTGATATTGCCATTCACTCGCTGCCGCTGTGCCGCTCGACCAGGTCTCACTTTCTCCGTCTCGGAAAAAAGGATTTTCACTGCAAAACTATAGTGTTGCTTACAGTGTTTACCCTTTAGCTTGGCAGTATATTGACTCCAGACACAAAGGCAACTCAAGGGACCACAAGTGGAAGCTGAGAAACATTACATTTTATGCTAATGCAGGTTGAACAACTCACACAAACTAATTAGGGAGCAGTTGTTGTTGGGTTTTTATAAGTAGTTCCTGGACAGTTTTGTTCCCAGAAAACATATAAATATACGACACATTGCTTGGACGGTACATGCAGAATTTCCCTCAAGAATACAGTATATTTTCAGCTTTAACTGCTTGGATAGTTATGTAAAACATTAGGTTTGCAGGCTGGTAAACTGTGGCTTAACAATAAATCTGTTGTGAGACAGTAGCTGACAGGATACACCCAGTCCATCCTTATACTGTAGCAATGTGTCAGGGGTCTCCTCAGAATACATATGATGGGAGGAAACAAAGGTATTAACAACCTATTTGTCGTGCTGGAATTGCACAAAGAGATGTTTTTATTTTATCCAAGAATATGCAAAACCCCATTTAGAAGTGACTCATGTTGCTTCCGCAGGGTATGACGGTGCAGCCCTTTTTGTGACTCCTTAAACTTTGCAGAGAAGTCTAGCTTTCTAGCTGGTTTGGCTTAATTCCAACATCCATTTTTCATTATCCATCGGTGTGCATGTCATTCTGGGTATCACGTGTGATAAAGTTTAAAAACCACCATGGGAATAAGGTCAGTCTTGCATTGCTTCACAGTGTGCGATAATTAGATTTTTCACTTACGTGGACACAAGAAAGCCACTGTTCAGATGTACAAACATCGTTTGTCCTGCGACCTGCCACATGCAAGCATCTTTAAATAGCTACGGGACATAAGGACACGGTATATTCAAGTTCCCCAGGGATATCAGGACAAATTATGACTGCATAGACTTCTCATCCCCGTTGTCAGCAAACACCTGGAAACACAGCAGAAATATTGCATGTTTTTTTTTTTTGTTTTTTTTTTTTAGACATGGGCAGAAATGGTTTTAAATATTTATTGAGTGGGTTGATGAAGGTTAAAAACTTGTGCTTCAAAAAGCGTTGAGCATTTCAGCGAGGCCTGGTTCCTACCCTCCAGTCACTGTCATAAATCCAAAGTGTTTTCCTGAACTGGTTACCTGAGGCATTTGCAGGAGTTTGGCAGAATTTGGGATACGTAGACAAACAGTATTTATTTAAACTTGAATCTTAAAAGGTTCCTTTCGCTTTCATGTTGCCTCTGAAATCTGCAGAGAACTAGAGCAGATCCATTCCAAGCAAAAGCCCCAACTTTCAGCAAATACTGTAAATTTAATTGGTTTTTACTTTGTCATAACTATTCATTTATTGGCCAAAACCTATTGATGTTTTCATTAATATTTTACCATCCCTAAATTGCTTGAATGAATATTAAAGAGTGTATGTTATTCAGATTTGCCAGCACTAAATCTAATGAGGGTGTGAACACGGACTGGCTCTCCAGGCTGACTGTGGGAGCTCTTCATCCAGACACCTGTGTCAAACACTGGTCATCCTCCACCTGTTGGAGTCAGAATTACAGACCCGCAACACACACTTCTTCACAAAACCTTATCCGGACTAAAAACAGAATGAACTCAACTACACAAGCAATTATTGTGTATTACTTTTTGAACAAAGTGAAGTTCTTTGAGGCAACAAAGGAGGTGAAGACTTTAATAAACATGATCCTAGTTGAGGTATACAAGGATAGTGTATCTCTAAAATAATACCTCCAGAAACAACACTGGCCGTGTGATTGACACTTCATCTATCAACCCCCCCCCCCCCCCCCCACCCCTCCCCAGCAGCTCAAACTGTTTTAGAAGGAAAAGATCCAGAGGTGGGATGCTCTGAAAAGAAAGTGAACTGACCCCAGCTCAGGTGCATGTCTATATGTGTCCTCCATAATGATCTATATCGCAAGCCTTATTCCAGTGACTAGACACAGGCGATAAATCCTGGTTAAACTTTGTCCTTCCTCTTTTCACAGGGAGACAGGGTGCATGATGGACTGTGTCTCTTTCTGCCATACAGTCCTCTATCCTTTCCCTCCCTCATTTACTTCATCTGCACCTCACTTTACCCCCCCCGCCCTTTTTTTTTTTCTATCCTTCCCTTTTTTCAACCCTCCCTGAACGCATCACTTGCCCACTCATCTTTCTCTCTCTCTCTTCCCTTCTTTTCTCTCCTAAATCCCACTTTATCTTCTCTCCTCCCATTTTAGCTCCACTTTCTCCCTCCCTTACCACCTCTTTATCTTTCGGTTGGAAATAGCTGCGAGAGCTGATGTGGTGACACTCAAGGCGCCGCTCAACAGCCCATCTATGTATCTTATCTGCCACACAACACACTCCACTTTCTCTCTTTTTTTCTTCTTCTTCAAATGATCCAACTCCATCTATTAATCCCTCCATCTTTACTTCTATCTCGCCACTCATCCATTCCATTTAAAAGTATATACAAGTCACAAGAGACCAATGAGAGCAAGGTGGCTGAACCAGTTTCTTCAGGAAAACACAATAATTAACACCAACAACCAATCAATGCAATGTTTGCAGGAACCTGCCAGTGAAAAATGTCGAACTGGATGCCGATTTGACCAATCATTGCAGTTTTATGCACTTAAATATTTAAATTCAGACACATTCATAAGCTAAAATCAAGGAAAACTTGAGCTTCAATCCCCACAGAAGGTCTTCCTTGTGAAAGTGGTGAGCAGGACTGCATCAGCATCTCCAATTGACCAAAGTCTCAACAAAAACTGGCCCATTTCTAATGTGTTACCTTTATATAAAGCTCTTGGTTTATGGAGCTTACCTAAATGGCGAGGCGGGAAACACTCAGGTTACCATTACTAAGGCAGTTATTTTCTACGCAGCGACTGAATTGATTACATGAGAATATTGTCGGTTCTTTAAACAGTTGCAAGGAACGGGGGCACATTTTCTGCCAATTTTGCTGCGAATACAGCCATTTACGGTTGTAATAATCATAAGAACACCTGGAGAAAGAAACTGCTAAACATATTTTCATATCTTGCCTTGGTTCTCTATGCCCCCCCCCCCCCCTTCCTTGTTATTTTCTCCAGCCCTGTCTCCTTTGCTATTTAGCTAGCAGACGCAACTAAACAATCTCTGGCCATGGTCCAGCCGGGCCAGTGAAGGAGAGGAGATGTCTGTGTAACAAATGACAAAGTGTCAACACCAGAAAATAGCTTAGCTGGACCCGTGTGTGTGTGTGTGTGTGTGTGTGTGTGTGTGTGTGTGTGTCTCAGTTTGGGGAAATAGTCTGGCACGCATGATTAGGCTTCAGCCAGTCAGCCAGCCGCAACAGTCTGGCAAAGTTCGACCTTTCAGGGCCACCATAGCTATAGAGACAGAGAGAGAGAGAGAGAGGAAGAGATGGAAGATGAAGGTGAGTCAAAACGAATAAACACAGATCCGATGCCAGTGTTATCCACAGTTCACTTGTATCTCCAATTTGGGATTTTAGTCTGACAGCTGGCCTTTACTCTCACCTGTACAAAATGCAATTCCTGACCCTTGAACCAAGTCGAGCCACTAAAGAACATTTAAAGAAAAATAGACCTTGGCATCACACACACCACAAGATTTGTTTTAACGGTTTCTTTCTGAGGCTTCTGCTGAATGCTGACAGTGATTAAACTCAGGGATTTTTTTTTTTCCGCCAAAGCCTATTGATACAAATGCAATGACCATCATTAGAGACGCGTACATCTGCATTGTTCATCTTTGCTCCAGCTCTGCAGCACTGCGCACATTTGATCCTTTTTTATTTTGGTGATATCTTTGGTACAAAGTCGTCTTTGTCGTATATTTCCCTGACGCATGTCTTGACAGTCATGTAAAATGCACCTGTTGTGTCTTTTTCTTGTGCTTTATTTACATGTTGAAAAGGTTCGAGGTTCTGCATGCATACTGTATGTATGTATATACCATTAGATTGCAGTTGCTGCATCTAGAAATGTAAAACACATCCTGCCCCTGTTGTAATGGAAGAACACGTAACAGTTATTAGATTCATTAGAACAGCAAAACGTACTTATCTGTGCGTTTACAGCCTCACAGCAATACGTCACCTGGGATGATGAGGTTACCTGTGAAGGAAACTACAAGACAAAGAGAGTTAGAGAAGGACGACTTGAGGAGAGAGTGACTGAAAAACAGGAGCGAAGAGATGAATACGCAGAAAAAAATGGAAGAAAGAGAGAGTGAGAAAGATGGGGCTTTAGCCAACATTAATTGTGTTAAATTATTCAACTGACTCTAAAGCTGGAAGGACCAGTGGAGCGCTTCTCTCTCTCTCTCTCTCTCTCTCTCTCTCTCTCTCTCTCTCTCTCTGTGTGTGTGTGTGTGTGTGATCCAGTCGGTGTCCCCCCAGAAGAAACTACTCACTCTTTAATAATGAGAGCTGTATGTATGTGTCAGGTTACATCTCACACACACACAGTGGGACCTTGCTGGACAGCATCGTGTTCAGTAACACAAACACACTCTGATATGCTACGTGTGATCTGAGTCTTTATTAGTCATCTCCCATTGATCAGCTGCCTGCTGCATTTGCCCTTCAGCGCCAGCTTAACTTAGGCTTCCCATCCGTCTCTGTCCGTCCATCTCCCCGCCTCTCTATTTCATGGACGTTAACATGGTTTCGTTTTTACATCCGTCAGCCAAGCTAGCATGTGCGTCTCTTTCTCTCCTGGCACCTCTCGCTCAGTTAATATTCACCTTCTCTCTCAGGCTGTTCTCATACTCTGCTCGTGGAGAGCTCTGCAGAAAGCAATGCGCTGTAACTCGAGGAGGCCTGGGTGGATAGGTAGGTCTAAAACCATTAGACTTTCCCCCAGGAGAACACTGTTCACGTCCCACGTAAAACCAGCATTGATGTATTCGTCACGTAACATTTTGTAAATACAGGATGTTCCTGGGACGTAACAAAGGGATGCATTGTGCGTAATTAATACATCCCCTTTCAAAGAAGCATATAGGCTGCTGTAAGGGGTGATAGCATGATAGCGTTTCATTAAACCTGAATCCAGGATCAAATCCCTTTTTGAATTCGCCTTTTGTAGATAACTACGAATGACAAGATTCAGCTTAGCGAGGGCGAGATAACGGAAACAGCCTTGAGTAGCAGCTGACGCATGTCTTTGGCTGATCCAGGGGTCAGAACCAGGAATGTTTTTGTCTCATTCGCACGCTCCGTGAAGCGCTCGCACTGTGGAGCTCTACAATGAGAACATTGTTATGAGTAATTTTAGAATCCTTCCAGCAAACTGCTAATGTTTGGATGTTAAGTAACTCAGATGGGAAAGAACGCCGACAGACAGTACAGTGCCATAGACGAGCTTTTATTACTTCGTCGACAGACACTCAAGCACTTAGCTAAGACGTGGCCCGCGTTCCTTTAGACGGGAGCTCCTGTTCTCATCTTTTTATGGTTGTTTAAAGAGAGTTTTAGTCCAACTCGTGTCGCCGCAGTGGACGTTTGTTCCGACAGCCGCGATATGATCACATCAGTTGCACTGTGTATACATTTTTTTCTTTTTCATTTCGCTTCACTTCAGCAACAATAACATGCTTAAAATTTAATGTAAAGTTCCATAATATATGGCAACTGTGATTTTCCATTCCCTAAATCTGCTCGGCCAGCTCCCCACTCTTGACTCTTCCTCTCTGTTTATGTCTTGATGATGTCTTCAAGGTTCAAATGGCCCCTCTCGTGAGACGTGGATTGGCGTAAGCACATGAATAATTTGTATCTAATATCCCTTCACCTCTCAGCAATATAAACATGCTTTTCCTCAGCGTCTCACCTCTCCTGAGCCACTATTCTCTGCCTCTCCTCTCTCTTCTCCTCTCACTCAATCACAATCTCTCTCTTTTCTCCTCTCTGTTGCTCCGGCCTTTCTTTCCTCACAGACTTCACTAAACAGGCTCAGAGTGAACATGGAAGTGGTTTATCACTCAGGTCCATTATGTTAGCAGATAGGGCCGAAGGACACCATGATTAATTGAAAAGGCTTTTGTACCTGCGCCTGTGTGTTGTTGTGGTATTCAGATATTACAGTGCGCATCCCTCCTATAGCAGGCTACAGTGTGCTTTAATGCATCATATACATGTGGTTTCAGCTCAGCGACCATGTGTGAAATATACCACAGGTCACATGTGACATTTGAACAGCATGCACATTGAATGTGTCAGAATACACTGGTCTACTGAGCCGGCACGTATTGTCTCCCAGAGAGTAGATTGTTTCAGGAGTGTCCACAGGGAACACATGTTGAATGCTGCAGGACGTCTCAGGTTTTTGTGCGAGGGATGAACAGTCAACATGAGCGTGTGAGTCTCAAAGCTAAGCCACTGACTGCACGTTATAACTTCATGAAACTAATAAGGGAAACAAGAACAAGTACGCACAAGTGGGGAGAATCCAATGCTTAAAGTTCAGTTAAAGTTCCTCAGAAAAGCAACGTGGTGTCCACACACGATGCGTTCAGGGACGGTAGTTAGTGTAGGTCAGCTGCGTCGCTCAGAGACAAATCACTGTAGTTCTCCGTGTGAAACTCAAGAATAATAACTTTAATGTACGAACATTAAAGCGTACAGCAGCCTGTGAGACGGACAACATCTAGCACGTGCACGTCGACTAATCAAAATAAAGTGTTTTGATGAACTCTATAATATATAAATTCGGATAATCTCCATCGATTATTATACGACAAGTCTGGGTGGATTGAAACAGGTGCACGCTGTGCAGATAACAGGATCAATAACCAGCTAATTAATAGTTGACCAATCGAACCAAAGCTGGATGAAGTTGAACTCTCTTGTTGTGAGAAGAAGAAAAGAAAAGAAAAAAGTTTTTTATGAAGCAGATCCCTGCAGCACCGTTTCTTCAGCGGCGCGGTGTTCGTCGACAGCCTGCAGCACTTTTTCAAATCTTAAACTTCAGCATTTGAAGCCGTCATTTAAAAAACCTGACACCTTGTCTTAAAAAAAAAAAACGATTGCTGTTATGAAATAATAAAAATTTTTTAAAAAACCCGGTATATATATAGAGTGATTGAAGCCGCCTATCTGAAAGGCTTTGTTTTTGAGATGTAATCAGCTTTGGGACACTGAACCTCACAGCTACACTTCACAAGGGATGTGTCATCTCTCCCTGCGCTTGTTTTGTAAACACTTTACAAATAATGTTTCAGTGTCAAGAGCTGACATTCTATTGATGAACGCCTCAAGCTGAGACATCTGTTAGTTCCCTTGGTGTATTTAAAAACCTATTGGAATTCGCAAAACAGTTTGTTGTAATTTTATTACTGTATGCAAACTTTTCTTTTTACCGATTGCATATGATGAGCCTCAAGCGTCGTGTGCATTGGAAACACTGCAAAGCTGCCGCTGGAGCGTTTATTTCTTTTAAACGGGCAACCGGTAAAATATTGATTGTAAGACTGTACATACGTTTAAACTCTTATTGTAGTCTCCGAACAGCAGCGGGGTGGACGAAGCCAAACAGACGCTTTTAACCTCCCTACGGGCGGGTTGAGGAAACTCTGAAATGCACTTAAGTGAGAAGGATTCTACATTTTACAAGCATATGCTGCCTAAAAATAAATTCATGCCACCTTTTAAAAAATTGAAAGAGAAGCACGTGTGCAACTTTCAATTCAAAGTCAGGGTGAATACGTTACTTTCTACAGTCTTACATTATTCTTGTCTCCAGTTCAAAAGGGTGCCACCATATAACCCTGCAAGACGCACTGCCAGGGCATCATAATGTGTTCGTAGACAGACGTTACATATAAATGCAGATAAAGTAAGGCTTTCGATGGCATTCTGAGTGGGTTAGCCTGCTGAGACTTCCACTTTATTTTTCTAATACTCACTATTTTCTTTCTTCCTTTGTCAGGGGATTTGTCAGTTGTCTCCGTTTTTTCTGGTGTCACTGAGGACACGGGGAGGTGAGAATGAGTAAGGGAGGCAGGGGAGACGGGAGAGGCGGAGGGAAGGATGGGCTGATGGATGAACAGAGTATGTACTGTGTCTGTTGGCGCCATTCATCCAGTGATGTATAAGAAAGAGATGAAGAGACAACATCTGCAATACAGCAGATAGTGATGTATTTCTTTCTCTTGGTGCGAAGACAAGCTTTAGGATGGATGGCTTAAGGGATCATTTTAATGGATAGTGTTGGCGTGATACCAGGGTTTAGACCAACATGCAGCACCAGTGCTATGTTAAAAGCTACATAATTGTGGAGATTCATTCATTCTTACCGTAGTTGACATGTGCAGTACATTTTTCCAAAGTGGCATCTTTTCTTCGCTGAAAATCATTTATATTTTGATATGTAGCAGTTTAGGTTTACTGGGATCAAAAGTCTCCAAATTCAGCTTTGTAGACTCGCACTGTGTCCCAATGTCATACTACATACGTACTAACTGTATACTAACTGTATACAGTATATATGCTCTTTTTGTTTTCTGTAGATCCTTGTCAAGCTGCCTCACCACCATCTGCAATATCTATATATTTCTTGCAGCTGTGTGTGCATTGCATTGTGGGACAGTAATATCACCCTTCTCCGTCCTCTTCTCCTCCTCCTCCGTATTTTTCTTCTCACTACTCCACTCTTCTAATTTGAGCCCCCCAAGAGTGATCCTCAAATGACATTTTAGCTTTGGTGGATGTCTTGAATGTTTATAAAATCCAATATTAAATTCAGTCTCGCCCTGAAAAAGCCGTATAGTTATTTTGACAACGCTAATGGACATTTAGATGGAGGGCTGGATGGATGGATGCAAAGTCTGATTAGAGGACTGCGTTGTCAATTACCTTTTCAAGGAGAAAGGAATTTTGTCCCGGATTGCATTTGTGTTTTTTTTTTTTTTTTTTTTGACGTATCACAAATATGATTCTAATGAAAGTGGGTGGAGGTGGTGGAGGTTGAGGGTGGATGGATCGGTCAAACGATCACAGGACTTTCACCCCAGAGGTTGCTACTCGTGTCCCGAGTGAAACCAAAAGTTGACTTTGACTTAACCTCCAAAAGTATTTAAGCGGTTTAGCAGTAATTTTGTAGGAGACAGGGTTGGAGCACATGGTCGTGCAGCTGAGAAATATAGGGTGGAGGAGCGGGGGGGTGAGACCGAGGCAAAGAGAAAGCTTTTTGCAACCTGCCACCAGAGAATCAGCTTCTCTGCTCAGAGGTTTTTCACTCGTTCGGTAGAACAGCTGTGTGTGTGTTTTGTGAGTGTGTGTGCACCCAGCTAAGTCTCAACATGTTAGCACCGCGGGGAATGCCTTATACTCCCATGTCCTCTCCTGCACTATTCCCTGGCTTTTGTCTTTGTCTTTGTTCTTTTAATGTCACTGTTTTGTGTCGTTGCCTCTGCCTTTTCCTCCCCTTCATATTTTCTTATTTCTTACTTAAATCTTTCAAGATTTTCTCGCAGTATGCCCGCCTTCTTTAAAAAGGTAGAGGTTTCTGTTTTTTCTTTTCTTCTTCTTCTTCCTTGTACCAATGCCATTAGGTCCATATCCTCTCCCATTGCACCTGAGTATCTCTGACAGGTCGAGACACTCACAGGAAAGCTGTACTGTCAATAATGGATTAACCAACATGCAAAAAGGAGTACGATGTATAACGGAGATGATGGAGTAAATATAAGAACAGAGAGCTGTGGGTTTTTTGTTTTTTTTCCCGAAATAACTGCCACTGTTTTCTGCCAGAGTGAAGAAAGAGGAATAAAATGTACTGTTGAAAGTTGAGTGCGTGCAAGGATGGCAAAGAAGAAGAGAGGCGAGAGACAATAAGTTAGTTTGTGTTGAGGTCCCCCTCTAGAAAAATAACGTCAGGTCACCATCTCCAACAAGCTCCGTGCCACTCAGTCAGGACTATTTATCAAACATCAGCAATGCACAGAACGAGGGAGGATACCTCGGCTCGGAGGGTCACGGCACTTCAAAACACGAGAATGAGATGCACCGTGACAGGCAGACGGATAGATAGGCACGCGGGCAGACATGGCACAAAATTGGTTGGGAGGAGGTAAAATTTACTCAGACGTGGGTTATGTCAAACAGGGCAGCGCGAAGACAAATTGCATTTTTCCAACCACGCGGCCTGACTTGGGCAGGTTTTAGTGCACCAAGCAGACTGGTTTTATGAGAGGGGGTTCGTCGAGTAAATATGTAAACAACAAAAAAAAAAAGTAGTGATGAAATTCAGTGACTGAGGAGGATCACAATCCTCACGTATGCATCTGCAGAAAAAACTTGAATATTACAAATGAAAGTAAATATAAGCAATTACACGAGTACTGTTTTTTTATTAGTGGTTTAACAAATGCAGCTGCAGGTCTTAAACACATGATACATAAAAAAATACACAATATCATTCATGCACCTATTTCATCAAGAGACGGTAAAACACCAGCCAATCATGTCATGTTATGTCTTGTTCCTCTGAGGTAAAGCACACAAGTTAAATATGAGCGACATTGATCATGTGATACTTCCATGAGAAGCTATAAACCAGCAACGATCCGGATGCAACATTTGGACCCAAATGATAAACGCATTAGATCATTTCACCCAATTACATAAAGACATTTTTCACACATGCTTCATCTACGGCTGAGCACACAGAGCAACCTGCCTCTCTTTCCTGGATAGAGACATTGCTGTAAAACATGTTTATTTTTCAATTTAATACATGCAGATGGTTTCAGTCTTTATGTGACAAGGTTTAAACATATGTGTCTTGGACGTTTGGAAGTAAATGGATGTTCGGGTAAAGAATTGGAATAACCCACAGTATCTTGTATCTTGTATGTAATATCTTGCGTGTTTACATTCTCCTGGTCACTAAAGATAATTCCCAGCGCTCACTGTGGACAGAGCTTTCTCCCAAAGAAACCCTCCCTTGGACTGTGAGGTCTCGACCCACAAAAACCAAACCTATCTCCATTGCTGGACACCACACGGGTCAAGTGAACTGGTGTCACATTTTCCTTTCTCTCCCTGTGCTGCCTTAAGTCATACATATTGTAATAATCTCATCCCCTCCTCCTTCCTCACTCTCCCCCTCAATCTCTACAAGGTCAGCTCTTCTGTCATTACCTCCATGTGTGTTTTCTTTTGCCATTTTGGCTCCTCGGCCCCTCTGCCCCTCCCCCTGACCTCCACACTTTCACACGCGCACTTTTGTAATATACTTTGACATGCATTTGACCCTTAATATGCGGCATGTATGATTCATGAATCGTTTGTGTCTCGAGAACCACACGAGTGGAGAAAAAAAAAAAGGCACCCTTCTCTCTCTCTCTCTCTCTCTCGCCGCATTGGTAGAGACATTAATAATACGCATTAGAGTGCCATAAAAAGTGGCTGCATGTTGCTAATGAGCACTGTTGACTTCTATTAGGGCGGAAATAGAGCTGCATTTTTCCCCACATGTGGTTACAATTCAAATCAGTTGAGTTATGTACAGTTTCCTACAATTTGGGTCACTTCTGCACAGTGGGGTTACGTTTAATGTGAATGCCCATAGAAATGTCTTTCTTTCTCTTAACATTGAAGAAAACTGCTCTTATAGGTGCATTGGAATAATGTTTTGTCAGAGGAGGTACTATTTCTTACTATTGAGGCCACAAAACCTGGTCATCTACTCCATCCTCTAAGAGCTTAATAACGGCACAATTAGTGTGTGTGCATGCTTAGAGTCGTAAGAGCCGAGTGTAGGAGAGCTCGCCTCGCTGCTGCTCTTTGTGTTTGACTGTTTGCAGCTTTCATCTCTGAGGTGTCATATGCCTGATCCTTGATAAGGACATCAATTCAGTTTAATGCTCTCTGTGTGTTACAGTATGTGACGCATTGTGAAAAAAGGAATGAGCTTCAAAACTGCAGCCGATATTCCCCCAGCTCTACTGCATAGAATAATGTTGCAAATCAAAGACTGAATACTTCATTGCTTTTGGCAATTTACCCTTTCTTTATGGGTTAAAATGTGTAAAACATTTTCTGCACGGTGCCTTTACCAGCAGTAAAACGGCCTAATGAGAAACCATTTTAATGAGAAAGTTCAAGTGTGTAAAACCTTCTCGCTGTAAGGTATGTTTTTACGGAGTGTATGTCAATAGCTGTTTTATAAATGCTTATTTTCATATTGGGAAAGAAATAATCGTTCATACGTTCAGCCTTGGCTGAAATGTGAGAAAACAAATATAAAAGCGGTCGTGTTTTCAGACAATCTTCAGCGTTCCCTATCTATCAAAGCCTGTCTTTGACATTTCGCACAGCCAACATGTCGATTTTGTTTCCCGGGAAAATACAAGACAGGGGTGCTAAAATCAGAGGAGGGTGGTGGCTGAGAAGGAGACGAAGAAATTGGGAATTAAAGACGTGAGCTTAGACCTTTCTCAAAGATAAAAAAAAAACAAAAAAAAAAACAATCTTCCTTAAAAGAAAAAAAAAAAAATAATGTTTTACTTCAGAATCGATTAGCAGAGGTACAGTTAATGAAAGAAGAAAAAAAAGAAAAACCTAGAAGTTTGTAAATAACAGACTAGAGAGAAAAGGCTAAACGTGACATAGCGGCGTAGCTGCTGTAAGGGGTGAGGACGGGGTGACAGACTGGGGTGGGAGGGTTAAGGAGGGAGATGACACATTGAAGGATGAGAGAAGAGACAGGAAAGATGGAGGCAAGAGACGAGACGAGACGGGGGCTTGTGTGTTTTAAACAAATGGAAAAGACGTGAGAAGATTCTGGAACAGAGCAAAAGGGTGTGAAATGGAAAGAGTGGAACAAAGTGCCAGAAGCGACGGCGCTTACACATGCAAGGAGGCTTGCTGAGGCACCCAGCTGGACTCCTGTATAAGCTGGATGGAAATGAAGCCTCATGCATTATACACCTCTTATATTTCCTTGGATCGAAGCCCGTAGATGCCTCAGATTGTCAGTCACATGGTGGCCATTAGTCCTTTTGATTGGCTGCGAGTCTGTAAGGTGCAGACGCCAAGTGGGAGGAAAAGGTCAAGAGGAGGTGCTGGACAATGAATAATAAACCTCCTTCCTAAAGTGTTTTGTACACCAACTAACACCTCGCAGTGAGCTGTGGGTTTAAGCCTGGCTCCATCACACAGCTGGGGGGGGGGGGGGGGCTCTAAGTATATGTAGTGGCCTGAAGGTTTCACGTTCATTTATTCCCCATGACATAACAAGAATAGCTCGATTAGCACATCCTGGCTACTTTACTTTAACTTCCTCTTCTGTATGTGCAGCATATCCAATACGCGCCACGAGCAACAGCTGACGTGGTTCATATGGCGAGACACGGCTGGTGTGTTTCATCCCCAGGGGTGTGAAGGTCAGGCTGGTGGAGGGGCGTGCTACATGCTCATCTTTCATGAATTTCAATGCCAGAGTTACAAATAATTAATTTATCATTCCAGACTAGCAAATAATGACCACACCACAGACATGCCGTACATGTCTTGACAATGTCTGAATAAAAACAATCATTCAAATCGAACGCGACGAAGCGTTTTCAATCGAATTGTGGGAATGGTTCTGTTTGGATGATTTTTTTTTGGAGATGTATTACCGTTGCTTTAATTCAGTTACGACATCTGCAGGTATTTCTACAGGACTATTTTCCTTCTCCGGGGTTTTGGTGTAATTCAATTGGTATGACTGTCAGAGAATGACTGTCTCTGGTTTAGGAGGCAAAGAAAAAACCCAGACCTGCAGCACCTCAGGGCCACAGCATCATATTCTCCCCAGGCAGAGGGGTTCTTTCCTGGGAGCCAGACAGCCATAATGGGGGGTCATTCATCCATAGCCTCGGGTGCAGTCTAGCTGATCAACATACACACACACACACACACACAGAGACACGTTTCTCGTGCATATACATTCAGAAACGCATTATTATTACAAGGACACATGGCTCTGCTGGCAAGCAAAACCACCAGCACACTAGTGGCTGCGAAGATGCATGTACACATGCGTCCTACGACACGTACACACATTCCCTGAACACCCCCAGCAGACTCATGGAGGACATGTTGAGCCCTCAGTGATCTGTCTTCATAGCAGCAGCATCTGCTCTTGTCCCTGTCTGTCTGCACGATGTATGAGTAGGAGGTAATTGCAGTGCACAAAACCATCACAGTGGCATTAACACATGATGGGGATTAAGTGAAGTCCAATACTGCAGGAGCAATATTATCATTCTCTTTTTGTCTCTCTTACCCCCCCACCCCCCCTTTTCTTTTTTGGGGCATATTTCAAATTGTCCCTGTCGTTCATACGTTATTGTTTTGTCTCTCAATTTGTTTACTGCCAGATAAATGCAGTCAGTTGGATTGCTACTTTCATGGACCGCTTGCATGATAACTAGCACTATCATAGAGGCTGTCAACAGCTTTTTCAAGATTATTTCTGCGGCTTCTCTGCAGTGTGAAGGTGTATAAAGAACTTGTATAATGTCAATGATGCCGTTAGCGGCTCAGGCCACAGAGTCCAAAGATGCAGATAGAGCTGACATGTTGGATGAAGAACAGTGTGATGATACAGAAGGAGAAAGTCAAATTAAAGACCTGCCAGCACAGGAATAATACCAGTTTTAAGAGGCCGTAAAATGATCAAAAGTTGATGATAATATATTTTTTTAAGTTTTAATTTAAGTATGTTCTCAACACATAATCAGAGATTATTTAAAATCCTGTCACATATATTCCACTCATTACATCCACTAAATACTCTTAAACAAAGGTCCCAATAAATAATTATAACCTGATAAAGGTTTTTTTTTCATACTCAGATTCATATACTCATTGCATATGTAGCCCCCCCCCCCCCCCCCAGCCCTGATGACTCATCACTTCCATTAAGAAACAGTCACACACACATTACACAGCTGCTCTGTTATCTCCCACAGCCTTTCATCTGGCTCTGCTCTCAGCTAGTTCCCTTATCTTCATAAAAGCAAGCCTTTATCCAGTGTGGAGTGTGTGTGTGTGTGTGTGGGGGGGGGGTGTGGGTATTCCTCTCTTACATCTTAATAAGGTTTTATCATTAGCGTCCAGCCCCGTGCGTGTTTCTGCATTATGCATTGTTTAAATGCCATCACCTGTTATGTGATTTTCACAATTAGCTAATCTTATCCTTAAGGGATGACCTGTTATCCCATTGCTTGTTCATAACGTTGACTTGTTGGCCTCTCTAATCTTATTCCTTGTTCTCATCACATCCCTACTGTTGCCAGTTGCACTATTTTCTTTCAAAGCTCTTTGTTATGACTGGGAGATAATAAAAAAAATAAAAAATGCTGACTTATCATAGTGCCTGCTCTTACTCTCTTTTTTCCAGCAGTGTATAGTAGTCTGCTTAACGTCTTTATTACAACGCTACTGAAAAATGACAGCTAGGAAACACACAGGAAACTTTGCACGGGCCATTTGTTTGGCACTTAAATCCAGTGCGCACATAGTTTGATCATCAGGAGCAACTGAAGTGCAGACTCTGGGAGCGTTATAGTGCCGTAGTCTTACCATGGGGGCCTACAGTGACCAAGCTGACTCATACAAACCTCTGCACTTATTGGAATTCAGCAATGTTGGCTGGAAAATGTGAAATGTAAATAGTGGAGTGTAAGATCATTACCTGGCACCTTGAGAAATGTATCACTGTAGATGTGGATAACGCAGTGAGCTGCACAGGGTCAAAACCCACCTGAGGCACAGAGAAACACAAAGAACAGAGCGGCCTTTCTGTGGAAACCATGTCTTCTGAATGGCCATTTGGTCGATGCACTGAATGTAGGTGATTCGGCAGGAAGTCGACACAACAGGTCTATTCACTTTGCCAACACCTATCGCAATAGCGTCTGCGTGTCGTCGTTTTTGTTGAAAAAATATTATTCGTACTTGATCCATATCTGCCTAGATCCTTTTATACTGAGGGCTTGGCCTAAATGTGCCATCAAGTTGCCATGGAGACGAGTCTTAAAAAACGTGACATGAACTGAAAAAGTCTATTAAAGGCAAAAAGGGTCATTGGGGTCAAACCTCCATGCAGAAATACTGATCCAATCACCAGGAGAGGTTCCCCTGCAGCCTCCTGGTTCAGCTGCTCGTGTGCTAACAGTAAAACATCGTAGCTGCTGGATACGCTATAAATACGGATACGTGCAAAAATGAGCATGTACACCGGAAGGTCGTGAGTTCAATACCAGGGGCTGAGCAAGGCACTTTTAACCTGGTGGGGACTAGAGCGTCCAATAAATGACAAATGTAGAAATGTAGAAAATTTATAACAAAAGACGAATTTTGGAGATTTTGGATGCGTTAAGCTGATTTCCAACTTCTGATGGCATTTTATTTATATTATTTATATCCTGGTGAATAAACAGATCCTCTGTCTCCCAGTGGGCAGACATGGACATAATGTGGTGGTTTGATGCTCCTACCAGGTGATCCAGATGTCATATGTTACCAACATGCACTAAACATATTATTACAGAGTATTTACAAAGTGTCTTTAAGTCCCCAAGTAGCTGCTGTCTTGTACTGAAACCACTTGAGTACATGCACACAGAGATAGGGGAGACACGCAGACAGACTCACTGTGCAAAATACCTATGGGGGCGATGAAATCTAACCAGGCGTGTAATCTAAAGATTTCTACCAGAGGAATATTCACTTCTCCATCAGTCTGTTGCTTTATCCCTCTGCTATCACAATCCCTCTGTCGTTTATTCCTCCCTCCTTCTGCCTCCGCTCTTGCAGGAGCAGACGCTCTCACTTTCTAAAGTAAACATCACCAGATGGAAATGGACTTTGTGTGTGTGTGTGTGTGTGTGTGTGTGTGTGTGTGTGTGTGTGTTACTCATTCTGTACCATGCACCTCCCTTTCTCCTTGGATTTCCTCCCTAAAAGCAAATATCCCTTTCCAACACACACACTTTAATGGACCAAAGGGCTCCCGTGTGCCCGCGGAGGGTAAGCCAATCGTCCCATCGTGGTATTGCCGCTTTATGAAAAATGTATGATAGGATATGATACAAAGCAGAACTCATATCTACACAGTTGTGAATTAATCATTTGGTTTTAAGAGCACTCAATAAGTCTGCAAGTGGCCTCAAAATATATTTTATCAATGTTTTTTTCTTTTCTTTAACTAACTCGGCTGAGTGCTTTTGACAGAAAAGGCGTCTCCCTTTTCTGCACCTTCATCCTTCTTTCTCCGCTCATTTTTTAATTCCATCTTTTCTTTTATCTCGTTTTTTTTTGTCCCTTCTGTCGGTCCATCCAGCACGGCTCTCTATCTCCTTTTGAAGCAGCAGCTATGACTCAGTAAACACTGGTCTAATCATTCTGCCCTTCCAGAAGTCCGATTGCCAGCTTCCGTTTTGAAATATCATCAATATTTAATTAAGCGATTATCTCTTTAGGACACAACACAGATAGGAAAAAGGAAAGAGGCTTAAAAGTTGGCTCCAGTTCACGGATAATCCTCTTGTGAAAATGGCCACCCGCTCAGTGGTGTTACTGTCCACCCACCTGACCAAACTAAAATTATACAGATAAAAAAAGAAAAAAACGAAGGTGGGACGACAATGGGACCAGAGCGTTTTGTTTCCGGGCCGGGCCTTTGCTTCCCCGCTAACGTCGTCCTGCTCTGAGCTCTGGGTCGTGATGCTCGCTCAGATAGATTACAGGCGTTCTTGGAAGGAAGCTTAATCGTGTGATCATATGATAACTGGAAAACCTCCCTGAGTCCCTCTTAAAGTTTTGAAGCTGATGTCACTCAGTTGTTACTACAACATTACCCACAAGTGTTGCATTACAGGCTGAGATTGAAGCTTTTCTCGGAGGCCTTTAGGCCCTCATATCGAACCATCAGTAGGCAGAATAGGTCTATTAAACATGCTTCCATTTTAATAGCAGGACTCTTTGAGGAGCATCCGGAGCAAACCACTAATGCTAGTATTCAGAAGCCAGTAACCAAGGTTAGCCATCGCGGTCTTAAGTGGCCCCGTCAGTTTCACAGTCAGGCTTCAGGGCCTTTGTAACCTGACGCTCGAGGGTTTCTACTGATGAAAATATGAATATGAATGCAGCATTTAGCCAGTGAAAGGAGTCCATCCCTGCGCAATCAACACTGACGCATTCAATGTCTTCCGATGTTATATGCGCCGCTTAGAAAACTGTAAGAAGACATTAAGCAAAGTTATCCCTCGTTCGTGTTTGCTTCAGCAGCGGGGGTCAACACTGCTGAACCGCGTGAAGAGCCTATTGCTTTAAGAGTCTCCACTGCTGGGGAAGCTCCTTTACAGTGAGGCTCCCATTAAGACGCACAACTATTATATCTGTGCTGTTGTTAGAAGTGATAAATCAGCAGCTCTGAATAATTTACCAGCATGGAGGGAGGACACAGGGAATGGAAAGCTCTCGTTTGTTTGTCTCTCTCTCTCACCTTCTGCCTCACCCTCCCGATCGCTTTCTACGTCCACATCCGTCTCCATATCCCCTCTATTTCTCTCTGCAAGGCTTTGGGAAGGAAGCGCACTGCTTGCTTCAAACACACACAGATACACACACACCTCGCTCTCTATCCAGTGTTTGTGGAATCATACATCACCATGGGCAGGGATCTTATCGAGCTGCACTTTGATTTGTCATGTGTCAAACAATGGTGTTATCTTAATTATGTTCCCAGATGTTTTCTATTGACAAAGCCTATCTGTTGATGGAGATTTTCTGATAAAGATTATCAAAGGTTTGATAAAGAAGAGGGTGAATTCTGCAGCAACCTCTGTGTAAGTGGCTGCTTTCTATCTAAACTGCATGAGGTGTAGTATCCCACATAGTTTTTCTCATGTTCTGCTGAAACCGTACATTTCATCCTAAAGGTCAGCGTTTTCAGGATCTGAATCTAGTCTGAAATAGACAGACAAGCCTGCTGCTTATTCAAAGTGCAACAGAAAGGTCCGGCTTTCATTAACTGACTGTATCATCCTGAAAATGTTCTTTATTTCTTCATTTTAAATCCAGACTACAAAACTACCTACGCCAATGTAAATGTGCGGGGGTTATTACACTATTATTAGTTGCTGACACACTCCCTGGACATTGCACTGGATAAGTGAACATCATAAAAACCTTGCATGTAAATGTAGCATGTGGGCAGCATGAAATGAACAGGTTGTGGGTATAATGAAGGGGTGGAAGTAATCAATCACTTGAGGCCCTTCAGCTGCAGTAAGGATCACGTTAACGCCTGTAGAATATGACTAAGAACTGGATGATTGTCGTCCTGCTGTTACACGCTTTCTTTACCTTATGTTGATTGTGAGCACAGAACAAACGTGTCGTTTTGTTTCTTTCTCCAAACACCCTTTCTCATGTTTTCCCATGATCGTTTTTGGTAAATATAGTTAAAATGGCTCATGTTTTGAGCTTCTGCTGAAGTACAATTTTCACATACTTGGACTTTACTTGAGAATTTCTATGTCAAGCTGGTTTATACTTCTACTCCACTACATTTCAGAGGTAAATATTGTACATTTTACTCTACTACACTTGTTGACATTTATACTTACTAGTTACAGATGATATTATTTTATGATATGATGCAGTACTTTAATATTAATTTACCTAGTAGTAGTTAAAGATTCTAACTTTCTATCCAATTACAACATTACAATGATCTTACATGTATTTGTTAGTGATACAAACAGAATAACATGATATGCTACAATAATATAACACTTTATCACACGTATCTCTCAAATCAGTTAATTAATTCAAGGTCAATATTCAGAATCTTCCCCTCTGTAAATTGTTAAGGGATGTTTTTACAAAGGTAAGTTTTAAAAGCAGACATCCACCAGCCTCCATGTGCTCATAAATCAGGATGATGTCTTCCATTGTGTAGGGAGTAGTAGAAATTGAAAAGTTTTTGGCCTTCAGATTTGATCCATGTCGGCTTTTTCATGAAGATGATGTGAAACTTGTAAACCTTAATTCAACACCCAAGGGCAATAAAAAAGAGACGCTTTCACGGACGCACACTTACAGCCAAATATAATGAATATAAACTCAAGCATAAGTCATCGCATTGGTAGCGATTAAGACAACACGAAGTAGCTGATTGTGTAAACAGAATGAAAGGAATCGATGCGTCACAGTTTGAAGAAGCCTCTTCAAACGTGCTTGTTGTGAATGCATGTTCCACATCTGTCCTGCCTCTTAACGCAGGAGTCTGTTTCTAATCGACTCAAAGCACCAGGTTCACTGCTCTCCAGCAAACTTCTGTGTGTAACAAGCTGTGAAAAGCAGTGTGCCGAATAGAGCGCCGAGTTAATTAAAATTCTGATCCCTGATCAAGTCACTTCTTGTGCGGTTTTAAGCCCTACAGGTTAACAGAACACCTACAGCAACAAATTAGAAATATTTGTTAATCATGGCTCCCAGGAAAAGTTCAACTTTGGTTTAGACACTTAGGATAAAAATCCCATTTTATGGATTTATTTTTAAAAGCTTTCCTAAGTTTCAGCAGTTTCACAGAATTTTGTTTAGCTCAGTGGATAGACACTGCTGGGGTTTTGGAGTATGACTCCCTCTGGGGCCACCCATGCTGGTGAGTGGATGCATTTGTGAGAGTGTAAGGCACTTTGTATAAAAGCATCCGCCAAATGGCATTAGTTAGTTATTGAGATATCAGCTGGCTGCTTTATCAGCTCCATGAAGCCCCAACTCAGCTCTGTTTAAACAGAGTCACGTCTAAGTGGTTAGTTTTATCAGAGGCGTGACGTTGTGATGTCCACGTGTGAGACATCTTTGTTCCAAAACTAGCTCAGTACATGAGACTTTAAATAGCTCACTGGACGTCATTCGTGTCACACTCACCTGCTTCATGAGATTGTATGTACGCGTCCGTATCAGTTGTGGATCGAGGCTTGATGCCGAGCCGACTGGTTTCTTGTTGCAGGACTCGTCAGCTAAATGAGTGTGTAGCGGCAGATTAAGGAGCACTCAGCTATCTGCATTTGGCAGGTGCGAACTGATCCTATCGCCCGCCTCTCGCTACCAAGAAGCACGTCCTGTGATCCTACAACGTGGCCATCCAGCCAATCTCGAAACTGTTCTCGGACACGCGCGACATCATGTCCGCCATGAATGAAGGAAACACCATAGCAGAAGGACACCAACAACCAGCTGAATTCAAACATCTGTATACAACACTCAGTATTGGGGAACAAACTTGAAATCAAAACGTCAAAACGGGAACGTCGACACTTGAAATTGGTTTGCTCCTGTAGCTGACGAAATACAAATTTGTTCAGCCCCTAAACAGCAAGCTGAACGTTTCTTTAACTCGCCCTCTGTTGTCTTTACTGTTAACGATTAGTGCTGGCATCAGAGACTCATGAAAGAAAACACAAGCAGCCCGAGAAGCCCGATCACAGCCGGTATCTCCGGAGACATACGTTTACATTGTTGAGGAGGTGCATATTGAGCTTCTGCACACAGCTTCTGCTACATCAGACGCAAAACATATACATTTGTTCACACAGAAATGCAGATTATGCACAGCCCCGGCGCCTGCATGCATAAGGCCCATGTCTCGCAGTTACTCTCCATGTGTCTGCAGAAATGCTCCTGTGTAATGAAGCAGAAACTTTAATAAGGACTTTACAAGGCAGAGACTTGATTCTCTTTCTCTCCCTCATGCTCTCTCTCACTCACGCATACCCGCACACGCCATTTAATTTGAATCCCACCCAGGTTGAGCGGTCAAGGGGGAGGCGAGAGGGGGGGGGGGGAAACATGTAATGAATATTGGGACATATATTAACTGTCACAATGGGACGTCCAGTTGCACTCTTTCATCTACTCGCCCGCCTTTCTTGGTGCTCGCTCAGCTATCCCTCTGCTCCCTGTAGCTGCTGTTGTAGACGTGAGAGGAGGATGGGGAGGGAAAAGCAATGATGGCAGAATGAGGTAATTGTGCAAACATTTTGAAAATTGTAATAATGAAAAACAGAATAATTGCACCTAAATTGAAGATAACTTACTCGTGGTTTGGCTTTGTAAAAAATGAATCCCATTTGCATTTCTGGTGTATATTTAAATAGTTTTCATTGTTGTTTAAAGGGTCAGTTCACTATAAAAAAACTAAAATATATATATGCTATGTCCATGTAGCTCATGACCTCATTGTGGACAATTAGATTTTTACTCTCTATTGAAGAAAATCTTCCCATGAAAAATCCTGACTTTTATTTTTCATACTACGTGATTGGAGAAGTAGATGTTGCTGTTGAAGTTTTTCAATATAATTTGTGAAAGACGTAAGCACCACAAACTATCGGGGTGGTAGCAGAAATCTAAGAGATGGATTCCTTAATACCTGGGCAAATAAAACCGAAACTATGTGCTTGTCCAGATAGAATTGTTTGAATACGGTTTGTAATTCTGTGATATTGTAAAAGTGGTCCACTCCTGGGTCCCGATTTGCTCATTCTTGGTTGGAAATAAGAGAGCCACACAGAGAGAAGTAAAAAAAAAAAGAAAGAGATACACTGTTGTGGAAGGATTGTAACCACAGCGGGGGGAACTTGTCTGCCATCTCTCACTGAGACGACCTATAAGAGAGATCAGGGGAGGTGGAGGAGGAGAGACGCAGGGGTGGAGGGAGCCGTGGAGGGTTAGGGTTTTCTTGAAGCTCAGTGGAGCGTTGATGTGTCTCTGTCCAGCTGAGAGCAAAGAGATAGAGAACCTATCTGCTGCACCAGGGGGTCTGCAGTGGAAGACATGCAGGAGAAACAAACCGAGGGATGGAGGGTAAGGTGGAGGCAAAAGGGGAGAGAGAGCGGATATCACTGTGACGATGAAGACCAACACAGGCCGAATGAGGGATTAAGAGGAGACTGCTGTGAAAATAATTGCTTTCATGAATACTTTTTTCATTGCAGTAGGTTCTGCCTTTTGTCGGGGAGGAGTCGGGTAAATCACCGAAGCTGCGCTGCGTAAGAGTTGTTTGGAAAATCACACCGCGCATTCGGCCTAAACCACAGACCAGTGCTGCAGCCGAAAGGAACGCATCAACTTCCACCTGCAACACAATAGCTGGGAGAACATTTCCCCCTGTCTGGTCTGGATCATTCTCAAAGCGGCAGCTTAGTCAACACTTGGTCCAAAAAGCGCTGAAGTTCCCTCCAATCTCACCGGCTTCACAGCGCAGCAGCATTTTGTGTAAATATGGTCTATTTGGTGGTGAGATCCAACTGTAAGTGTGTGTGCTGCGATTAAATGTATGTTGTGAACCTCCCCATTATTAAAACATGGAGATTACACTTCCTGAATGGGCCCTCCATTCTTCATATTAAAAATTAATAGAGAGGAGAAGGAGGGAGGGGAGGACGGAGGGGATGTGGAGGCAGGGGAGGAGATTTGAAGAGGCGAGAGCAGAGGAAAGGTCGAGCTCTAGGTTTTAGACACAAGACCTAGGAGTTGCATTAGAGCTATCAATAAATCAAGAAATAAGAGAGTACTTTAAAATCAAGGAGGAGTATTCTCCGGCTCTTTCTCTCGTAGCTTTTTGCCATTATTCAGCAGCTGGAAATGGCTGCTTTTGTCTTAGTCTAAAAAGATACATTTCTTACCTTGCACTTGAACAATCGAATGTTTTGTGCATTGCTCACAACTTCCGTCTCCTTTGTTGAAATTATTATATGAATTTTAAGCTAAACTGGCATCAGAATAGCAATTGCATACTTATCATTAAAAAAGATACAACAATTGGGCATTAGCCGCTCCATTATTACAAACTTCAAATCTAATTACATTTCAACAGGCTTGTAATGCTTGGGTGGGCCCACATTCAATTATGGACGCTTTATGCTTTTTTATTTTTTTTTTTAGGTGGTCTTAATAATTTATGTCATTTTGTAATAAGCTTCCACATTTTAATGGCTAAACATCTCCATTTTTTATGACTTAAACACTGTTTTCCCATCACTGTCAATAGATCATTTACAGGGTTATTGTCTTGGGTTTGAAAAATATTTTGAATCTCACAAAACATCTGTTACTAAGTTGACTTAAGGACAAAATGAATAAATAATTAATTTCGTTTTTTTTATCCAAGTTTCCTCATTTCTGCGACAGCTAAAACACAATTTTCTCTATCTTGGTCTCAGTCAAGTGATTTTGGTGACGCAAACTCTACATTGTCATGAATATTTCATAAATGTTTATATTGCATCATCAGTAAGGTGGCGGAGACTATAGCTCTTGTGCGCCAGCTCTCTTCTTTTGCAATTTCTTTCACAATTTTTATTGACGAACAGTATTTCCCATTTATTGCTAACCGACCTTATATTACTAGCCATATACAATCCAGCAAACTCTCTTTCATTTGTCTGGTATACTGATGACCTTGTTTTATTGGCATTATAGTGAATCTATTCTTAACGTTTTGAGAGGGAGGCTGCAGTGGACTTTGTTGAGTTTACCCAGTAAAAGGAAAGGTTAATGGCTTAATGGAGTGGAGAAAGAGCAGCAGCTAATATCTTTGAGACATGTGCCCTTGATGAGGACGGTAGGCTTGTTGGAGGATGCTTTTTGTTGCTAACCTCAAGTGTGAAATCAGCAATAAAGTAGCCACCTTACTAAGGCTACATGACAAGCAAATGTGGCCCAAATCTGATTTTTTTCATCGTGTGGAAACAAAAATCTAATTTTTTCCGATCAGATCTGGGCCCACTTTCATATGAGGTCCTAAATCAGATACATAAATGAGATACATATCCTACCACTGGCTGAGGCAACGATCATTTAGGAATTCATGCGCAGGTGCAGATCACTCACCATAATACCAAATATTTCGCTAGATAAACGCTTGCACCGCTATGTCGTTCATTATTGAAAATTTGACTATTTTTGTTGTTGTTCTAACGTGTGTGCCGTTATTGGTTGCATGTGAGGCGTTTATGGGCAAAATATATATGTATATATATATATATATATATATATATATATATTTTTTAAAAGTGTTTCATGGCAGAGATCTGTACCACACGGATGTCAGATACATGTCACTTCAAACATGAACGTGAACAGTTCAGGTAGAAAGATCAGATCTGGGGAGACATTTTTGGGGGATTTAGCACTACGCGCTGCAACATGAACGTAGCCCTTTGGTAACACATTTTAGTTTATTTTACTGTAAACTCTTTAAGTGTCATTAAGACACAAAACGAGAGAACTTTCAGTCATATTAAGGACATTATCCCAGGTGATAGATTTCATAATAGCACACCATAAAAAGTGGGACGATGGAGAAGTTTTTTTTTTTTTTACGACCTTATTCTCTCAATGTTCATCGTTAACACACCTAGGTGATTCTCTCAAAAAAAGTTTTCTCTCCTCCCTCTCTGTCTCTCCAGTATCCAGTATATTTTATCATACACGCCCACGTATAAAGTCTCTTCAACTTCTCTTAGCTCCACTGGGTTTTGCAGCTCAATGATAAATGTCACATCCTGATTTGTATCAATATCAGGCCAAAAAGTGGTCAAATATCAGAACTAGCCGGTGGACTGCCATGAAATGTGCACATTAGTGCTCCACAGAAGATGAACCCTTCATCATTTTGTTCACTCAACAAGCTTTGGATGTGTTGGGTCCACATGGTACGAGCCCTTTAGTGTCACGGCCCCAGTGATGCACGCTCCAGAGCGGTTGAACCTTTGTGTTTTTAGTGATGTCGCTGCCATCATGACGAGAATAGAAATGTATTCCATCGAACGCTTCAGTGTTATGATGTGTAATGAACATGGCAGCCTGCGTAGATTGAGGCTTTCTGCACCACGGAGCGGTTTCATGCAAGACCATTATTCTACGGACCGGACCGGCAGCAATAACAAAACACACAAAGTGCAAAAAATATCATTGAATTATTTAACATGCAATGTTAATGTAATTATTCCATTTCATTAAAAAAACATTGGTACAATAGCAACGAGCACTCTTAAAGGCTTTGTTGGTTTGTTTGCTGGTGAAGCTGTGAATAACTGGAGCTATAAGCTCAATGACTCTTCTCTCCATGTCCAAGCTACTGTTCCATAAAGGAAATATACTGTATAGCATGTAGTTGCTCGGGGTTTGATAGATACTTGCACACAACCTTTGTTTTATCCCCTTGTTCAGATTGCTATATCTGTTGAAAGACATGCCCAAGAACAGCAGGACAAGATGAGTTAAGTTTTAAGTTATCAACAGTCTTTTCAGATTCAGTATTTACCTGTGGGGAATCTGGAGTTCGGCAGAACTGAGGCTTATAGTGAGGAGAGGAGGGATTTAATGTGGCGTTATCAAAATGCAACCTATCAATAAATGCCCAGCAGTGATAACATTAAGATTAAAGTGTAATTAAAAGCTTAGTCCGTATCAGCTGTTTGTGATGAGAGCAGTTTCACACACGTACTCTTATGAAAACATCTGGAGCTTTTCCACAGCTACAGATGAACAACGGCCGATGGTAAAGTTTAAGCAGCATAACCTTTACAATGTTCAGTGACTGATGGCTGACAGGCTCTAAAACATGCAAAGACCGATTCACTGTTTTGTTCACTGAGAGAAAACACAGAATTTATGGAAAATCACTCTAAAAAAAAAAAAAAAAGAGGCAAAAAAGACAAATGTGTGCAGATGAGATAAAACAAAAAAAAAAAAGAAATAAGAGGCTTATAAAAGCAAGCCAAACTCAAAGCAAATACAAACAGAAAATATCATAACAACAGGCAATGAAACATCTGACTTGGATAACGGCATTAAAAGAGGCAACAGAATGTAATATGATGGGAAATTGTAAAACAACAAGATGCAGAGGTTAAGGCTTCAAGAAAAAGCCCCACCACTGGGTATGCAGTTTTAAATGCCAAAAAATATGCATTAACGTCAACAGAAAACTTCACAACAACTCGTTACCAGATTAATCGACGTTACCAGAGATTGGAGGTTTGCATCTGACAGAAACACTGTTATTTCTCAATAGCTTCATAGCAAATGCTTCACATCAGAAGACACTTCATCGTCTCCATAGAGAGCGTCTTGTTTTTTTTCTGTAACCTTGTCTTGAATAGAGCAGGGAGAGAAAGGGAGAGAAAGGGAGACGTAACAGCAACATTGGTGAATGTCACACGATTCAAACGACAACGTTGATTTATTTTGCGCCTCAATACGTTATCAGGGACGGACGAGGAACACAATTAAAGTCCATGAAGGACGCCTTACGGTGGCTGAGATGTAAAGCAAGGTGAAGAGCAATAAGTCCTTCAAATGACACGACATGTAGAAATAAACACACACGTCCACGCCTCTAGCACGTCGCATAGAAGTGTTTCTATGACTACCATTATATATCGCTGTAGAAAAATGGATGGGTTGTATGTACAGACTGTGTACAATATGGACACGGTGTCTCTGACGTCTCCCGTTGTGGACCTCAAAGTGGGGCGATGGTGAAATGAAGGCACCTGTCACCAGAAGTGGCCACGCCTTTAATTCTGTATATCTTCTTTTTCTTATACCAGGCTGTAAACATGCTGTAAAATGGGGCATTTTACCACGGGGGTCTGTGGTGATTGACTCCCTTTTTGGAGTCGGCCTCAAGTGGCTAATCGAGCAACTGCAGTCTTTGGCTTTCTGCGTTGGCCTGATTCTTCATCAGCGGAGGTTTCCGCCTGGTTTCATGATGTCACAAAGCTATGACTAAGGTTTGATTAGGTTACGGCACAGAAAGGACTTGGTTCGGTTCAGGGTGATGTCGTGGTTTGGGTTAAAATGACTCCTTCGGGGTCATGTTGTCAGGGAATGATCACGGTTGAGAACGGGACACGGACAGTGGTCCAATGTCCAAAAGAAAAAACACATACCGTCGATGATATGATGCGACCCATTTATGGACTGCAGACGTCCAAAAACATGTTAAAGTGAAGTCTAAGAGATACATACATACATAACCTCAAATGAAATAAGAAATGCCCAGATCACAACAAGCACAGTGATGAATGTTGCAGGACACTCACTTTCCCTTTTTTAAAAATCATCAAAGTTCAAGCAGAATGTGTAATTTCACTTGAGAAAAGTGTCCAGATACTGTTTGGAATCTGCTGATGAGCATTTGAGGCATTGTTAACATGAATAGGAATGGCAGCTAATACATCACTTCCTCTGGTACTGAGATGGACACGTGACAGATGCAGCTTGTTCTCACGGTCAGGATTTTCAATGTGCCACCAATCAAAACTACAAGCAGACACACTTCACTGCTAAAGCATTGACATTCTCCTCTTTCAGGAAGAATACTGTGTTCTCAACATACAATGGGGCTAATTCAAGGACGGTAGATGTTTTGTCGTGGATATGGAAATTAATTGCTCAGGGTACTAAAAGGGTAACATTTCAAATCAATTCAATGGTGGTAAGATGAATATGTTCCTCGCAGTACTGACCAAGCCAGAATGTCTTCTGATTAGTACAGCTGGTGTGTTCAATATATATATATATATATATATATATATATATAAATATTTTATTTTTTAATATATATATATATATATCTGCTTGAAAAAA
>CALSCE010009347.1:2509569-2544397 GCA_943593645.1 Bovichtus variegatus | reverse complement strand
CACACGTATGTATAAATAGGCATCAACACACACAGTTGTAATTATGTGGAAAGTACAGTGGCTGTTTCTCTTCATTGATGTCACCACCCTGTCCATGGTTGCAGCAATAAAGTTGATCTAAAGACTCAGTGGGCACATGAGAAAGGACAGTAATAGTGTTTGATTATCTGTCTGCGTGTGACTTAATGAGTGCGTGTTCCAACAGCCATTTTAGAGAAAAAACCCTGCTAATAAATAGTTACAGAAGCACGGGGTCCTCAAACGCTCCTCTAACAGGATTACCAGCGTAAACCACACGCACAAACACATTCACGGAAGCATGTGCACACACACAAACACATTCACGGAAGCATGTGCACACGCACTCACACAATATGCTGTTTGTCATGTATGTGACAGTGCGATTGGTTTCCTGTCATGGTAACTGGCAGATCATTAGCCAGCTAGCAAGCCACAAAAATTAACATCCCGTGACACAAACATGCAGACACGTGCTCAAACACAACACTAAACACAAACCAACAGACACACACATCGCCGGCTGGAACAGATGCATGCAATGCAGCGATAACACACACGTGCTACAAGGCATGTGACAAATATTAGTGTGAGGAGAGCAACATGAAAGTAGAAGATACTCACTCCTCAACACTCAGTTTCTAACTTCAAATTGGATGCCTGTACATATTGAAGATAAATGAAATTAATATTCAAAAGAAGGCAGACTTGCAAAAAGTGAATGAATGCCCGTAAAATGATTAAATATTCAAAATAATTTACTCTGCAAAGAAAATGTCAGAAGTGAGAATTGAAAACACTGACAATCACTTGCACAACAAAATTACCTTCACCCTCTTTCTCATTCTGTCTCCTCCTCTGCCTCAGTCTTTATGCAGGGATCACCTTCAAAGACATGAAACATTAATGGATTCCTTAAACATTTATAAAGTTTACTTTTTCCAGGTTCAAGGTTTCTATGTGGCTTCGACCTGAAGGGCCAACCAAGTTTAAGCTACTTCTCGATACCCATTTTAACATCTAGGATCCCTGAGAAGCATTCATTATTCCTCAATAGTGGCCTCCAAAATTCACAAAGAAGTGCACACTGGGCCCGGCTTTATTATCAGAATCAATAAAGCATGAATATATTAATATTTTTGGATGTGATCACATTTCAAAGTGTGTCCCACGTTTAAAAAGCAGTGTTGAGAAAATGCCGGGTCCCTTCATGATTAATGCAGGATGCTGGACAATGTCATTGTTCTACCACTTGTGTGTTCAAACTTATGCCACAAAGAAAAAAAAAAAGTTTGCAGATATTCTTTTTTTAATCATATTTTTCATTTCCAAAGTAGCTGAAAGATGTTTGGCAGGTATGACCTTCTGCGGGAAAAAAAACATAAACACCTTTGCATCTGCCTCAAAAAGAGACCTTTGCAACCGATTCAAGTTTTGGCTGCGGACCTATGGTAGCAGCTGAAACTTGACACGTCGTTCAGCTGCCCTTTTGTTTCAGGCAACATGGGATATTTCATTTGCGCCTATAGCGAGTTATGGATCGGCCCTAAGGGTCCCAGTTGAATGTGCGTAGAATACCTTTAAAGGTAGACCGGAGACATCCGTTCTTGGACCTCAACGGGCTTCTCTGTTGTCAAAGGAGAATTAAATTAAATTGAGCCGCTTGTAATTGCAATATTGTTCTTTGGTCAGTTCGAAAAGCTCATGGGTACAAGTCAGGGTTGTGATGTAGACTGGTAGTTTGAGGCTACGCTCCTTCTTCATCAACACAAGACAAAAATAA
Organism: Bovichtus variegatus; assembly: GCA_943593645.1. Lineage (NCBI taxonomy): Eukaryota > Metazoa > Chordata > Actinopteri > Perciformes > Bovichtidae > Bovichtus > Bovichtus variegatus. The sequence continues at coordinate 2,542,596 of CALSCE010009347.1, read as the reverse complement.
AGCAGCATGGCTGGAGGTGTTTGGTATTGGCACATGTCGGATGCTCTTGAGGACCTTTTGATCCGACCAGAGTTCTATAAAAAAATAAAAAAGGGTGACAACGGAGGAATCTTTAAGTTGTTTCTTCAAGCTTGGCTGATCGCCTCTGATTTTCTGAAGGTGGGGCAGTACAGGGTCTGTGCTGGACACATGACGCATCTCTGAAAACCCAACAATCTGAAGTCATACGAGAGCATCATCGTCTTTGCAGCGACACATGTACAGAGCACAAGGTCTTTATCAGCAAACTGTTCCATGTGCTTGACTCTTTCCTTACACAGTAACTTTGCTTTGTAGAGGGAAAGGGACAAGGTTAACAGCATCACACTCTGTCGTTGTCATATATCTGTATTATATTTATGAGATAAAAAGGTCCCATGAATAAGTCTGATTAAGTGCATCAGTCACCGACTGTATGTTACACCACAGTCCAGCACAATATGTTTGCGACTGCATTTTAATGGAGTTGAACTTCGGATCATTCGTTTCTTTCACTGGACTGTAGCTGCACTCTCTTCTTTTATTTTAGCTTATTTTACATCTTCTATTTTATTGTTTTACTCTCTTTAAAGATCGTATTGATCTTTTTATATTGCCTCGTGTTTCTTCTAGCCTACATCTTTTCCTAATGCCTTTCTGTCTAATGTGTAGCACTTTGAATTGCCTTGTTGTTGAAAGGCGCTACACAAATAGCCTCGGCTTGCCCTTTGGCCCTGCACCATTTGTGCGCCCCCAAGTGAGTTCAGTTTTGAAATTCAGTCAAAGGTTTCCATTTTAATTTGCGGATTTCGTTTCAGCTGCAAAAGTCTGCACGTAGGATTGTTTGGCTTTGTGAGCAAGTGACACTCCAGCTCGCTGATTCACTGACCAACAGGCTGAATGTCTGCTTGCTGACTTATTATCTAGCTGGCTGCTTTTTTTTTTTAAAGATCTGATCGACCCTTCCAGGAGAGGATTACTTTGGCTCACGCCCTCCCTCTATCACTGCCTCCATATCTGCATCAGTCCTGATCTTCCACTCCTCTTTACAATCCCCCTCTCACTCCTCGCTGTCTCCAAACCTCTACTTGTCTCTGTGTCTCAATTCTTCTCTGAACTACCTCTGAATCTCACCACTTCCTGATTTATTTTTCTATCTTTCACTTCACCATTTGATGTCCCTTCCTCCCAATATCCTCTATTTGCAGTTTGTCAGAATCTCCCAGGCTTCACTGTTTCCACACAAAATACAGACAGATCTCACAAACAGCGTTTTTTTTTTTTGTTTTGTGTGTTGGTGGTCTTGTGAAGCATTAGGAAGAAGTCTTGTTGAAAAGAGAAGGTCATTTTGACTGGCAGATAGAAGCCACTTCAAAGCAGCTTCTTGCTTGTCCTGGGATCACTGCTGGTAAACTCTGAGGTTGTCTGCTCTACCAGCCACTGCAGCACGTAATAACCATCTTTTTCAAAACGTGTTTGGCTGCAGTGTAAACACGTTTTTGTGAGTGCAATAACTCAAAGAAACCCTGGCCAGCACAATACATTTACTTTCTATAGCCTGCTTTTAACTTCTGGAACTCGAGTTTCGTGTTTTGCTCCTTGTCTTGGTTCATCGCACACCGTCTACTTTGCCAGTTAGGCCATATATTGTTATTTTCAGGAAAGGTTAGCATACTCGGTATATGATACTTGCATTTTTATGAGAAAAAAAACATATTTTTTGACTGAATTTCGATCCTTAATGCACAAAAACCGTAGGAGATGGTGTCATATTCAAACATTTGCTCAAGAGGGAACAACAATCTGGACCTTGAGCACCAGAATGTCCTTGTCCCTAGTGTTTCTTTACTGTACCATTCGACCACAGCAAGCCATTTTCACATTTTTCTAACCCTATAATATCACTCAAGCTAATTATTTTACCATATACTACACAAGTAAAACTACTGATGCACCTGTAATCTCATTAAATCCCAAACTCGTATTATAGTTTATTATTATTAGGGTCGTGCGAGAGATGCCACATTTCCTCGGATTATTGTTAAAATTCCTGCCTTCAATAACGCAAGAGAAAGAGGTGTAAACTGCTCCTGAGAGAGGGAAGGAGAGAAGAGGGAGGGAGACATTTAGAGACAGTGGGTGATGTCCAAGTGGAGACCCAGCGATGAGACTCTTCCAATGATCCCCCCTGTTGCATCGGAGATAGACCAAACAAATTCACCGGAATTCCTCCTTTGTTCAACTGAGCCCTGCTGACTTAGAAAGCGCTGTTGCTGTTGCCTTGATAGACTTCAAGGAAATAACCCGTCATTTTCCACTCAGCAAAATCATCCACCAGGCTTTATCCGTCTGAAAGACGCAGGGAGAGAGAGCGAGAGGCCTGGGGAGAGATAGCGGGGGAGAATATTCAAATATATTAAAATACGTTAGAGAGACAAAGGGGGTACGCGAGGTAGTCAGTGGGTTGCAAAAATCTAATCAAAAGCTCAATTTAGCGGATAGATGGATTTATAGATAGATATAATTTGGCTGATTTTAGTTTTGAGTCATCTGTAATTTTGGCCTGTCGCACACAATAAACATGGAGCTACGAACACTCACCCAGGTCAGCCTGCGAAGTGACCTGCGTTTAGCAGTGGGGGGGACACAAACGTATTATTATATTATCCAAATAAATGTTAAATTGAAAATGTTGTTTGTGATGCGTAGATCGGCAACTGCTTGGGAACCTGTCCACCGTACCAACATGCAATAAACGGGGGAGGCAAAGAAATTCCTGGGCTCGAAATCTCAGCATGTTTATTTCACTTAATATGAAACTGTTTGAAAATAGGTACATTAACTGTATTTGTGGGGATTTCTAGCCAAGCTCGTGAGCTATATGACATTCTGCCTCTCTCAAGCCCCCGATTTTGCGGCCTTTCCTCACATCCCTCGTCCCCGTCTCGCTCTTATATAAAGGAAATGCCATATAAAATAACCTTTAAAAAACTGCGGCTGACCTCCGTCCCCTACTGATTTGACTTAGTGAATATTGACATTCTGACCCATCGAGGGACTAATGTGTTGTTGAATCTATGTATGCCCTGGAAGCGTAGTGTTCACCGTCACATACACACACACACACACACACAGCATCGACACACAAGCTCAGACACACAGCACAGATGTCCGTAGGTAACACCAGAATGCTCCGAACACAACCGCTTTCATTTCCATGCGCACAAAATATCTTTACACGTAATGCAAGCTTCCACCAAAATGCCCACGTGCACACGCGCATGCACACACATGCTGCAGCACATGCGCACAACAACGCGAATACGAACAAATGCACACACAGAACTCAGTCTCCCTCATTTTATTCAGGTGTGTGTTTGGGGATCTGATCAGAATTTCAATCCTTCTCCACAGACACACAGAGTGATTGATGGCTGTCGTTTTTTTTTTTTTTTTTTTAATCCCCCTCTCACTCTGCTATTCCCCAGCTGTCTTTCTTTTCACACTTCAGCCTCTCTCTCTCTCCACCCGTCTGTGTTGCTGCCCGTCTGTCTCTCTCCCTCCCTGCCTAATATGCTTCGTTGTGTACTCAGTGTTTTGTAAAATGCCTCACTCTGTGTGGGCTTTTTCTTTGTAGTGTCAAAGAGTTTGTGCGAGTAATATGAGCCTGTGTAACGGTGTCACTACATTTCATATGCACATATTGCAGGGCTCTGAAATGTGATTGTATTGCAGCTGCTAAATGAGAGTGAAGAAGAGATTGGTAACATTTTTGTTGACCTCGTGGAAGTAAGTATCCAGTGTTATTATTCAGCAAAGACTGGGAGACATTTTCTGCTCGTAAAACTGAATCTTTTTGAGTGTATAAACCCAAGCTTCTGTTAATCCATCAACTTTGCTGGTTCCCTGCTGTCAGGAGCAGCCTCGGGTGTCTCCACCTGACCCAAGGAACTAAATCCAGATCCATCGGTGGGACTCAAACACTGAGTTATTTGGTCCATACATGTTTAATAGGTTAAGGTTTCAGTTTTTGTGAATTCCTTGGCCTATGTAGACCAGAATATATATTTTTAAAACTTCTACAAATGTTAGTCAAATCTTGTTAAATAGCATAATTAGATGGCATTGAGTATTATTAGGTAGATGTTTAGACATTGTTTGACAAATTGCTTGTTTTGCTTCTAAATTCTTCTTCAGTCTATGATAAATTTCTACATTTTGTGTGAAACTGCAAATGCATTGAAGTGACGTTGCATATGAACTAAATTTGATCGTGTTTATTTTGTAAGTTTGACTCACTGGAAATGTTGCTCAATTCATCCTCGTGAAAAAAACTGTAATATTCCCAGGCTTCAGATACAGCCTCAACAACGAAGGATTGGGTGATGATTCATAATCCGATGCTTTTATTTCCTCTCAACAGCCTATCGATATGTGTCAAAACATCTGGGATCTGTCAGGCTGCAGACTTGTTCAATCAGATTCCACAGTCCAAGGTCTTCATAATGAAATCAAAGATACTGAGAGGAAGGTTCAGTGAAATGAATTTCACTGACCTGATTTAAAAAAAAAAATCTATTTTTGTTTCCTTTAAAGCTCTCAGATTGTGCAAAAGGAACGTTGGCTGGTAGCCATTGTAAAGATAATTTTTTTCCAATTTTATTCTACCAGTTGAGGTCTCTCAGAGGAACAATGAGAAGAAATACGCTGCGACGGCTGAGGCAGCAGTAATGGAGGATAAGTACAGGGCGGAAGCAGGATGGTGGGATTCTGATGGCTCTATGTGTGAAATATATTTCAAAGTTGAGTTTCTCTTCAAGTAGCTGGAGCTAAATCTTTTGCCATATAAAACAACGATTGCCCATTTCCTCAAAATGGCCCTATAAAGTTTTATGGTATTGTATCATTTCTTTTTATGATATTATATCATATACAGCGGGATACTTTAGTTCATTTTACTGAGATGAAAACAAAAAAGTGTCTCTTCTAAAACAAGACGCAGCTAATGGAGTGATCAAGCAAACTCCTTTATTGCAGCAAAAACAACAACAACAACAACAGTGTGAAGAAAAATGACTGTAAACCTGTTTTAGCCCGTGAGTTTTTACTGGGTGCTCTGCAATCCTGGCTCCATGAATAAGAGCATTGTGGACGATCCTTCGCTCCGTAATATTTCTGATAAGGCACACCCATGTGAACCTCGCTGAAACTGTAAAAAGCCCTTTCATGTTTTGAACATCTTTGCACTTTTATTGTATGTTTTTCAACCAGCTGACAGAAAGGAAAAAGAACAACCTGTATTCCCATCATGGCTTTTTGTTGTATAGACATTTTTGTACTGCGGTTTACACCAAGAGTGGCGTTGGATGCAATAAAAAACAGATTGCACGTCGATCGTCCTCCTCTCTCCGAGAACAACTACGTCAGCACCGTCTGTTCCTGCCCTCCCCAGGTATCTCCATCCGAAACACCCGGGTACCCAGGGCTGTGATCGCCAACATGGTACGATAGACATGTGTGGATCATTACCAGGATCACGTGTATATATTGCATGTGAAAAAGTGCAATATAGCTGAATGGAACTTTAAAAATACTTCCATATATGAAGAAATACAACATGGAAAACATTTAAAATTCTACTTCCGCTGTTTACGTGGCACTACGGTGGTATTTAACTGCAAGTGGTTAGCGTATGGATCGTGTGCTGATGGTGCATGCTGATGTTTCAGAGGGTGTTCGATACTGACTGCACATTCTGAGGAAAGCTGGAGAGGGAGGGAGTGGGAGAGGGAGGGGGAGGGGGAGGGAGTGGGAGGGGGAGAAGAGTAAATTCTGACAAACGGAGGAGAGAGGGGAGCACAGGGTGTGAAAGGAGTGGGAGAAACGAGTGTGTACTTTTTATTCTTCGACTTGTCACTTAACAAACTGCATATTTTTAATGTTGAAATGGAGAGATGTTGAATGCAGCTGATTTTTTGGAACGTGGCTCAAGGCAACAAATAAGTCCGAAAGACAAGGGGACAAGAAACATGTGGAAAAAAAGAGTGTGTTTTTGTTTTTGGCCTAGCACCACTTCACATTCCATCTGCTTCCGTTATTGTTGATTTTGTTGAAATTGAGAAATCCTGAGCTTGGGTCCTTGTTGTGCGAAGTTAAGTGCAAACAACAGAAAGGCAAGCAGAGGCTAGAGTAAGAGATGAGAGTAAAAGAAAGCAGAGAAGTGTTTACTTTTACCAATTAGCCTGTCAGAGCTTCACAGCTCATTTCTATCCGCTGTTGACTTTGTGATGCTGGAGTAAGAAAACTTTTGGGCAGAGCCTCCTCTTGAGCAACATAACATCAAAACACATCTTAATGCCATCAGTGCCTCTCAGAAAGCTCAGAGCTCCAAAAGGTCAACTGGTTTATTTTGCCTTTGAAGCTGATATATTTTATGACATTTTGTAACGCTTTCTCCATGTTCTGATTCGGTCTCAAGGTCAGGGAAGGGAAACGTCTGCTACGCACGGGGGAGTCAAAGTCAACATGTGATTACAATAGAGATGTCCTTCACCGGACCCCCACACTGCTCCCCGGGTGCTGATAATGCTGTGTGCATGTGTGTGACCATTAAAAGGGGATTCAAAATCCAGAGGCAAATTGTATTTGTGATCAAGTCATCTCTCTTCATTTTTCAGTTTCTTCTTGATCATTAAAATTGAGAAATCAACCAAATCCTTAAAAGACATATTCTACAAGACATGAAATGCTTGTTTTTTTGTTGTTGCATTTAGACAGATTAAAGGTAAAAGCTGAATAAAGGACTGTATAAAGTACATAAATGCACAGTGTTCCACACGGGGCACGAAGGGTCACGGAAGGATTTGAGTTTGATAATGATGCCAATTCCATGCTCTGGCCTTTGCAGTCACCAGCTCTCAACCTAATACGTGTTCGAGCTTTTTCAAACCTCAGTTGTTTAGTGCTATTTGTTTGGGCATATCCGAACGCACAACCGTGTGAGGCCCAATACTACCGCCCTGACAACCTTTGGAGGAATTTGCCTTGGTCCAGCCATGAACAAGCTCTAAAGCGATTTGTTTGTGATGGGAATGGGATCTGACCTCGATCGGACCCAACTACAAAGCGCAAGTTAGAGCTAAAGGGCTCCTGTAGCCAGGTGGGCCGTGTCCTGGAATACCTTCTTGATTGGGGCTTTCTTCAGGACCTTTCTTCCCGTGTTTACTTTCTCACTCCCGCCCCAGACACGTCTAACTATCACCTTTCTTAAGCGGCTTCCAGTGGTGCATTTTGGTTCGCTTGTTAATGTAACAAGTTCCCCATCTCAACCACTGATAGAGCAAGCGAACTACCGTATGGGTGCTCCACCGCCATCATCAAAGCAGGAATCATCTTTTGGATGAATGGTGTTCATCCCTTCAGTGGAGACTCCCATGCCATGGAGCAGTGAAGGTCTTCTGGAGGCTTGTGGTGGCCTGACACCTCACGAAGACATTTGATGTTGTTGTTCTTTCTTTAAATGTCACCCAGTTGTCACATTTTTCCCTTGTAGGAGACGGTACCATCTGGTATATCACTGATGAACAAATAGGGGATGAAGGGTTGTAAGACCCCTCTAATAATCTGCAGAGGAACGCAGTGACAGACGGGACAGGACAAGAGACAAGGATGTTTGGACATGAGACAGCTGTCGTCGTGTCAGATCGAATCACATTGGAAAGTTAATTGCGTTCCCGTGGGACAAATGCTGAACACAGGTTGTTGTTATCCACAGACAAGCCGTAACCCCTTGAACTCGCAGTGTCATTTCTATCTCATCGCTCCTTCAAGAGAGAGGGGACCTTGAGTGCTACTCGGTGTTGTGCAGCGTTCATATTCGGAGAACCATGTGGGGGCAGAGACGGGGCTGGAGGAGGATTTTTACTCATCACATTCCACATCTGGCAGAGCAAGGTTTCAGGGATTTTCATGGCAAAGGTCTTCGAGACGTCTTTTTTTAATTCATTTTTTTATTCAAACTTCACTTTTCATATATAATTACCTTGATTCTAATCTTGACGTCAGTTGTGACCACATCAATGTTTACTGGAGACCTAGTGTCGACCTGGCTATACTCACTTTTATGTTGTTGTCTGTAAAAGGGAAAACCCATCTACATCCATCATAGATTGTAAACCCACCTAAACTCAGTTTAAACACCAGTGAGCTGCAGCCTTTGGAGACGTAAAGTCTCCCCGGAAATACAATTGGATGTTGTGATATTTGTGGTGCTGAGGCTTTATGATGATCTCTGACAGGAGCCCTTCATTTACAGTTTTTTGTTTTGTTTTACTCACCCCCTTACTGTCCGTGAAATATGGACGTGTAGACTGTGTATCGTCTAAAAATGGCAGCTGGCTTGCTTTCTCTCCCAGTAAAAGCCTTTTTAAGGCTCCGCTGAGATTAATAATGTTGGGAAACATGCTTAATGATAGCGCGTTAGCTTAATGAGTATTGGGGGTTCAGGCTAAAGCACATCAAATGACTTTGGCTCTGTTTGCAAAGAACTTTTCGTAGCTCTTCTGGTAGGTTTGGGGTTGCTGAAATAGGGTTGGTTAGGAGGACTATGGGAAAGGTAATGGGCGGTGAGGTAATTTCAACAGACACAGGCACTAGACTGGTGCCATTATTTGCGAGGAAGAGTCAGAGGGAGGGAGAAAAAGAGAGAGGGAGAGGGACATCCAGAGACAGACGGTCAGAGACAGAGGGTGATTAGGTTTAGACATGGTGCCACAGCTAGCCTGGATCTATAGAAATAGCCTCTTAACATGATGTATGAGGGACACACACAAACACACTCACAGAGCTGGTGATGGTAGCATTGTGCTGCCAGTAAGGCTGGAAGAATATATAACCTGGTAAGTAGTGTTATGTATGTTGTGCCACTGCTAACGGCAAACATTGATATTCTATGCGAGTTGTAGTCCCCCTGCATGCATTTATTCTGAATTAGGAGTGCTGCTTTGTTGATGCTGCTTACACACTACAATTTAGTTTTGGCGTGCCTCGCTGTACTTGTTTCTACTGTAATACATAGATTTCCACTTGGAACACAAATTATTTTACTGTTGGTAGGATATTGCTTTTTAGAGGATCAATTATTTCCCCCAAAAGATGTGAGCTAATTCTTGTTTTCTTCGAAATATGGCTTCAAACCTAACTATAGACTTAATCATCCCCTCTGGATTCAATACTGTATACACAGAGTATTTGTGCTCTGGTTTTCTGAAAACTGACTCTATACTTGGTAAGAAGAATAAAGCAGCCAGCAGTCTGCTGAGCTGTTCTCACCCCTATATGCACTGTGGTACCTGTCACTGTGGCTTAAAGTGAATGGTTTTATCACATTCAATTCACTCCTTTTCATGTTGTTTGTTCAATACTCTTTTTTTTTTACATTGTTGAATGGGTTTTACTGTGATGCTGAGCTGATGGAGCACTCTGCTGTTCTGGGGAAAGTCCTGCAGAGAGTGATGGAGTGTGGCCTTTACATGCTGCCGGGCCGGCAGGTCGAAAAAACTGCTCGTCCACCCGGCATTTGAGCCCTTAAATTTCTACCCAAGATACTACTTCATCATGTGCAATTATTGCAATACCATGTACCATATAAGGAGGAAAGCAATTTAGTTATTAAGTCAATTTTCTGGACACAGTGCAGCGTTTTGGGGTTATGCTCACGATTGTGCAGACTACTCACACTAAGAACCTGGGTAAGAAAAAAATGTACTAGACTAGTAGAATATCTACTAGAATATCTTCCATTTGGTGAAAAGAACTACAGAAATGTCACAAATATCATACCAAAATGGCTGCAAAGCTGCCAGTGAAATCCAATCACACTAATACATTTCAATCAGCTATTTTAATACGGAGCTAAAAAGCATACATTTTCTGTTAATATCTGAAAATAGAACTATATAATAGAGTATATTTAACTTGCTTGTCCATTGATATGGTGTGACTGTGCTGCCAAGTTGTAACAATGTTGAGCAAGGACTGGCTGAAAAACAACAATCGGAGTTAAACATCTTCTCTTGGACACATAAAGATGGTTTTATATCATATATCCCTTCATCCCACAATGCATCACACACACACACACACACTGTATGTGTATGTGCACGCGGTGTATTGTGTATTGTGTTATGAGGATGGTCATTCTGAACAGCAGTGTTGCCACTCTGGTGCATTTTCTCCCTCCCTCTCTGAGAGACAGCGAGATGGAGAAAATGACATAAAAGCAACGGCTCTGTATCTTTATGATAATGGTCCATTATGTGCTGGATTACATGTTCGTGGTTTTGCAATTCCAGCTTTTAAAAAAAAACAAAAAAAAAAAAAACATGGATTACTTTTTCGAGAGTAGATTTTTTTTGTTTGTTTTTCCCTCCCTGTCCGTCCCTTAATGCGTTCGTACATTTAGTGACACCTCTGACACGGTCACGCGTTTGCTACAGCTTCGGCATCATTACATTTGCATCTCCTGTGTCTTTAATTGCGAGAATGAGAAGGGAGCTTGCAGAAACACAAACGCTGTAATGTGCTCCAGAGCTGACTCCTTCTTAACAAGTGATTGTTGCTAATTGAGTGTTGAGGTTTGTCTCCTGCTGCGTCTCCAGTTCATCGTCGAGTGACACGTACACATTCGCTTTTTAGTTCTATGTTTAGTTCTACCTTGAGCAGCCTTCAGCAAATAGAGACACTTCACTTGATGAGATGGTTTAACACAAAACTAGAGAGCAGTGTGTGTGTGTGTGTGTGTGTGTGTGTGTGTGTCATCGGTCACAGAGGTGGGAATGCGGCCTGCTGTGAGAATTACCCTGACAACAGAGAGAGAAAAAAATAATGGGGGAAGTGTGGCCGAGAAAGTAGAAGAAGAGAGAGGAATAAAGAAAGGCAACGCTAGAGAGGCCAAAACGAGCAGGAAGAAAAAAAAAACAAAGAGCCAACAATAACAATACAAACATAAAGTACACGTGAGAGGTGAACTGAGGAGAACCGGCCTCTCGAGGTTTGATGAAGAGTTACTTTTGCCTCAGTTGGGATCCGAAGTTTGTTTATTCTTTCTGAAGCAGCTTCTGGCTTTCAACAAACCGCCGACCATCCTCTCTATTGTGGAGTGGAGTGAAATGACCTTTCAATCTGAGTGCAGCAGAGTGTGTAATGTTGTTGAGGCTGCGTGATAACTTTGCCCTCCTAAATTTGCCATTAAAGACGGTTTCTTTTGAAAGTGCCAGGTAAGACAAGGCAATAGCTGGGTTTAAAACCCGTTTAGGCCAGAAGGTGGGAAGCATGACTGTTCTCAATGGACTGCCTTTGCAATTTAATGTAGTATAGTGACAAAAGGCTTATTGCGTGTGTTCTGGACTTGTTTTGTCCTGCATCAATAAAGGTCCTAAAAGGCTGTTTTCTCATCTTAAAGTAGACATATATCATGTTTGCATACATAATTGATAATTATTTGATGATTACAGTTGTGAATGGTTACTGGGGTGCATGATACATAATTGCAGAACAGATTCTATCTGTTTCGAAGTGTTTTTGTATGCATTATGGTGTGCTTAATTAGAGCGTTTGAATAGAAATCAGTCAGATGTCTTCAGTATTGCAATTACAGAAATTGTTTGCGTTGAAGAAAAGATGCAGTGATTAGCGTTCTTTATTTAATCAATACTCACGTAGCCATTTTTTTGAAGCCACAAACTGGCAGCAATGTTTGACTGCCTGCACTCGACGTACAATACCACAACAATAAGAGTACAGTGTGGGGTTTGTCTATTTAATAATGAAATAGCTTAATCAGATTACGTATTCATGTTCGCTGTAATCTTTTAATCCCTAATCCAGATAAAAGACAGTAAAATCTGATAAAACTGATACTGAATCCTCCCCTGCTGTGTTATTATTAGATAAAAGTGAACAATGAACAAAAAAACAGACCTGCACTGTACTACACTCTGTGTGTGTGTGTGTGTGTGTGTGTGTGTGGGAATACTTCTGCACACTCGTACAGTCACAACACTTCAGTTTCAGTTCAAACCGTACAAAGAAAGGGGAAAAAGAAACAAAGAAAAAAAAGCTTTGGGAACAAAGTGCATCTGAATCTGCCAATAAGCCTCTTAATGAGAATGAATAGTTTTGTCACTTTTTCAATGGTAGCTGTAATTTAAAAGAGTCATTTGTACAGAGGCAAAAGCACGAAGAAAACATTTTCCACCTATTTTCCATTGTGCATGGCAGAATCTGAAATATTAGAAAAGTAAATATTAAGCGAGAACACGTTTTCCATGTTGTTCCACACAATCTGTAATTATATATGTATATTTTTTTATTTACAAATGACATGCAGCCTTAAGAAACCAGTACCCGCATGTTAAAAAAACTAAATAACTTTCTTGCAGTGTAACTGGATTAGAGGAGGGATATTTCCTGAGAGAAGAAGAGTAAGAGAAGAGTACAGTGTTGTTGTTCATAACCTCACAGGTCACGTGCATCGTTCACATACACCAACACTTTTAGCTCTAAAAAGCTCTTTAAATGCAAACTGCGTTGGCTGTATCTTTGTCAACCTTAAGCTAAACACGTTTTGGCTACTTGCAACTTTGATTCATTTAGAACTACAATACGCTTTCCGTCCAATCAGAGAGGATGTGCCATTTTATTACTTCAAGAACGGGTTCAGAAAACTTCCAAACACTCATTCCCAGAAGTTTTCAACAGTATTTCAGGGTGGATATCTTTTCCATGTGATCTCAACCTGAATTGATTGTGATAAAATATGTATTTTCTCTCATTATTGAAGAAGGTGTTGTGATTCAGCCCTGCTGTTGTAAGCTTGTCATGATGCGTCACACAGGAGTGTGTCTTAAACTATCTTATAGGAGTGTTTTGCAGCACGTCTAGAGTACTACAGTGTCCCAAAGTCAGGGTCCCAACATGATTGACCACAATTACTCAGTTGGGACCTCTTCACATAATAAGAGCACTAATATGAAATATAATATCCAGCAGTAATTGGATGGTGCTCTTTGGTAATGGTTTTTACTATGAGAGCCATTATATGAGTGCATAAAAACTCTTCAGTATTAAATAAAATGGCTTCATTAATGTGCCGTTTTTCTCATTTGAGTCTCAGTGCAGGAAACTAAATGTACAATATGGGTCCTGGCCGGAAAATGAGATATCAAATGTCCAGTTTGTGACTCATGCTCACATAAAAGGGAGTAAAATTCACCAGTGAATATTAAGTTATAGAGCGGATGATAACGTTTGCTTATGAAATACCACGCCTTTTTTAGAGCTTTCAGGTGCGTTTTCAAGTTTGGCAACAACAACAGGTCCTGAAAGGTGAATATTCTGGATTATTTGTTTCAAACAAAACCTCTCAAACTGAGTTTATATTGATTATATAGTCACTTATAATAGTCTGGCCTCAGAAGAAAAGCCTGCAAGTTAATTATTGAAGTCCCCCTCCAGGCATGATTTAAAACTCTTAATATTCTGCTATGATTCAATATTTAGTTTAACATAAGGATCCCACATAAAAAGCACAAATAAAATGCTGAACAGGGGTTGGAAGCGTCTACTCTCCGTCCCTCCGTTGAGAAACTCTGGACACCGCAGCGTTAGTGGTTGTGTAACATACAATCAAGTGGAATCTTTTTTGCTAGATATGAAAGGAAGCTCCAGGGTCCGGTTTACATAAAAAGTACCTGCACACTCTTACCATGTTTGCTGTCAAAAAAACGTTCACTATGCTAATGCTACTTTACAGACCAGTCCGCTGAGGGCTGGAGGTTTCAGGTGTCTTCGCTGGTGTTGGGTCAAAGACTTGTTTCCTCGTTGATATGTGTCGGTATTTGCATATTTGGCTGTTTGAAATTTGTGACGTACGTAATCCATCGTGCCCGGGGATGCGTACAAGATGCGTGGCCACAACAAATAGCAGGTTTTCCCTATGTTGCAACCACGATATGTAACTGCACGTGAGTGGACTGGTACAGTACTATGAGTATCTAGGTAGAGGTAGAAACTAGGAAACGTTGAGACCTGTGTGCAGATCACGGGGTGCAGCAATCTGATCCGTACGGCCTGTACCTGACCGGGCGGATGCAAAAGGCAGACCTGCTCTGCCTGGATACATCTCATCCACTTCCAGTGGAATTCCTGACACTGCCTTCTGCTCACAGATTTATGCGTCCGAAGATCCGAACCAAGCAACTTTAAAAGTAATTTATTACTGTGGCAATAACCCGACTTTACAAGCTGCAGTAAAGGAATGTGCAACACAGGGAGGAGGATGTTGGGCCATGCAACATAAAGGGACGTTCAAAATATGTCTTATTTATTGATGGATCACGATCATGGACTTGTGTTGTCGACGCCGTTGTTCTGAGCTTTAATTCTGTCTGTTTTATGTTTATCGTTGACCCTGCTGTAGCACAAAATCCCCCCTTTGGGGACATTAAAGTTTAAGGTGGTGTCTTGCTTACAGCACAAATACAGAACAGCTGATGGTTTAAATATCCGATTGCTTTAAATTCAATACACAAATAGTCTCCTTTTTCACCCTAATCTGACCAGAATCCTCACATTAGGTAGCTAATGGAAGCACGAGCTTCTTACCGCACTGACGATGCCACACTCTCCGTTAAAAGAGAATTTATCTTCATTTTGTATCTTTCTTTCACAGTGTTTAAATGCACAGAATACTTCACCTTCTGCTGCCTCTGTGTTTCCAGTCATTTCAACCAACAGGTTGCTGCGTTGCACTTGAGCTCTAAAATGAATCCGATAACTTGAACTCAGGTTGATAGTCAAGGCTGCGGCTCTGGCAGTAATCTGTGCTAATGTGCTCACCGTCCTGTGTGCTTTGTTCTCAAGGCTTTTCACACGATGTCACTCAGCAACGCATCTATTTCCGAGAGAGAGAGCGGTTGGTTTGTCTGGCAGAAGTGCTTTACCTGATGAAGGTCTAAGGTCCTTTTATAAATAAAGTTTTATGCACGTAAAAGGACGGTTTGCAATAATTCTCTCTTCTCTCGTCGGGGGAGAAGAAAAATAAGGAATAATTTGCAAACCTTTTCTTCTCCCTTCCACTTCTAACCCCCCCCCCCCCCCATCTTCCTCTTCCTTCCCCTCCAGACTTCCTCCTCTTTTTTTCTCTTCCATGTCCACTTCTGTCTGAGCCGTTTAATCTTTTACCTCGCTGTCCTCCTCTTCTCCTAACACACCCACCGTCTCTCCTCTGCCATTATTTTCAACTTTTTTTATTGACTCATAAAACCAAAGGGTGGCTAGTTAAAAAAAAAAGAATAAAAACCCTATGGGCTGGACAATGCCACTATAACACCAGCTCTCCTCTTTCTTTTCCCTTTCCAGCTTACATCACCTGATTAATTAACCAGCAGGAGAAGCCTTTGGTCAGCGTGGCCGTAATACTGCCATGGAGTAATGCGGCAAAGTGGACCAGGCACAGTTAAGATTTATGGACTCGTGGTACTTAATTATTTAACAGAAAATGTCGTGCTAAATGTCATGTAACAATATTTAATGCATGTATAACATTTGCAGAGGCAGGGTGGAAAAGATGCGAGAGAGTCCATTTCGTTCGATCCCCATAACATCTTCTTTGTCCTTAGGAGACACGATGCCCCCCCCACAAAAAAAAACAAACATTTTAATATAAATACTGTCATGCTGCAGAGATATCCTGGCGCACACATCATATTCTACAGATTTAAGAAAGCATATTTTCTTTTGTACAGATTTCCGCACAAATCCCACAATGATCATTTGAATATGTTTTTCATCGACAATGAGAATAATCACGTAAATATGATCGTTCCCTCTAATATCACAATTGCAATATTAGTCAAAATGATGGCAATTAGATATTTGTTTCAAAAGTATAGTATGCCCCGAAGAACAACATACATAAACGCTTCTGATCCGATGTCCAATCAGCAGGACGACGTCTCTTCGAAAACGGCGACAAATCAGTGCTGCAAAAATAAAGTTTTCTGATCTACGTAACCTAAACAAAGAGCTTTTGAGTTGCCTCAACAAAAAGATACGAAACTTTCTTATTATAGGGAAAACTTGAGAAACACTTTAATATAAACATTTACTTGCTATGTTAGGGGAAAATATAAACCAGGCGACAGACGCAACATGTTCGCTGCTGAAAAGTAACTGCATGTGTACTGCAATTTGTAAGAAATATGCTTTGCATGTAATCCCAAAAGGCCTGTTAAAAGTCATTGCCTTGTCTGTCACTCTATCCTTTCTTAACGGATTTCTCAAAAAACTTTCGGAATCAAAACGTAAAAGCTCACTGTTATGTTCTTCCCTTGATCCCTGCTAACAAACACAACAGCTGTGTTGTCTGAAAACACCACTGATGTCTCTGGACACACACACACAACACGTACACACTTCTCTCTCTCTCCGCTGTGAGCAAGAGGTCTTTAGTCTAATGAGCTTTACACACAGACTGTACCATAGCTGTACTCGTACACGTTCGCCCAGCACAGCTAGAAAGAGTCTGTCTGAGATGAGTCTCCTGGTTAATTGTCCATTGCCCTGGGACTCCAGCTCCACCATTGGCTCATTAGCTGAGAGTTTCACCCTCCACTGACACGCGGAGATGATTGCTGCATTTTATCCCCTATCTGCTGCTTTTTACAAAGTCATTTATGTAATTAAATATTACCAGTTGTTGTTTTATCGCTCAATGATTAAACCCCACGGCTGGAATGCTAAACCCAGTTAAGAACAAAAATAATAAATCACTGATGCCAGTGAGGAAATGGAAACGACTTTGTGTGACGTTGCAGTCTCTTTGCAGACTGATTGGGTGACATTTGCATTTCACAACATCTCTATAACAATGCGAAGGAACGCCGTAGAAATGCACGATGGAATTCGTAAAAGATTTTACAAATACTTCTGTAAACCTGAACGTGTTAAAGTCAGCACTGCTGCATGTGAGTGAAACCTGCGGCGGAGGTAAGATAAGATAAGATGGTCGTTTATTCGTCCCAAATCGAGGACATTTGCTTATTAATATCTTGGGATCCATTCGTCAGGTGTAATAATTTGAATATATATAATGAAAGATCTGATCGTGGGTGGGGTGGCGTCTCTGTTCTCATCATGTAGCCAAAGTTTGACCAAAGACAAACACGATGCCGATATTATCCGTCTTATCTCGGGACAGTTTCCAGTCTCTGTCAGTTGATTGACATATTGTGGTGAAATGGTTGGAAACTAGTGGCAGCCAGGAAGCTATGAAACACACATTTATCTAACAATATATGTTGACGGTGGCCATCTGGAGAGTTTCTCAGCATTGAGTTTTATCCTCATGTACAGTCAGCATAAGGTTTTACTTATGTATGTCTGCTGATCCCACTGAGGGCGCGCATCTGCATTATTGAGCTCCGGGGTCAACCTTCGTGTGATGTATTTATTCAGTTTTTAGAACTTTAGTAATCACTTGGTATTATTAATCAATGCCTGGAAGGCTAAATTATGAAAACCAATACAAGGTCAAACATATGTGTGTCAGTTCTAAGACTCTCGCAGTGTTCATGCCCAAAGGTAAATCACGCTTTGTGCCAACGCTCATCTTAACTGTGTGTGCCCTCATGGAGGAGCAGACTTTCTCTGGATTTTAAAAAGGCTTTCTTTCACACACACAGTCAACATTTAGTTTTTACCCATCTGGAATCTCTTTTTCTACTATTTGCCATATTTATCATCTTTTCCCAAAGTGCAAAAAAACATTTTCCTGTGTATCTATACTGCAGTGTGTTCAAGTGAATACATACAGCTGGAAAAATAAGAATTCTCAACGTCTCGCTGTTTGATAAAATATAGAATTACTATCTTATCTTTATTTTTTTATATTAGGAGCACGGTTGATCCCTGATTGTAAATGTTAAAATCTATATATACTGACACCGTTTATCTGCCTCTAAAGCTGACATTTATTTTCAATCGACTATACCGTGCGCACTATGTACAAGTAAAGACCAAAAACCTTAAAAATCAATAAATGAGTAATAATTCCTCCCCAAAAGCAGCTCCTTTTGAACTCATTAAGAATGAAAAGCAGCCTAAGGCAGAGAAAAGACAGGTGGAGAGAATGGGCGAAGCGGGTGATAAAGAGAATTCTGGTTGTATTTGTCCAGATTTTTCCACCACTAAAGTGTCGGAAAGGTTATTATCTGTGCAACACAATAAATACAGTGTGCGTTGGGTGGTGGGATTAGAAGAAACAACACACGTGACTTGCAGGAAGTGCCCATCTTGTGAATCTCGTGGTTTTTTTCCCCTCAGACCGTCAGAGGTGTTGATTCGTCTCGCTGGTCGTGTTCATGTCGGAAACTTTCTTTTAAATTGTCTTGTTGTCAGTGTACATGTGAATACTGATGCACCCACCAGATTGCATTCTGACAATTGCAATCCTGTGTAATGGTTTATGGGTCACTGTTGCATCACTCACACACACATTCCAGAGGCAAATCTACTTTTCTTTTTTTTACTTCCCTGTATTCATCAAAAGGCTGCGATTCTGCAGGTTTAACGTTTTCTCTGCTCATGTATGCAAATGATCAAAGATATTATGATGAGGTCATGAAATAAGTATTCAATGCATCAAGTATCATGAGTCTGTATGCCATATCATGCTCTTTTATGTTTTGGAAATGTCTATTGCATTTTTCACTGTAAGTTATTGATCTATATTGTAGTTATTCTTGAAACCAGAATTAAATTTTTCTTCTTTTATATTTTTTTTCCTTTATATGTTTTTTTCTTCCTACCATGTGGGTATGGTCTGATTATTCCTAGTAGGGAAGTTAAGAAAAAAAAAAAAAAAAATTCTGTTTTAATTTAATTTTGGGTAAAATATTCTCCCGAGCAGCAGAGGACGGAAAAAGAGAAGCAATTAAAGTGAGAAGAACTCTATCTTCTGTTGCTATTCATGTAACCAGTGCTGGACTTGGCCGCCTAATATTCAAGTTAAACACAGTCTTGCAGGTCTTGTATAATGAAGCGTGACACTGAATGGAGACAGAAGCTAGATAATGAATGTGGTCGAAAGAGAGAGAGAGAGAGAAAAGACAACGATGGAAATGCAGGAACATTTCAGGAGTGAATGAAGAAGTGGATCCTTGAGCTGCCTGCATTCAGACACAACCACTTACAAACGTGTCAGGCTAATGCTTGCGTTACACAGAGAGAGAGAGAGAGAGAGAGAGACACGTGAGAGAACCAAGATATAAAAAGAGACACAAAACAGAGAAAAGGAAAGAAAAATGATATTCCACGAGGCAGACTCCAGATGAAGTCGGACGGCTCTGAGAGTGGAAGAAACGAGATTGAGCAAAGACGCCTATTCCGTCAGCCACTTGTGGCCTTGTCAGACTAATAGTCATGTTAAATACAGCCTCAAAGGCGCTGCATTGTGAAGATTGACTGCCGTATCTAGGCCATCATAAAGAACCATTAAGGCTGGCTAATAAAGAAACTTCCCTCAGCACAGAAAATGAAGTCATCATAGCAGTTAAGAGGATGACCTGAGGCGGGGGTGAGAAAGAGGAGATGGAAAGAGGGGGGTTGGGAAAATGAAGGAGGGAATTGGGAAGAGACAAAGAATAGAAGACAGCGACCGAGAGAGAGAGAGAATAGAGGTGGAGGACGGTGATAGTGTAAGTGTGTGTGGTGTGTGTGTGAGCAGAAAACAAAGGAGAGTGAAAGAACGAGCACAAACTGTCCCAAAGGACCACTCATCCAGGATCTAATATAGTCGTATTCCCTCTGTATGTGTCTTAATTACTTCCTCTGTAACCATAACCGCTGGTGAGAGTACCTGGAAGAACAAACCGCGAGCAGAACGAACCGTATCTGGGTTAATTACTGCATCTGCTGCTGCGGCGATGACGAGCTGCGATTCTTGCTGACCGCCTCTGGAACTCTCTGCAAACGCGGTGTCGCAGACTTTCTCCGAAGGACCATGTTAAAATATGTCCAGACGATAAACGCGATAACAGAGTCGACTTGTTCGGCGAATTAAAGATGGCGGCTGCTAATATGGTCAACATTGAAAGCTTTGAATGAAGAACTCGAAGAGCAAGTCCACTTGGTTAAAGGCAAATACTGTAGCCTGTGTTTTTTTGTGGTTTTTTTAAACGTCTTTCCCAATTCTCGACACGGCTCTCGTGGCCTGACTCGCAACACAGAAATGTTGGCACTGTATGTTGAATGTCAGCGTTTCTGGACCAAACACACATCTCATATCGCGCTTGCAGGAACACACAACGCCACGTGGTTAACATTGTGAAATGTTTGGTGAGGTTAAGGACACAAGTTGTGAAACAGGTCAGAAAGAGAGATTCATGGTTCGGGTTAAATCAAGTGTTGCCGTGTTATTCAGTGTGACATGAGTCATGTGACATGCTTTTGGTTTCACCTCCTGGGAAAAGGAGGCCACCGTTAAATGGATTTAACTTCTGCTTTCAATGGTCCTTTAGTAAAGCAGAGTATGGATTTCCCATAACTTCACCTAGATCCAAGGTGCATTGAGAAGGCCAAAAAAAAATCCAGCAAAACCTGTAGTTTGTAGAAAAAACTGTCACGTGTTTCGGCTCGTGGCCCCGAACCTGAAAAACTATTTCATGTAGGATTTTAGTTTTGTAATCCCAGGTTCAAATTAGGAACAGAAAATAAATCCAAACTAATCTAAGAATATGAAGTAAGAAAATAAAACATTTTAATAGGGAAGGATTGTGGTCTTGGTCAACATTGATTAGAAGCAGACGACAGGACATGTTTACGTTGTTAATACTACATCTAACCAAACTATAACCTTAAACCTTAACCCAACATGCTTCTTGCCAGAAGCGGGACGTGAACATTGGTCTCAGTTTAAATTCTGCACTTTTTACTTCCTGGAAAAATGTTGATATAACTAACATCAACAACAATGTCAAGTCCATAGAATAAATTCCAATTTGGGAATACGACAGCAGTGTGGATATTTTTTCACCTTTATGCTTCTAAATGACCTCAAACGTATATTTCACATATTGTAAATTCTTGTTACTCACCGGCCGACCAAATTCACAAAGACCATATATTTGTTTTCACCAGAAAAGAAGAAGCAGGTTGATCGTCGCCAGCCTCGCCCTCCAGTTTGCTTTTGTGTCACCGCTCAACACTCTCACTCGCTGTCATCAGTCACATATCATTTGCTTTTATTCATTCCTCCCTCTCTCTGCATCCAACTGCCTACAAAGTGCCTGTCTGTATGCCTCCATATGACTCTCCTCCCTCTCCCCCTCTCTGTCAGCGAGAACTGATCTTATATACAACAATATGCTGACGCCAATCTCTGCCGAGCACAACATAAAAGAGAGTGTGAGCATGAGGCAGGAGCGAGGAGAGACAGAGGGAGAGTGGGAGTATGCTCTAACAATACAGCGCTTTATTAAAATGTCAAACACAAAGGACTACAGAAAAGGGATATTACTGGTACCAAAAGCATATTAGGCAGAAGTAGATTTCTTGGAGTGGGAGGAAAATGTCAGTATAAATGAATTTATTCTAACCTCAGACACCTAAGCTGACTGGTGTGCTCAGCTGCCGGGTCTAAAACAAAGGTTATACAATTTATTGATACCTAAATATAAACATCAAACAGGATTAGATCAACTTAATACAAGATTTTATACAAATCCATTCAAGGGAGGTCAAACGTGGGCATTTTCAACGCAGAGAAGAATGCATATACAGTGTTCCTGCAGTATCAAAAATGGTGCTTATTAATGTACCAACCATGACGTGATCGCCGATCAATAACGGGGCAGAACATTAGACTGTGAAGAGAAGTTCAGCCTGAATGTATATCGTCCATCGGTTACCATGTGGCCAAAACACCCGAAACATTCTGATGGAGCCATATTTACTGAAGTCATCACTTCTTCATCACAAGAGACAGATTCACTCATTGTGATAATATCACTTAGTCTTCGAGCTCCTTTAGAAGCTGCTTATCTTTCTATTTATTGTGGGTTTTCACCTTTTCCCACCGTTCAGGCATATATACATACATATATATATATATACATATATATATATATATTTCCCCCCTACTGCATGTCTTGTTATTGCTAAAATAAGTTCTGCATTGGATGAAGGAGATGAAATGTTTTAGTTGATCGACAGGTTTTTTGGCCTTTTTGCAGTAAACCATTAGAGAGATATTTCTAACCCTGAAATATCAGAAAAACTGAAACTGGATTATTCAGAATAATATGCCCTCTAACTGGCTGTATTGGCTACTAATTGCATACCTTCATACCAATTAGACTTTTGGATCCAGCTTAGTGTTTCCATCTGGATGCTGATCCGGCTCTAAACCACTAGACTTCTCCATGTCCGAAAAAATGTCCGACTTGAAAAATGAAACAATATTCCCAAACATCAACTGAGCTAATTAACTCACAGCAGGACTCGTGGCTTTTCTCTTCTTTTACTTAAGGAAGGCGGGCCGCAAGAGTATGTTGTAAACACTCTACTTTCTCACAGTCGTCACACACATTTGAAGCGTGGGAATGAGAGGAACAGAGGCGAGTGTGAGTAAATGGAATGAAAACATTGTGAAACTTTGGGAACTTTTCTTCCCTCCTGATTTCCCTGCCAGCAGAAGAAACACATCAGAAAGTGTTTCCCGTCGTAGATATAATAAATACTATTCCACACTATTCACACGAATAAAGTGACTTAAAACTAGTCACGTTCTTATTATTTTTTTGCTACCAAAGTCTATACAAAGTAATCATTCACTCGCACAAAAGAAGGTAAAAGAAAAAGAAAAAACCCGACATGACGTTTTTTCTCTTTCCATCTTTGTTTCTTTACCTGGCTCATCTCCCTCTTGCCTTCAATGTCTCTCTTCGTCATCACATTGTTGGAAGAGAAAAGGGATCAGGAGACTAGGAGCTGTCTACAAGCAATCAACAAATGTACAAGCTTACACACACACACACACACACGGACACCACCACATGGCTCACTGTCTAGGTAGAGAAACAAAAAGCTTCTATCTCTTTACCCTAAAAGCACACATCCTACACCATCCCTACTTACAGTATCTATCCAAATACAGATATGCTTCTGCGCATCTCTTATGAAAGGTGCTATACAGTACATTGCTGGCTGGAATAAGGAAAAAAAAAACATTATTTATGTCTTCTCAACTCTTAGATGAGTAAAGTGTCAAAAAAAATTCAATAGTTATTCCACAGAAAAAAAGACAAATTCCATCGTGGATAAAAGTTCATGAAGTTTTAATTTAGTCCAACAAGTCTCAACAAGTCTAATACAAACGATGTCTTTCAGCCTGTGACCTGAAGGTTGCGAGTTCAAACTTCAGAGACATGATCGGTCGTACTGAGGCCCGTGCGTCACCTTCCTCCGTGAGGCAGAGGAAACATCCTGTAGACACCAGTGAATCCTTGTATCTCACGCTGATCGCTCAACCCTACGTTATAACTATCGTATGTGTTGAGCAATTGCATGGAATTCAAATGATGTGTTTTCCAAATGTTGGCCGTCTTCATCACCAAGTAGGTCTGTAGTAGATCTCCAAAAGAGATTTCACTAAAGTGGATATTTTGATGATGATCTGGATCCAGAAGCATATTCCTGAAAAGTTTTCTCTATCGTTAATAATTTTAGAGGATTGCGTGGCCTTTGGTGGAGGTATGTTCCCTCTGAAGGCTTTCTAGTTATTTCATACAGTCTGGACTAAAAAGTGAACCTGTATTGTATTTGTCGAGGTATACATTATTGAAGTGAATGCAACTTTATTGACGTAAAAACTCCCCCTGTTGGATAATCGCTGGTGACTAAGTATCAAAGTATCACACTGCTAACACAAACATGCTGTGGTTTAAACACGGTAAGTGCGTTACTGCACAAACCTAATCATTTAACATGGTGTTTGATATATCACGAAGCATTGTTTATCATAACCGAGAACGTTCCCGGCGTATTTGTCTAGCAGTGTGTGCAGTATTGTCCTCATTCAGGGCTCTTGAGTCTCCGCTCTGCCCAAACAGGACATGCCGTAATTCTCCTCAGCACCATGCATGACAAGCAGTCTTGCACACAATCGAATGCCTGAATGAAGACTAATCTTGCATAGCCAGACGCCTGTCTCCTCGACTTCAGTGAGTCTGGGGAAATTCAAGCTCAAAAGTTGGTTTAAAAAATGTTTTTTTTAAAAAGAGCAGAGACACAGTAAGTTGTCTTTGTAACTTAAACCAATAAAATACTCCGACAGAGATAATTTACTGGTCTCCCCCCACCCTCCCCCTAAAAAAAACAATCAAAGGTGGTGTTTCAACAGACGGAAGTGAGGAGGTCAGAGGGGTCAACATGTGGGAATTAAAAGCAGAACAAAGCACAGAAACTTGACATGAGAAGGACAAAGAGGGAAGAGCAAAACAAAAAAGAGACAGTGACGAGTCAGTCTGACAGCTCGCTTTGTTAGGGAGGTCAAAAGGTTGGAAATTCAACTCAAAATGATCCTTCTATTTCCACAGGCATCAGATATGATTATTAACGATGCTTTATTGAACGACCGTGGAAACACTTGGTCGGCAATGTCTGTCCAGCATGACCTCAAAACGTTCAGACAATGCCGCGGCGTTACAACAATAGAAATGTCTTTGTTTCCATCGACGAGAGCATGAAACAGGATCACCGGGGAATAACTAAAGCTCTCTCCATGAAACAACAGCTACTCTACTTTTACTTTGTTGACATTCACGAGGCCTTTTATCCATTTAAAGTCAGCTAATAGAGACACAAGTAATATTCATTCTATTCTAAGTTTTGCATAAAAGTAATTTCCGAGCTGGATGGAAACATAGATAAAATATTCATGCCACCCATAGTTAGGACTTCAACTGTATTTCTTTTTATTTCTGTCGAATATCTTAACCCCCTGTCATCATTGTGATGTGAGGACTTTTTTTTTTTTTTGGAGAACATTGACAAAAGAGAGAGGGGTATGGAGAGGCAGTGTGAGCAGTAGGGAAGAAGAAAGATAAGAGTATTTAGCCCATTATTTCTACGGGTAGGTCAAAATGAATAAGAGTCAGTGAGAGAATGAAAAGTCGTCTTCAAAGCCCGGCGTAGACTCGGCTATTATTCTCTGTCTGAAAAGTGACACTCCACTCTAAGTGTTCCGCTTTAGGATGGCCTTGGGAGGTTAGAACCATGAATGTCAAAGTTGATTTCACACTCGGTAGCTCTCTGGACTGCGTGATAGATGTGGTCGCTGTGCGCGCACATACACACTGACACACGGCAACACACACAACTGCCCGTGAACGCATACTGTACGCATGCAAACACATAGATGTGCACGGAAACGTCTGCAAGAACTCGCAGACGCACACACACACAGCAGACACACAGAGGTGCATGCGTGCACGCTTAAAAAGGCATGGGAACCCACGCACACACACACACACACACACACACACACCAAGCAGAGATTATCCAGTATTACAACCAAGGTCTAACAGTTTTCATATAGCTTGCTGGGAAGTACTTTATCTTCAAAGTATTAAAGGTACACCGACACAGCTTTGACATCGATTTAATAGTGAGCAAATTGGGAAAAGTCACGTAAAAAAGGATGCCCTTTAAAAGAAATTATGTATACCAAAATAATGCCGAAGAATGCTCAAAATAACGTGCCATGACGTTTTTCGCAGTAGCTTTTGTACGGATTAAGCAAAACCCTACATTTGTTTGTTTTTTTTGCAGCTGCCTCGGTTAAGAAGAAAAAGTAGACATTTTAGTGAAGAGCATATGATGTACAGAGCTCACAAGAAAGAAGAGGCAATAATTAACGGTAGTTAGAGGACGAAACGGACACGGTGTGGATGGGAAACTCAATCCAAACGGGAAAACTGTAACATTACACCAACATACGATCAATACGATACGATGGTTGAATATCACCAGCTGCTGCTGATGAACTGTTACCTTTGACAGACAAAAACATCTCCTGCACTGACTGAAATGACATTTTAATGATGTGGACTGTATAGATGTTATGTCAGCTCCTACTGTGTGCTGCATGTATGAATGTTTGATGCAGTGGAAAAGTTGTAGGACTGCTGGAAATTGAATGTTATAATGAGACCGTTACATGTGGCAGATAAAGCTAAAAAAACAAAAGTATATATATTTTTTTTAGGACTTTCAGAAACGTGTTGTACTCCGAGATGAGAGTGAACACACGTTTGCTCTCCGACGCTCGGACGATACAAGTCCGCGTTACTCTTATCACGAGCGGTCGGTGGTGCACGCTGGCTCTGTAGTGGGAGGTATAGTAAGTGCTTGGCAATTAGACATAAGTGCTGTTTGCTGATAGTGGCAGATAGCTGCAGCTGGAATGATGAGAGCTCACTGTCTGTCAAATTATCAGCAGAACATGTGGTTGAGGCTGCAATTTCTCCGCAGAATGGCGTGAGGCTTGTTTGCCATCATTTAGTGTAAATAAACCTTGTAATAAAGCACGTCACAGTGTTGAACCTTCACATAACGGTATACACTCTGTGCCTCCATTCAGCCTCCACGTGTAAAAGACTTTGTATAAATGTACGAGCCTCACAAAGCATAGCTACAAAACATACATTCCTCATATGTTGGAGACATAGTGAATGCTTTTGCGGCAACATTTTTCCCATTGAGACTTGTGTATGTGTGCAGTTGGCTATGACAATATCCTGCAAAACATTTTCTAAATCTACGGTGCCTGGCAGTCCATGCGTGGCCTCAGAAGCAGCACCTGATAAAACCCCCTGAACTCCAGATGCATCTCCGCATCCTGGATGTATCACACTGTGCTCATTTTCAAACTTTCCATTATTAAGAACTTTTAAGGTTTTCTTCTTTGTCTCGGCTTTAGAGGTTTGCCTTCATGAAGTGGACATTGTAGAAATCAACGAGAACATTTGGGAGATTTTCTTGTTTTTTTTCCGCGCTGCCACCAGAAGACACTTGTCTTTGAAAGCTGTTTCAGTGAAAGTCTTCCTTCATGTCGTTGGGTGGTTAAAAAGGAGGACAGTGTTGCGTGTGGTGATCACACACCACGCACCCACCTACACGTTTGTTGCATGCAGGGGGCTTGTTGGACGCGCTGATTCCCGAGAAGGTCACGACAGATGGGACTGAGCGGAGCATGTTGACAAAAAGACAGACAGGTGACTCAGCGTGACATAGTGAGCCACTTTCTGCTGACACACAAAACATGGTCACACTTGACATTTCCCAGGTGAGATAATTTATTAGCCCTGGCGGTGCAGATAGTATCTCAGGAATATGTCACGTAGCAGAGAGCAGCACCGCTCAGTTGCTGACTAAGGCCTGCGACTGAGAGGCGTAGGTTGTTTTTGAAGATGCATTAATTCTGCTTCCTTCAGGAAACACCAGCATGTTTCGATGCACGCAGCATTTTAGACACCAACTCACATTCTGCTTAAGGCCATTTTGAGGATATTTCAGGGTAAACACTGAACCTAAAATAACAGTTATACCCATGGGAAGAGAATGACATGGGGCAGAGAAGCAAGCAGAAACATGTAGGAGTTCAAAATATGAGCA
Source organism: Bovichtus variegatus (assembly GCA_943593645.1). Taxonomy (NCBI): domain Eukaryota; kingdom Metazoa; phylum Chordata; class Actinopteri; order Perciformes; family Bovichtidae; genus Bovichtus; species Bovichtus variegatus. The sequence goes on along the minus strand of CALSCE010009347.1, from coordinate 2,514,843 downwards.
CGCGCAGGTTTCTCAGGGTATTACTTCAAAAGTGTTCCTGGAATAATATTAATAAACGCGTTCTGCGTCTTCGTGTGGCAGCTCGTCTTTCTCCTCACTGGGAAACACATCTTTTTTTGATGGCATGTTGTTTTGCCATTTTGTGAAGACAAGTCAACATTGCGCTCGTCGTTAAATGTTTTATTACACATCATAACGTGTTTATTCTTTTTTTTTTTTTTTTCTTTTTTGCATCTGAGGGGTTTTGTTTTAATCATTTGCCGATTTCATAATTAATGTTGTTTTGTACCTGAGGAAACTGAGCGCAGTGGAAGGGGCTCCTTTATTAAACTAAACACATACACATGTACCAGCTTTGTTGAACAGCAGTCCTTTGATACTACGAGTAAAAAGATGCCACCGAACTGGAGCGAGAGCAGCCTGCCCGAAAGACGGGAAAAAATGTTCGGAAATAGATTTCATATGACTCTGACGGGGTGTAGATTACTACTATCTCACCTGCTCTCTGTCTCTCACACACACACACACACGGACACACTAATCCGCCTCATGTAATGAAGGTCATCTTTAGTGTGTACAGGCTATTTTCCATCTCTCCCTCCCTCTCCAGTGTTTCCACCTCATTCATGTTGATTTCCTCTCCTCTCTTCATACTCTCTGTTTTTGTCTCCCTCCGCTGCTCCTCTCTCTGGTTCCCTTCTCCCCCGGTCTCAGCTTCCTCCTTTTCTCGCCGCCACCCCGCACAATGTGCTTGTTTCAGAAAGAGTCCATTATCTGTCCGTGTCCGTTCAACAAGGTACTCCTGTTGCACAGTTTCCTCTCCTCGCCTCCACCTCACACGGGAGGAAGGAGAGACGGAGGGATGATTAGGCCGGAGGAGAGAAGCCTTGAGCAATGACAGTTAGAAGTAGAGAGATGGAGAAAGATGGGCGTAAAGACCGGGAGGATGTGTGGGGAATCGCAGAGAGAGAGAGAGAGAGTGACAGCTCTGCCATTTCTCCATCTTTCAGTCTGTTTCATCAGTTGATTGCCCCTATCAGGCCGACTGGAGGAGGCTCCATCTCTCTGACCGCCTCAATAACGCTGCGGCACCTTGATTAGCTTTTCATCCCCAACCATCGCTTTCCACTCCAATTTGAAAAATGAAAAACAGTACTTACAGCATGTGTTTAATGAAATCTAGGAGGAGGCACATTCAGTCTTTCTCTTTGCACGTATGGAAATGTATAATTGACTTTGTTCCAGGCAGTCGGCATAAGTGAAGTGCCAAACCAGCAGGCAGCCACTTACACAATCACCTGTAGTGGAAGGGCATCACCTAGTAGCAACACATGGGGACAGTCATCCACTTAGCTCACCTTAAGTGCCTGTCTTAACTATGATCCTAAAATCTTTTTATTTTTGGCTCAGTTTTGGGGGGGGGGGGGTTGGTCAGACAGTCAGCGAGCTAGCCAGACAGAGGTTTGGCCCAGACTAAACTGTGAGTGTCATGGTGGACTTTAAATCCTCAATTACATGGACGTTTGTAGCAGACACAAGTCTATTATGTGTTTTATCTTCCTTCATCCATAATCAAATACATATCTCCCATCTGTATCCGCTGGCCAATTAGGAAAACAAGCCAGCCAGAAATCATAAAATCTCTCCCTTCCTGGACTTAAAAGTGCCATTTCCACACTAAAGTGTTCTTAATTTCAGCCAGTCATTGACTCATCCTGTCAGCCAGCAAACTGATGTGCAGTATATGGATGAAATATCCCCGGCCCCACGTGGCCAAAGCGTGAGAGACAAGTGCGCACGAGTCTCCAGGCGTTATATATAAAAAATAATGAGAACTAACCCTTTAAACTGAAAAGATTTATTTCTTTGAATGATTATGAATATGGACAATATGAATACATCGCACACTTATAAGGTTTTTAATCAATTTTTATTACAAAATGTTTCCAACTTGCATTATTGTCTCTTTTTTCCATGACTTCTATCAGTTAAGAGAAAAATAATAACTTCAATCTTGACATACTGCAACATATTTAAAGTACAACAAAGTATTAATAGCAGATTGTCTGTATTACTTCATGTGGAGGTTATTGCTCTCGTATGTCATGGTGCACACACAACTATGGTAAGTACAGTAGATCAGAGGTGAGCCAGAAAGTCGATCTTCTAATCGTGATGGATGTTCATAATACAGTGTTTCTCTTACAAACCCGTCTGATTGCTCTGTGCTTTGTAAAAGCTGACGGATCATCTGACTGCTCGAGCTTATTGCCCCGTCCACGTCTTTTTTTATTCTCGCAATGTCACAAAGTTCCCACATCTAATTTCTCTCATTCTCAATCAACTTTGACGACCGCAATGTTATAAACACTGACGATAGTAATGACGGCCAAGCTCCAAACATCCAGGTTGTAAAATAACAAAATGAACCTTTTAAAAGTGAGATAATCGTCTGTCTCCAACTTAAAGACACAAAGTTAAACATTGGACTCTCTCGGGGTGCAATAATGAGAACAAACAAGAAGAAAACTTTTTATAGGAACACAACTATTCATTTTATCAATGGTGTTTTCACATCACACTAATGAAACAAGTAACCTTTCTTCGCCCAACTGACAGTTAGCCTCGGTCGCAGCATTGAGTCCTATTGATGGCATTTCCAATGAATGTTGCAATCAGCGTCGTGCATGTCTGCAGGCCAATAGGTCACGCACATGAATGGATTGAGATCTGTAGCTTCACTGACGATGACTAACGGCTTACAGGAAAACATATTTCATTCTAAACCCCTGACTCCTCTCCCCGCCGGCTGTTGCCAGACTCACAAACTTTTCCCGTCAGGAGCAGTTGGGCAGATTTCCTGTCAATCTGGTGATGGGACAAAGTGAAACGCACTGCAGAGGCGAGTAAGTCTCTTTTGTGTACGGTAATTACAGCAATATTTAATAATGGATGTGGTTATGATAACATTCGTGCAACGTTTCACGCTCATTCAGATACAAATAGCGGCTTCATTGTCTCAAAGTGTTTTAGATTGAACAACATCTTGACACGCTGCCTTTTCAAGCATTCATGGCATATTTTCTCACCCATTAAAAAGGATTAGGGGGGGAAATCTTTTGAACATGTATTTCACGACAGATTATTGAATGTGGTTCTAAAATTGGCTGAAATTGTACGCAGTGTTCCTTTAAAACATTTACGACAGAGGAAGAAAAAAAAGAGGAGACTGAATACGATTCGTGCTGTTTACACTGCCAGCTTTCTCTGCCAGCCCCTCCAATGCAAGTCGAGTCTTCTTACGCTGCTGGTGTGAAGTTGACACTCTGTGTGTGTGTGTGTGTGTGTGTGTGTGTGTGTGTAGGCTTTTGGCTTTTGTGTGGGGATGACAGTTTGGGAGCTTAGCGGGGAGGAGGAGGAGGAGGAGGAGACGAAAGAACAGGAGGGAAGAGAGAGAAAGGACAGAGGAGAAGCCTCAGGACACACAAGGAGCAATACATTTCCTTCATTTATTCCTTCTTTCCTTTCCTCGGTCTCTCTCTCACACACACACACACACACACACACACACAGTCAGTCCTAAGAGACACTCTGCAGAGGAGATAAGGCTGAAAGACAGACAGGGGTCACACTGTATTAGCTAGCCACAGGGAAGTGTGTGTGTGTGTGTGTGGAATACAATAGAAAAGCCACAGCACAACTTAGCGAAATGTAGAATGAAGCAGAAAACAATTTGTGAACGTTCGTCAGTGGGCTCAGAAATGACCCACACGACTGTTCCAAAACCTTCTCGCCTACGCCGCTATAGTTGAGGCCTTTTGTGGTTAAGTGAAAGTGACACAAACTCCTGTCTTTAGCATGTTGAACACGACCATCGTCCTCCCCCTTTAGGCCTCGCTGCATATAAGACACATGACAAACCGCACGGCCACTTAAGGTTTCCAGTTCCCATGAATTAAAACATACCTCAAAATAGATGTGACTCCTTGGAATATGGTGCTGCTTGGTATGCAAGCACCTCAACCTCCTCCCTAAGAGGGTTCTGCAGCAGTCTGAAATCATCACACAACTACAGCCTTTGCTTCTCTCAACTAGAGAGGACATGATTCACACAAACATAAGAAGCTGTTTCCCAGTGATGCATAACCATGTCCGAATCGCTGATGCTGCTGTTTTTGTGGCGAGGACAGTCTTTAATTATCGAGTTCTTTTATCATTAAGGAGGAAAAGTATTGAGATAATTAACTGTTCCATCATACCCACGCTTTTGGGTGAATGTCATGAAGTAGTAAAGCCAATTTAAGTTCAGATGAGACAGCTGGATAAGTAGAAGTAGAACCGGACGATTAGGCAGCAGCATCTTTACAGGCCCGTTCTACACGTAGTGGCCAGTGTGGATGTTGCAGGCAGCGATAACATATGAAACAGAAGAAGATTTGCACATCTCTGTTGGATTGGAGAGGAAGAAATCTTTCTGATGGTTTACATTTATTCGACTTTGAAAATCGAATCCTTAATGAAGAAGCATGGGCACAGTAAAGTGAAAGTTGCCTTGTTTTACTCACAGTATCTCAGTTAGTGAGGCTCCATTATTTCCCAGGAGGCCTCTGTGCTTTTGAGGTCATTTCTAACCCAATTTTTGAGTCTTTTCAGCTGGTTTACAGTGTTAGTGAGATAGTATGACACTGCAATGAGAGAGAGAAGAAAGACAAGAGGAGTCAACTGTGCAAACATTAAGGGTTTGAAAGACAATGAGATTTATTTATTTATTTCTTTTACAAAAGTCACTGAACATTTTGAAACTATTTCTCAGTAATCACCATATTTAAATATCCTTTATATCCTCCATAAATATAATATATATACATATATGTATCTATATATATATTATATATATATAGACACACATATATATATATATGTGTGTACATGTGTGTACTGTATATGTATCTATATATGTATATGTATCTATATATGTATATATACAGTATATGTATGTATATGTGTATATGTATATATGTATATTAGTCTATATCTATATATATATGTATATATACTGTATATACATATATATATATATATGTATATTTGTTTATATCTCTCTCTATATATATATATATACTGTATATACATATATATATACTATATATACTGTATATACATATATATATATATATATATATGTATATTTGTCTATATCTATATATATAGCTATATATACTGTATATACATACAAACGTGTATATGTATATATGTATATAACGTATATTTATA
>CALSCE010009347.1:2447696-2469569 GCA_943593645.1 Bovichtus variegatus | reverse complement strand
TATATATATATATACTATATACTATATATATATATATATATATATATACTATATATATACTACATACTGCCATTTGCAGTCACCATTGATGTCTTTCTAATCTGATCCTAACAATACAAAGTTCCTATCAATCACACTATCGATCCCTTTATTGACTGTTGTAATGAATGCTCGCTGCCGCAATTACACTTAATTTCTGTATTTCAACGAGGTTGCTAAGGTCGCCGCTTCAAATGACCTTTGACTCCCGTCTTCTGGAGCCTAGTTGTCATAGAAATAGCCGTCGTGGTAACGAGGGACAAATGAAGGGCTCTAATCTGGCGTTTGCAGCTGGAGAGATTGGAGAACCAGCAATAATAACGGGTGTCGATGGAGAGCGCAGATACCTCGTGTTTGGATTGGGATCAGTAAAATGTATCATAAAAAAAACACCGTTTGTTCCAGTTATGCTTTATGGCTTGAATTAAAGGCCCACTGCAGGTACACCTAGTTTTGATTGTAGACATGCTTTTTCTTTTTAATAATCCACAAGGAATAATTTACAGTAAACTTGGTAGTAACATTTCAAATGTAGATAAAAGGTCCATCAAGACATGTCTCGATAGTAAAATCATTTATGATCAGATTTACACCTGGCTTTAAAAGCTCCCATGTAGCGTGGTTTTACATTGTAGGACTCTGCTTGTTTTCACTCCCTGCATCCTGCCAGGGTTCAGGAACGCACTCTGTGTTGTGGATGTTTGCACAGTACATAAACAAAGATACTTTACAGTACATCTAACAGTATAAGTCACCTGCTGTTGTAAATACCAAACACAAATCATAGATGCAACACAGGAGCAAACGTGTGAAGGATGGAACTTGATTAAAAGCCCTACTGGTGCTGTATGAGAAGAAAAAAAATCCATAAGCATTCAAGGCTTAATGCACACAGGAGAATATATATGGACAATTTTTTTCAAAATGGAAATAAATGTATTACGGACAGAAGTACAGATGCACATACAGATATAAATTGATTGATAGAGGAAATTAGAAAAAGTCTGAATAAAGCGTATTTTTCTTATTAATGTGTCGCCTTTCTATTCGGATTTTATCTAAACAACATGAACATGTGACACACATAGTGAAACAGAATATATAACTAACTAATAAACAGGTATGAAACAAAGTCTAAAATGAAAATATCTTTGTTGATTAGTCAAATATGTGACAAAACATCTCCTATATTAACATGATGCCAACAAATCCACCTTCTATACACTTTTTGTGCCATTTTTATTTATTTTTTTGTCAAGAAAGAACCGTGAAGAACTTTACTTTAAGAGACTAAAGAATTAAGTTCACATCTTAAATCTCAATGTGTCCGCAGTTAAAGAGCCACAGGCAGACAGAGACTCACGCTAAAGAGGCCGACGTCTGTCCGTGTGATAATTGGGCCACATCTGGTGTAAATCCTGCAGTGTGAATTGCGCCCCAGTAAAAACCATTCCGTGTCCCCAGGCTTCCGGCCAGCACAGGTGTTGCTACCTCTGGTGCTGTTTAAATAAAAATAACGCACGGCCATATGTGTGCGACACACATCAACGCACAGCACATGAATGCGCAGGCTGTGGCCTCCCTCACACATTCCACAGCGACACTCACGCACTGCCTCACACAAAGAAAAGAAAAGAAAAACTAAGCAGTGCTAAAGCCCCCAGATTAAGACAGCGAGCCAGAAAGGCGACAGTGACCTAAAAATAAGTTTTTGTTTCTTTTAAAGAGAAGCTGCAGCTGCTGCTACAATCGAGTCAGATTCACACCATCACTGTGACCTTTATGCAAATGTATAGAAACCCATAACAAAAACAATTATCCACTGGGATATGATAAAGTAGGTAATTTCATGCCCTGCTGCTTAAGTTGTGGCATTCCTGTCAGCTTGCTGTGAAAATCACTGTCATATATCTCCCTTATTTATTTTCAAAGCCTCCGCATGGTGACCGACAGTGAGGGAAATATGGTAAATATATAAATAAGGTAATAAATTAGTAAAACAGTGTTTCCACTAAAGTGCCAAGACCACAGGATGGATTATACTTATCGTTGTCACTAAAATATGGTTAAAAACTGAGCTTATATATTCCTTCAAAAGGATTTTGCTCTGAAAATGAGATTTTTCTTTGGTTAATCTTATGTTAATATTGTATTATAAATGTTGATTTCATCCTGGCCCTGGTAAGCCCTGCTTGGCACAGATGTGGAAAAGCTGTTCTTGTGTTTTGAGGAGTAAGTCCGGATAAAACGTGGAAGGACTGTCGCGCCGCCAACGCAGTGCCTGAGTATACAACAGAGGACTTAGCAGACGACAGATAATAAACTTAAGAACTTGAGAAAATAATAGGATCGAGTATTACTGAATGTACTGCTCACTTTGTGCAGCTCCTGGCTGTAATCTAGGATATTCCACTTGAAGCGAATGAAAATGGCACCAAAGTGCAACACTGGAAGAACAAAAACGCAAACAAACACATGCATTACATCTCAGTTTACCCATTAGTCACTATAAACTATTGACGTAGTTATTGAAAATGGAACATATTGCATGTGCGTCTTATCTCGACATGCCGAGATCACAGACAGTAAAAAGGCTGCAACGAGACCAAACAGCTTAGCAAGCTCTCTCCAGATGGCAAGACCACCTCGCAGGCACTTTGCCAAATTCAGATCTAGACTAAATGAACGTTAATGAAATAGGACAATGATACAGTCATCAGACTGTGAGCAGTTAGAGAACATCCAGTTCTGTGGATGCTGCACAGTGTAAGGTAAAGCTGACGGAGAATGTGGCTCAAATACGCCTTTACATACGTACGTGTGTGCGTGCTCAATAGTACTGTGTTCACAGGAAATACAGCGGCTTTTGTTTTCCAGTCGTGCTCTCTGTGTATCACGGGTATGTCCTGCAATAATACAATATTGTATTATAGCCTTTTTTCTTTTTTTTTTGCCTTCTCTGTCCATCTTTCAGTACTTGATCATTTCTTATGAAATGACAAACTGTGTGAGGGTTTGGTGTCATGTCCCCTCGCCGGCAGTGTATTATATAATGGTCCGGATGCAATCAAAAAGTGTTTAATCTCCCACCTATAACACAGTGGAACGAAACATCCCATCAGACTGAACTACAAGTCGCCGACAGTGGCTGACTGTGGACTTCACTCCTGCATTACTTTTTGACAAGTAGAGGAGAAAGTGTTTGACTAAAGGAAAGAGTCTTTTTTTAGTCTTTAGTTTTAATGCCATTACAATTTCAAGGACAGTTTTCCCCTGAGTCCCATAAATACAGTACTGGCACCAGGCGTTTTTTATTTTTCTTCTTCTTCATCTCTACTGTATTTACTGTATTTCATGCCTGTGTGGGTGGCTGGTAGCTGCGGAGCCGTTGATGAAGGTTTCCCCACAGGTACCAATATCTATTGTTTTTGCACAAAGCCACTGCGAAAAAACAGCTATTTTTAACAAAAAAAGTGCAAAGTATGTTTAAACTGTCAATAGATTACTTTATACGTATCTGACAAAAATGCTAATTAGATCCTACTTGCTTCATGTGTGCTGTCTAAAAATAAGTGGCTTGTATTGGAATCTAAGGACGGATCTGTTTTCACCAACAAATAGTTTTTCCCGCTAATCGTCTCCTATCATCTTAAGTTAAAAGATGACACATTGATGGGCTTTCTCTGTATCGAACTTCTCTGTAGTCTATCTTCCAAAAAATTTAACTTGACTAGAACATGTACGAGGATGTGGAAGAAAGCAACATAATGACTCGATAAAGGGAAAAGAAAACACCACTTTCCCCACTTATACAGCGATGCTACCATGCTAACTGTTTGGAAAGATTCTACTTCCCCAGTCACTGTGAGGCATCGTATTTCACGTAGCCTGACATTCAGACGACTCCATCCTTCGGTCGGATCGGCCTTCATTTGAGCCATTTTCTGTCGCCAAATACATCCAGCTTATTTTCAATTCACGCTGATGCTACGTTAGCTACCGTGCCGTTAGCTGAAGCAAGTGTACTAGCAATCGTGAACAGATAATTAAGGCAATGGCTCAGTCTGCTTGACCTTGCTGGCATTAGAAGCTAAATGTTATCTTATTGGCTGATGTTACAGTGTTGCTCCCACTCTGATATATAGTTATTGTTGCCAGGCTGTCAATACATGATGAACTCCCTTCCCTCTGAAGGATTAAGATTATTAACATGTTTTTATTTTTTATAAATGTAGTTCAGAGGGTTGAAGAGGTTTATCATGAACAATATCTAATACCCTCCCAGCCTGTGGCGCCATGCATATGAGTTGTACATGTTTGCTATTTCTGTCAGTGAGAGCGCTTTAATTTTCTTACAGTAAGAAATGCGGGTGAATTTACTTGCCATTTTCAATCGAACACCAGCTGCATGCTGATGTGTGTGTGTGTGTGTGTGTGTGCGCGCACAGGTACTACAGATTGCTTTGCTGCAGTACTTCATCTATCCCTCCATCTCTGCCTCTCCTCCTTCCTCCTCCTTCCTCCTCCATCCTGCAAGACACCTGGCTTCTGGTTCTATTTCATACACACACATGCATGCATGGACACACACACACACACACACACACACACACACACAAATCGAAAATGTCCTTTAACGCATCAGGGGTCTCCTCCTGTATGTTTGACTGCAGCTTGCTGCCTGCTGAGGTGGACTGATTGAAAATAACATTTATTTTACTTTTCTCTGCCTGGTGCTGCTGCATGGTGGATGGATGGATGGATGGACACACACACACACACACACACACACACACACACACACAGTGTCCTTGGAAACTGTGTAAATTGGAGTAAGCAGTTTCTGACCGTAATTTGGTCAGAAACAACAAAGCGTATTGTCGTTCCTCAAATAAGCGATTTTGCCGTCGGCCCTCTCAGACAGAAGTTCCTGAATCTATTAGACATGTTCGTGCACATGAACCCGTCATCTTCACCCTCGGATGTTTTGTTTTCGCCCGGTTTTGTGCCAGCCGCGTGATAGAAATGTCAACAACACGCCCACTCGCTGTGAATTCTCCGCACAATGATCGGACATTACATGGACTTAGCACGAGAGAGCTGGCAGGGTGAAGCCCGTTTGATGTCTGGTCCAAATAATTTGGACGTTTGCGTTCTCAACTACAGCTCCCCAGGGTAATGGCCAGATCCTTTTAGGGTTGCACTGTGTTAAATGGGCTATACTGTCATACAGATGAATCCTGCTGGTATCTTCAATTTGTAGTTTGCTATCAGGTTGCAGGAAATCTGTAAAATGTCATAATTGCACAGAACAAGGAATAAGACATGTATGTGGCTATTACGCACCGAGAAAAACATCAAATCAAAAGAGTCCTTGGGGGTAAAAAAAAAATCTAAATGAAAAGATTTAAATATTTCTAAAAGACAAAAATAAACGGATATAGAGCAAGACAAGGAAAGAAGGAAGTGGGACAAGTAGCAACATCCTGTTTTGGCAAAATAAATCAATTTGGTTTATGGGAAATGTTGTTCCGACTTTGAAAATCACTGCTAATGCAATAGTCTGACTCACCAAATGTAGACTGTGGGTATAAGCCTGCTATTGGCCGCCTATTTCAGCTGGCATTCTCCTCCACTTGCGCTGTCTGCGCTATCTATTTTGCAAGGGCATAGTCGCTGCATGCTGTGCTTCCACCCAAGACGATGGTGATTGGTTTAAAGAAATACAAACAGCACCAGAATGATAATGTGTGGAGCCAGACCTACAGTATCTCCACCCGCTGTGGCTCTGTGAGACTATTACTACATAAGACATAATAACAATGTATACCCACTAATTTCACAATGATGTAATAAAGTTAAATACAAAATGTTTCACATAGCAGCTTCAAAAATCGAGGAATTTAGCATCTTATTTTCAGGCTAATTAAAACATGTTAGTTAGTGTTCTTGTCATGTAGAAGCCCACTAGAAAGAAATGGTAAGAGAATCTATAGGCTAAGTAACCAAGATCCAAGGTGTAAACAGTCTGAGCTCACAATCAATAGCTCGAAAGGTGACATATTGGAGATTCAAGACCCCCCCCCCCCCCCACACTTTTCTCCCAGACAGGCTTTTTTCCTCTCCCTTGTCTCACTTTTACCAGTCTCACTAGCCGTCTCTCCATCCCTCAAGGGCTGGCTTATGCTCAATTTGCCCTGACCTTTCCGCCTGTAAACAGCCAGATGGCAAGGTGACTGACTGGCTGTCTGACTGATTCTAAATGGAACAGAGTGACACTGGTAGAGATTGAGGGAGACATCGGGACCGATCAGAGGAGGGAATACGACCACTCGGGGACACACAAAAAAAAAAACACTAAAAGGAGTCAGAATTGCAAGACGCTAGTGAGAAATCAGAGCATGAAGCAGAATGAGAAGAGCTGTAACTGAACCTCACTGACCCAGCACACACGTGTACATTTAAATTGTGGTATCAAAGAAAGAAAGAGGGAGATGTAGAGTGGACTAAATGTACAAACCATTCTGCGTAATGATAGAAAAAAGCCCAGCGAAGGTCATTGTGGTGGAAATGGACGATGTGGACAGCAGCGCTGAATTATGAGTGTGAGGACACAACAAAGGTACTTGAAAGGCAAATTATGTGTGCAGTCACTTTATCACAATATCAAATGATTTTAGTCAAAGTCATAGACTGTGTTTAAGAAGTAGTCACCGTGACATCACTCAGTGGTTTGTGGACCGCTGTTTCAAGCCTCAAGTTTAGCATTTTGGCCGTCGCCCTCGCGGTTTTTGGCCACGGCCGTCTTGGTTGGTTTTCAATCTAAATTGTTTTGTTGCGAGTTGCCAATGGTTGGAGGTATCAGCTGTAGTTTGTCCAGGTTCAAAAATATATAACGGACATCTATCCCAGCATGCACTGGCCGAAAGGCAGGGAACCTCTCCACACAGTTCACCCCTCTGCGACAAATCCATTCATAGCTTTAGGCAATTTACGGAGAACGTGCAAACTCCACACAGGAAGGGCCTGAGGCATGAACACAGGATATCACTGATGTAAGCTGACGGAGTAAACCACCAAGCCACCCCGTCACTCATGCTCAAAGAAGAAGAAAAAAATGAAAGTACTCATGTAACTGAACATGCCAATCCCATGCCATCATTGTTGATGCCGAATGCATTTTATTATTTACTTATTGCAGTGCTTCCCAAACTGTGTTGGGTCACAATATGAACCTGCGGGGTCTCGAAGAATTCACAGGATCAGAAGGAAGACCAAACAAATATCCATCTGCTACTCAAAATTATGTGTCTTTCAGATTTTTCTCTGATTGCTGCTTATTTATTTAGTTTTTTTTAGTATTAACAGCTCATTGAGACATGTGACGAGGAGTCGGTACGATGGGAAGTAAAACATTTTTTTTTACATTTTAAACAGAGCTCGGAACTGTTTTGTAACATTAGGACATTTTAATTGACTTATGCTATAATTTATTGTATTTAGATAAATCAGGAAGAGAAAAATGAAAACTCTGAGCACAGAGCCTGTGTGACAGGAAGAATGTGTTTCCTTCATTAATAAGATGTAGAAACACAGGGACAGAGAGACAGAAAAAGAAAAAGCTGCATTAATTCACTTGTCATGCTAGATTAGATGCCGGATTTTTATTCAGAGAGAAGAGAAGGATAAACAGGGAGACAGATGAGAAGCACTGAGACTCTGGTTCTGCTAAATTAAATGTTGGATTTCTGGATGTAGAAGAATACACATTCACAACATACACATACTCCACATACACAATGGGGACACACTCATAGAGCCACACGCACACAATGCAACACACACACGCGCACACGCACACATGGATAAACACCCACAGCTGCACTAAAGCTCACAGTAAATTCAACAGCAACATGTGCAGACACACAAAAACACAGTCATTAAACTCACACAGGCAGGCAACACCAGTGCACTAAGACACATTGTAAATGTAGAAATGTCCCACACACACACACCCCATTAACATCTACACACACACACACACACACTGCACTTTAGCAGACTATAAATGTGGGTCTCATGCACGTACACACAGAGGGAGGTTGTGGTGTCCACGTGGCTATGTGGTTTCAGGCTCAGCTGGATCAGCCTGAGGTGAAGGAAAAAGGAAACTTTCTTTCGTGTGACTCTCTTTCTCCCACTGTTCTCTTTCACCTTCTTTTAACCTTTTTTTTCTCTCCTCCTCCTGTTCCCCCCATCCTTTCTCCACGTATTTCTCTTCTCTGTTTCTCTTGGCACTTTGTGGACATGTGGATGTGCCTATTGGCAAGGCAAAAAGCAGACAAAAATAACATAAAAAATGCACCGATTTACAATAATGAATAGATACTTTGAAGCAGTTAATCTCGAGAATAGGTTAAGAAAGGACAAAGAGTATGATTTATTTCACCCTGTCCCTTACAACGCTGTCAGTCCCCTTCTTTATTTTTTTTTGCTCACAACCACTTATTTTACTCTCCCTTTCATCCCCTCTTACACCCCCCTCCCCTCCCTCCTCCTCTGGACATTTTAAGCCATTAAAAAGCCTGGTTTGGCAGCCTGGTGTGTGTTCAATGTGGTGCCGCTCTGTAAAAGACCAAGATTGAAGCTTTGTGGAAAATCCTCGGCTTCCTTCTTAAATACTACCGGCATCACTGTCCAAGGTCTCAGGAGAAGGAGGGAGGAGGGGGAGAAAAATATAGGGAGGAGGAGGAGGAGGTGGTGAGGACAGCAGCTAGGGAACGATTGAAGTTCTGAGGAAAAAGCCTTCTGAAAGGAGGCAGAGGAGGGTCTTAGAAATGGGAAGAGGAGAACCATTGTGGCTTGGAGAAAAAAAATGTTGGAGTCTGAAGTCATACGTACTGTTGGTCTGACGAGGAGGTGGAGCAACAGGAAGAGGAATATGGAAAGTGAAGCAACATAAAACATTTCTAGGCAAGAAAATAAGCCACATTTCTTTCTCTGAGGAGGAGATACATGCATGTAAGGAGAAAAAGCATCGTGAAGTGACACATTTGGCCCTGAAGGGACAACAAACGGAGCCGCGCGGTCTTCAAGGCACACAGAGGTGATGTAGTCGTCCACTCTCTCGTGCAACTTTTTTTCTCTGACTCGAACAAGCTCATTAAAGCAAATTGTCCTGATGAAATGTAGATTCTCATTTCAGTGTTGATACTTTGACTTTTTATTTGCCTGCTTTTTTTGGCAATGCACAACAAATCTGATACCATTCATCCGGGGGAAGCTTCACATCGGCGTCGCATCATAACCCATCACCCCAATTATCATACAGTGAAGTGACAACGACAACAGAGCCAGGAAGGCTGACACTGGACACTGAGCCACACAAAGAAACCCAGTAACAGAGGTAATAGCTTCCATATGTGCCGGAGTGCCACATTTAGACCCCCATATCTGTCCTTTCCACCTCTTCCTGTGATTTCTGTGACAGCGTTCCACCGAGGACACACACACATACACATGCACACAGACACACAGGACGCACTAAAAGCTGTGTGGTGTTTGTGCCCTCAAGAACACAACACGATGCGTCACATTCGCTTCCACCTACAAAACCTAATGGTTTGGCTTTTATCTTAAGACCTAAACTTGGGACACACTGTCACACAGTTGGCCTGCTGGTGTGCACAAGTGCAATGTGCTCTTCCTCCAGTGATAGCTCTACAGATTGTGTCTTTCCCTTCTTCTTCTCTGGACAACTTGCCCACTTTGCTTCATTTGTTTAAAATGCAGCTGTTTTATTAGTTAAACCAAACTAACACCGCACATGTACGATCAGCAGCGTTTTATCTCGGAGGGGAAATGTTTGAAGCAAGGCCGGTATGAATGTGGGTTTAAAGTTTCCAAATCTACAGTAGAGAAAATGATGACTTGAATATTTAGTTTATTTCTGGCTCG
The DNA here is from genome assembly GCA_943593645.1 of Bovichtus variegatus. NCBI lineage: Eukaryota > Metazoa > Chordata > Actinopteri > Perciformes > Bovichtidae > Bovichtus > Bovichtus variegatus. The sequence goes on along the minus strand of CALSCE010009347.1, from coordinate 2,459,573 downwards.
GTGGTGATTGTATCTATTTAAGTAGTAACTACAGAGTATAGCACATGGGATCAGTCTACTGTTTCCATATGTGCTTTTATGAATGTATTGATGTTATTTTCAACGTTTGGCTTTAAGAATTTCCCCTTGAGGACAATGAAGTGAAATTTAAATGAATTGATTTCGAGCCCATGTGCTGACTCACAAATGGAAAACTTTAGCGGGCAATCAGCCTGCTAACCCAGGGGTCTCGCAACATACCACAGCCAATGAGTTCTGACATCAATTTTGAGAGAGTAATTTGAAGACCAGTTTTAATCTTCCCATGACCCACTTTTGGTCTCAAACCAGACTTTGACAAAACACTGGCTACATTTTTTTTTTTAAGGTTCAGGACCTAAAATAAGATGCAAGTCTGTTCCTGTTGGGTCACGATATGGCCGGGGAATGTTTTCATTAGACTGGCTCCCAGAGTCGCAGACCATATTTAAAGCTTTACATACACACCCTGCATGTCAGCATTTCTACGAACTCTGGATCAGGACCCTGAAATGGGTCATCAACCTTTCTTGGGTCAATAGAACTCGGTCCCATTGGTGAGAGGCTAATTATACTGGGTTTGCTTCACGGCTGAAAAAGTTCAAGAACCACCGAAGTAGACAAATTCACCCCACGACGCTACTAGTTAGTGTGACATTTGACTGTCCTTGGGGAGGCAGGGAAACAGAAACCGAGAGAGGTAGGGGAGAGCAGGAGTTCAGACGGATTGTGTGTTGCTGTCATTATGTATTAAGCAAATTAGTCCCCACGGAATACCTAACATGTCAAAAACACTAACTCAGATCCCGCACAGTCCCCAGTTACTCTACGAATCTCACAGCTCGGCATCAACATATTTCCCAGGTAGCTGAGCCGCCACACATCTCACAACGTTCACTCTCTCACTCGTGAGAAAGCGGCTCCAGAGCCAATTAACTCGACTTGTGAGCGAGCGTGACTTCAATTTTGGTCTTTATTAAAAAACGCGTCTAAATCTGGTTCAAGAGAAAGACGTTTGTGTGTCGAATTTAACATTGTTTTTTTTTGGCCGTATCAGACATTGCACACACATCACATTAAACAGACACATGCTACACATATGTGTTTGTACATAAAATCACTAACCTTGATACAACAATCCAACTGACTTGATTGTTAAATTGAATACAAGCACAGTGTCAGGAGAAGATGTCAAATCCAGCTCATTCTACAAAAATCTATTGTCGGGAGGAATTAAAGTTTTTCTCTCTTTTCCGAGGCTTTTTGTGCCGAGAGTTGTTCGCAGTCATTTGAAAGGTCTTCCATTTTTTTTCTAGTTCAATGACAAATTAGTTTCTGCTGCAAAACGTCAACACAGCTTTGACTGGTGTGTAGTCGGATAGACGCAGACAGTGAATATGTAACGGGTCTGTTTTTTCTAGCAGGAGTCAAGCAAGGGGGACAAAAGAACAAAGGACTGTGTGTTTGTGTTTTGTCTGACTGACGGAGCTGCAGCTGCTGAGTCTTTGGGCGAACTTGCATAAGACTCCTGAAGCATGGAAACACTCAGAAATCAGCACTTTGTCACTTCACATTAACTCCAGTCTGAAAGAATAGAAGAGGTGTGTTTGAGCGAAAGAGGTGTGAGAGAGATTTTTGAGCTTTTATCAAACACACTTTTATGATTTGTGTCGCTCCTGTTGTCCCCCCCTACCCCCCCCCACCTTCTTTCTCATTTAGTTTTTTGATGCCACTGCTTATCTCAGGTGCAAAAACCAGATTTGAAAGAGACAAAGAGGTGAAATGCTACTGCAAGGCAGAAACTCAAACAGTATCTCTCGTGAAATTTAGCTTGAACCCCAAATTGCCGTTTAGCATGAAAGAGACGCCAGGGAGAACACTGTCAAAGTGTTAGCATTGTTGAAACACAGAGCCGTGGCATTTGAATGTAAGGCTTGATTAGTGCAAGCTGTGTGACATTGAAAGCCAAATACCAAAAGAAATGATTCTTTTTTTTTTTTTGTTTGTTTTTGAGTGCAGGCCATTGAGCTTTATCATGAGTACAACAGTCCTCTAACCGCTTATCGGTTGGCCGTCACAACATGAAAGCTAAGCAGCGAAAGACAGGCCTGTGTTTTTTTGAAGCCTGGAATGAAAATTACAGAAACAAAGCCAAATTACAAAAAGAAAAAAAGAAAAGAGCCTCCTCTGTTCAGATGGGGAGGTTTGGTGTACGAATGTAAACAATTCTGGCATCAAAGATATCAAAGAAAGGGAAAGAGCGGTCGGCGCTTTCAGCAAAAAAAGAAAAAGCAACACAGCTGCTACCAAGCAGGACCACGGCAGCGCTGCTGGCCCCCGCTGCGAGGCGGGAGTGGAAAACGCATATCATCGCGGCTTGGCTCGGCTCGGCACCCATGGCAAAACCCCATTCATTTTGTGTTCGTGGGGTAAGTATCTTAAAGCCCTACAGCTTGTCCATTTAAAGCTCGATGCTGCAAAGCTTAAGACAGATGGACAGTTGGTGAAATCACTACTTCATTGATAGTTCTTTAAGCATGGAAGCAAAATGGCATATTAACTAACTGGTGTTGCATCTGTGCCAGATATCTACAGAGAGAAGAGGCCTAATCAGATTTTGGGATTTTTCATTAACTTGGCTATCTAAGGTAGTGCGAGCACTTTAAGTATGAAAGCCTAACAAGCAAAGAGAATATGTTGTAGGGGGAGGTTTCAGTCAAAAGGATTAATTAACACTAAATGGCTGTTTTAAGATAAGAGGACTCTTTCTTACCGCGGCCAAATGAGTCTGTTTGATCCAACATCTCACCCTCTCTCACTCTTTTTTATGTGCGAGAGGCTGTGTGTTTGTGCATGTGGGCAAGAGAAAGTGAGAGCACAAACGAGAGGATGCGTAAGAAGAGCTCTGGAAATGTATACAGTACAAGATAAAAAGGAGCCGCCTTCTCATGGCTGTCCAAAACAGCAACATTTCCAATAACTCATCTGGCACGTGCCGATCCTCCGAGCCCCGATCGGCACCCCTGAGGACGCTGCGACTGCTGTCCCTCCAACACTGTGTATGGCAACACTTAAAACGAAAGCGATAGAAATTCAATAGGTGGTCACTGGAAAGAGAAATGCAGAGACGGAGAGTCGCACTGCAGAGTTTAGAGCTCAAATGAATGGAACTGTATTTAAACTGTTGGTACTCCTGCTGGTGTAACACCTGTGACCAAGCTAATGGACATTAAACATTCATATTTCAATGTGAGGAGGTAGTTTATGACCCATGGGTACTTTGGACTTAAACCGGTGTACCTCCGAGTCATGTAGCAGGTCAGGTACTCTGACGGGATCTGCAAAAGAATTCACAGAACAATTAGAAATGCTCCTTTTATCATTTTTGTAGGGTTTAGATTGAATCATTTATGCAAACAAACTAAATAAAACGGAACCTATTCTTAACCAAGTGTGTTGAGTTGCCTAAATATTACAATAAAAATGTTTTAATTATGCTTGAGTTGCCATCAGCAGATAATGTAGGAAAAAGTAATGAAATATGTTTCAAGCGAACGTTTTGTAGACATGCTCAGTATGAATATTTTGCGTTTTTGCAAGAACAAAATGTCGTCGGTTTGACGTTTCTTTCGAAACATAATTAGTGCTGCAAATTAGTAGAATATAATCTTCATTTTTATATATTTTCTTTACAGCATAATGCACAATGTGTTGCTCACTAACAGCTGTGGTGGAAACATGCATGCTAGTTTTCCTGTATCCGACAACATTTGAGTAGCAGTGCAATAGCTGCAGTAGCTGTTGGGATGTCAACTACATGCATTTATTCCTGTGAACTGTGCAGTACAAAGTTTTACACTGTGTGGATCCACTTCGAACCCTGTGAGGGAGAAGACCTCTGGGCCTTACAGAATCCCTCGTGACGAAGCGTGTGTGTGTGGGAGGTGACTCAGAGAGGCGGGTGGAGGAGAGATTAAGATATATATATATGTATATATGCAGGTGCGCAGAGCACGGCCACATCTTTCGAGTTTCATAAATGCACCCACTGCTTGGCATTATTAACATTTAAAAGAGATGCAGTGCACCTACTTCCCATACTGTGGTAAAATATTGGATGTGGGGGACAAAGCATTACTTATTAAAGTAATACGTATACAAGAAATCTTTGCTGAGCATGCATGCTGCTATTAGGAACACCTTACTTCATATTCATGAAGTTATGCGTGTGCATATTTGTGAGCTGCCCAATAAAAGCCTGGGCCCTCATCTGCTGCCCAGTTGAGCTGCAGGAGGTGTAATACCGTTCTTAAACATGCGAGAAAGAGCGTTCAGTTGTGACGTCTGTGACGCCAACGTTTTATACCTCCGAGAATGAAATGATCGTACATAAGTGCCAACGAAGCAAACACAATCACTTGTGCCAAATGTAAACTGTAGCAAATAAAAAAGAGACGTTCAAAAGTGTTAGTGCCGTCTGATCCACCGCAATCAATCAGTAGGAAGTATTACACAAGGTCAACGAAAAATTCCTTTTAAAGTCGACTGCTTAATTTACAATTCTCTACTTGAGAATTGTCTAATTTGCCTTACAACAGCATTCTGTGGCAGTGAGATATGGGGACATTTCATTGCTGGCGAATTTGAAAAATGGGACTCCAATACAGTTGCATGTGTTTAAGAAATATTTAGCTGACGTGCTCACTGCAACCTCCAAACATCTCAGGTTATTTGGCTGCATCAGGAAAGTTTTTTTTAAAAAAGAAATTAAAAAGGCGATCTGGGAAACAATAAAACTGTCGAACCAGTGTTTTCATGTACTACACTTTATACCATAAACAACTTATTTTATTTAGGATTATAAGGAGTTTGCCATCATTTCTTACAAGGAGAAAAACCTGCATCAGAATCCAGGAAGATGATTTATCTTGATGCCATACCTTCTTTGAATATCTTCTTTTAAAATGTTGCTCAATAGATATAAAATAAAAAATGTAGACATTAAATTAATAAATACATTTTCACAATATTCTGACAACCTACCAAATCAGAGCCTGAAGTCACGGTGGCAGCAGCATAGATACAGGCCCCTCTGCTTTTCCATCATTTTATTAATAAATAAATGATGTGCATGGAAGAGAAAGTGAGTCTTTAATATTTGATCACGCGGCTGTGTTGTCATAGCGACCCACCCGTATGATTGTGAGTGGCAGCTGTCATTGGTGAGGAGAGACAAAACAGGATGGAAATACAGAAAGGACAAGTTACAAAAGGGCAGGAAGTGTAAAGGAAAAGGTGTAAAGGTGAAGAGTTAAAAAGAGCGAAGAAAGAAGAGTCACACGCGCAGAAAGAGATTCTGCAGGAGAAAAGATCTGATATTGATATTGAAAGAGCGAGTCAGAGGTGTGAAAACGGTATGCTAAGAAATGTAGGGTGAAAAATCCTCGTTATTCACACGTTACATCCACATACACTCAGACGGGTGGATGGAGGAGTGACAGATGGACAAACAGACGGGTGGACGGACGGACAGATTGACAGGAAGACGCACATTAGATTAGAAGATTATGTGTTACCTAGATACACAATCATCTTACTGTAGAACCAGGGTAGAAAGGGAAGTTGTGCACTTTCATTGGCTTGAACGTGAAGTATTAGTACTGTGTGGTGTAGAGAAAGAGCTTTGACTTTATTGTTGCTATTATACCTCGGTTTCATCGCAGAGAAGTCACGTCTTTAAAAACCAGCCTGGGGAAACGTATTTTTGTACCAGATTACCTTTTTTTCTTCTCAGTAGCAGGTCTCCAGTATTGACATTGTGCAGTTCATCCAGCCGTCCTCCCTTTGACTGCTCTTGTGCATTCACAGAAAAGAAAAAAAAACATGCACAAATTGGCACACTTGACAAATTGAAATAGCCATGAGAACTGTTGTTTTTAATATTACAGTCTGACTCGAACGCTTCTTCAGATCAGACTCAGTCATTTTCTCTGTGTTTGCTGCACTCAGAAGAAGCTGCTCTACTAAAGACTGTACACATCACAGCTGCTTGAATCACACAGGCGCTGCATCTTATTGCACTCTTGTTCTTCATCAAACACATACATTGAAAGCCACTGGTTAGTGTGTGCAGGCGGTAGCTATTGATAGCCTGCTACGTTACAGGTCTATTAAAAAATGTTTTGAAATGTAAACAATGCAGTCGCCTTCGGCTGCCTTTGTCACTCATGTGACCCTCACTTGGGGAAGAAAGCTAAAGGTCATATTTGTTTAAAATGGCAACTTGTCCCTTGGGCCCTGTGGTATGACGGGTATGTCGGTGTTTTACGTCGCTTATGACCCAAGGTTCAACTCCGGCCAAAACAAGACGACTGCGTTTCAGTATTGAATTACAGATGATTAAGATTAATGGGTGTTTGCAGGTCTTCAGGGCAAAAGAAGGAGTTACTTGTAGGTTTTCATTTAGTGGATAAGAAACAAGCTCACATACACGCACTCGTGTGTATCAGCTTTAAATAGTTTAAGCTTTGACTTGGGGTTGGTGTGGCTCTGGTCAGAGTAAGGACCAGAGGGAGAGAGTTAAATGTCACACGATCCACATCTTTTATTTTTTTTCTTCCAGTTATTAGTCTCTCTCCGTTCTCAAATCATATACAGTCGTATGACGACCACTGAAGGAAAAACAGTGTCTCAACCTTGTAAAAGGTTATTGTCCTCTGTGAAAATGGAGAAGAAGAATGTCCAAGGTGTTCTGCCAGTTACACAAAATCTAATAAGACTTTATCAGGACATGGAAAGACACAAGATTCTTTAGGGTGACTCCAGTTTTACACAGAGCTATAAAGTTGTAAAATATATAGACAATTCTTTTCCTTCAGCTCAGGTTGTGTCAGTGTCTTTTCCAAGGAGTGCCTGGAGATATTAACCCCATAATTATACCGAAGTCAGGAACACTTCTCTCTTGCTCCAATACTTATTGATTTCGGTGGCTGTGACGCATACATTTACATAAAAAACCTGGCGCAGCTGTAAACTATTTATCATTTTGCTCGCGGAGTGAGGCCATGTCGTCTCTGCCCTCGGGTTTGAGAAGCGTAATCTCTGTTCACCAGCGATTATCACACCCTGCACTCTCACCCCAGCAATCAGAGGCATTCATTATAGCTGGCTGTGTTGTATCGGATGCTTTCGGCAACCAGGGGGCTAGTTTATGATCTTTCTAGCTTTATCCTGCCTTTTTATTGTCATGTACACATAAGCTTCCTCCTGGGGAAACCTTTCACTGAGAACATGTGCTGGTAAATGCTGCATAAAAGCCATGATACCCAGGAGGGAACGTTGTAGTACTGTTGTGGGTACTTCTGTTGTTGCCGACAGTACGCGCACTTCTCTAAATCACTGTCATACCCATAATCACAGTAAAGAATGCCCTCTCAGGTATTATTACCGTAATAACCCACAGCAGGCTGTGGTATATGGAAATCATATTTCAGTTAAAGTGTGCTGACTGCTTGACAGAAGAAAACTCCCAACATATTATCTCAACTTCTCATCGTGCTCACCGGTTTATGAAACAAAAAGACGCCGCTTTGCTACAGTGCGGCCTCCTAAAAACTGGCAAGTTATGGCACCGCCGCCTCGGCTCTGATAGATTTTCCATGCAGCACAACCCGGAGCAGGTTATTGGTTTTATAAAATGGGTGTATGTGTCTGTGTCTGTGCCCTGCCATCCGTCTTGTTGCGGTGGTTAACATGGCAGAAATCCCCATCTACAAGACACACACACACACACACACACACACACACACACACACACACACACAGCTCCCCTGCTTCTCATAGCTCCGTGTACATCTGTCTGACCTGGAGAAGATTAGATTGAGGCACTCCAGGTAGAGAGTGTGTGTCTGTGTGCATGTGTGTGTGAGAGAGCTGTCAGGGGAACTCGGTTGATTTAATCTCTGCTCTCTTCTCTTCAGAAAGATGTGGCGCACACATCATCCCACACACGTTTTAAAGCCTTCATTTGAATCCACCGAACTAAAGAGGAATTTGCATGAGATTTTAAATGTTAAAGAGGTTTTAGCAAAACAGTGCTTGTGTACACAAACATACAGAAACACACACACAGTGAGGTTTGTGCCTACAGGCTCAGGTGCCCAAACAGTAGACATTTCACTCTGCAGCCAAGCTAACACCTCCCTCTCCCTCTCCCTCTCCCTCTCCTCTCCCTCTCCTCTCCCTCTTCCTCTCTCGGTAAAACTGATGCAGTGTTTTCTCCCTGGGGTGGGATTCCTTTCTGTCTCTCTCTTTCTAGCAATCTCTTTCTCTCTCTCTCTCTCTCTCTCTCTATCATACACTAATACACCAATTTCCTCTCCAGCACACACCTGCTGTCTCAGTCAGCAACACACACACACACACACACACACGCGTCATGTCAGCCGTCACTGTTTTTGAAGTGTAGTTAAGCAACTGACGAACTAAATCAGGACATTTCACAGAAGAAAATAACACATTCTTTCTTCCTCAAATAATAACATAAAAGCTGGAGTGTGGGACTTTTAGCAAAAAAAAGTATTAAAAAATATAATAAAAAATGTGTAATTTCGCGGCATACAACTTTTTTCGACTTTACCACACTGACGCACGTACGCCTGCATGTGAGCTCACAGGAGCGCTCTCTCCAAGCCTTGCCGTGCACTTCTTTTTACTTTAATCCTTTCTCTGAAGTTTCTATTTCTTATGTGTAGCATCCACTTCCGCAACGTAGCGTCCACCGTGCTCCTAGCTGCTGCTGCTCCGTCGCTGTGGTCTCTCCCGTGTAGTAATAACTCTCACTGCCAGAGGGGGGAGACAACATTTCCACACGCCAGCTTCAATATGTGAGTAATAAATCACATGCTCGCTCAATTGAAGACAGTTTTCCGCTGCCACAGCCGTGCTTGGTCTGGCATGAGCAGTAGTGTATGGAGGCTGAAGCCCATGTTAACTTAACTAACTTACTTTAGGTAGATGTTGCTGTTTAACCCACATCACTGAGTCACTTTGCTGAGTGTTGTACTGTCACACTATGTTTTAGCATTTACCATTATGCTGTAAAACAAAACAAAACGAAGCCAGCCTCCTGGCCCGGTATGACCTGTGTCGTGTGAAATCATCCCACAACACAGCCGGTGAAAAGCAAACGGAACAAAAAGCAGTTTCTTGAAAGTAACTAAAGGTGCACTGCGGGACGAATGGATTTGCTTCTGCCCCGTTTGTACCTGGTTTATCAAGGGATGGAAAACACTTTGAATACAGACAAGGGAGGCAGAGTATTCTGCATTTAAAATAAACATTTAACTGAAGAAAACAGTGGTTTATTCTGTGAAAGCGGCACATCCAGGTAACCTCTACCGTCTCCTGCTATTCTTCTCAACACTGATGAACGAGCGAAAGTCAGCGAGAAAGACTGAGTCACAATTTTAGCTGCACGACACAACTTGTATATTTGTGCTTTGGATATTGTTATTTTGGAGAAGGTGAAGAGATTATCCTTACAGAAACATCCAGATGGTAACTGTGTCACTGCCTCTGTATTTCCTCCTGCCTTTGTGGGAGGAACATCACCGGGGGGGGGGCTTTCTCAATATGCAGTCTGGCTTACACGTATTTCTGGCATTTGAGGGGCCCATGGTAAAACATGCATTCAGTGATGACTCCATTAAGGTCGCGACTACAAGTTACATTTTTTAACATTAAACCGATATTGAATACATTGAATATCCACTATTGTATTGTTTTACGTTATTTATGTGCTACAAAGCAGAGTACTTGCTGCAAGAAATGTATTACAACACATGATGGGATTACTTATGCAAAGTTGGTCATGTAACATTGTTACATTGGATGCTTGAAGCCTCGTTCTAATAGGATTTGTGTGTCTGGGGGGAAGTGTGGTGATTTTAATATTCCATGCATTGTTCAGTGTATCATGTTAATCCTGTCCGGGGATTAAATTACAGCCTACAACATCTTTTTTTCCCATTGGTCCTACAATAATGCCGAATTCTTACGTATTGACCAGTATTTTTTCATGAAGAGCATACATTTTGCACAAGTTTTGATCTGTCGTAAGTTGCAATGGAAGCGTTTGAAAAAGTTTTTGCAAAGTCCTTTATATCATTTTTGTACCCGCAGTCCTGATTGTAAATCAAGGAAAAAATAAGGAAAAGGAAAGCACTCCATTGTAATGTCAGCTACAGGTTCCTCAGTTGCTGCTGCCTTCATGTACCTGGTTTAATGTGCATGTCTAAAACTGTAATTTAGCACTAGTTTAATTACTCAGAAGGATGTGTCCAGTTACTCAGGAACGTCGTCCGAGTTTATCCCTCTGGAATATTCACCTGGTCAGAGTCGGGTTTATGATTTTTAATGAATGGCGTAGACCGTATATGGGCAGAGCATTATTACCCCCATAACTTACTGAGGGGGGTGTTAACATCCCTGTCCAAACTTTTATGAATACAGTGTTCAGAGGGTGACGTTACTTTAATTGATAAAAGATGCAGGAGTTGAGTTTATCTGTCACTATAACTTTTAAAGATGATAAATAAAGGACTAACATCACTTAATCAGTCCATAAATACTACATTTCTTGACCTTTATTGCTTCCTCTCTTGATATAGCACCAGTGATTTTCTCCTGCTACCCAGAAACAGTAGGGTTCACTTAAAACTATGGACTGTAAATAAGACGCAGCATGAGAGTAGAGGTGTCCAGAGACGGGATTATCTGTATCTGTTCAACCAACAAAGTTATCTGTCTCTGTATCTGTATTCGGATAAAATACCAGAAGTGGGCGTGGTGTATACTGGAAGTCTCGTTAAATTAGGGCTTTTTTTTCGAATAATTCCCGGGTAAAAGAATTATCTGTTTCCGTCGCATATATTGTGTTTTCACGAATAACGTTCTTGAATTTGGGTATATCCCTACACAAAAGTACAACCGAATGCTAACCAAGACATTTTTTTAGGCGACCAATATGTTATAATTAGCTTCCATGAACTGAAAAAACACTGTTTAAGGGTAAAAGTTGCAAGACGAAGTTGCTGCTTGCTTAAAACCACCCAAAGTGGCGTCATACGTGGGCATACTGAACAGAAGAATGGATATTCAATGAATCTTGCCACAGTTAATGATGAAAGTATTATCCAATGTACACTTTTACAATGTCTGTACATTATTGTATGTTTATCTGCCTAATGCTTTGCAGGGCTTCTAACTTGTATTTAATCTTACTCAGTGTTGCTGTCCCATGGTGCACTGGTGCGATGCGCTGCCACATACTCTCCTCCTCGACAGCTGCAAAGCGACATGATGCTAACTGCAAATGTGCGACTGACTTTGACGTGCAGAAAAATTTATATCAAGTTCCAAGTTCATGCCGCATCGCAGAATGAATTTACGGAAGAAATCTTCAAGCATCAGTGTCACCAAGACGAATTATTTCCATCACACTGTGACAATCAAACATTGTTTAAAAGACAATAAAGACACTGTTATTCATGAGCCGCGGCGGCCAGCCAGGGACGGCTGTTTGTCATTCATAACACATCATAGAGGAGGTGAGAACATCTCTGAGCTCTTAGCACCTTCCTACTGAGAGTTGCGAGCAGTGACAATACAGTGACAATGCCATCATTTATCTGCGTCTTCAAATCCGTCACGTACTGTACAAGCATCCATCCATCCATCCATCCATCCATCCATCCATCCATCCGTCTATCTGTCTGTCTGTCTGTCTATCTATCTATCTATCTATCTATCTATCTATCTATCTATCTATCTATCTATCTATCTATCTATCTATCTATC
>CALSCE010009347.1:2432013-2447686 GCA_943593645.1 Bovichtus variegatus | reverse complement strand
ATCTATCTATCTATCTATCTATCTATCTATCTATCTATCTATCTATCCATCCATCCATCCATCCATCCATCCATCGCTCTGTCTATCCATCCATCCATCCATCCATCTATCCATCCATCCATCCATCCATCCATCCATCCATCCATCCATCCATCCATTCATCCATCCATCCATCCATCCATCCATCTATCTATCCATCCATATATCCATCCATCCATCCATCCATCTATCCATCCATCCATCCATCTATCCATCCATCCATCCATCCATATATCCATCCATCCATCCATCCATCAATCTATCAATTTGGCAAAACACGTCATTATGCAGGCAACAACTCTTAATGTGATTTTACACACAGCGGGTTAAAGATCCTTCACCGTGTGCATTCAGGCTTCAGCGTTACATACATTGGGTGGTGGCGAGTGTTCTGAATTGGGGTGAAATAAGGTCGGCGTGAAATATGTCACAAGCATTATGGAGCATACACCTAATTCCTGAAGCTAAAACTGGCAGAGCTTACAAAGACTCCTACGGACTTTGGTGACATTTTGATATAAAATGGTTCTAAACGGTAGACGGATTTACAGAGTTTGATATCGGTTTCTTTCCCCTCATACCCATAGCCTTCACCAGCAATTATTCTTTTTCTCTCTGTGGCTCTCTTTTTCCTCCATGTCCCTTTCTTCCTTCTCCTTTCCATTTGTCTTTTATTGTCTTTAGCTTTCCAGCCCTGAAATCTTTCTTTCTTGCCTGCAGTCTTTTTGAATTTTTCTCCTTCAGTGAGTGTTCAGGATGGAAAGTCAGAGCTGTTAGAATGAAATCAACCTTACTTTTACTCCGTGCGTGTGTGCCTGTCTGTGTTTGTGTGTGTGCACGGATGTGTGTCTGTGCACATGCGTGAGCGAGCAGAGCTGTTAAAGTGAGATTGATCCATTGGCTCCAGCTGAGAGGGGTAGAGAGGTCGGCTCGGTTTAATTTCTACCAGTTTGGTTCCCTCCCTCTGAGGATTGCCAACAGGTTGGCCAAGTTTCTGTTGCGCTAGACTGCTAGCTTCTTACAGAGAGAGGAGTGCCGGGTTTGGCCAGGTTTCAATCCTAATAGTTTATCCCTCTTTTATCAGGCAAACTTTGGCCATGTTTCAAATCCCAGTAGAAGGGCAGACTGGCTGCTCTGATTTCAAATGATAACTCCTTTTATTACAAGGGGACAGGAAGGTCAGCGGCACTTCTTTCCTGTTAGCTGGTTCCTGGACACCATGAAAGTCTTTCTCTATCTCCACTTAACTTTGCCTGTAGTCATCTGTCATTTCATCACAAAGCCAAATCTCTTCTTTTTGCCTTTCTCGTCTTGATGTTACGTACATTATGGCCTCCTCTGTTGTTCCAATGTACACCGTATGACACGTAATGACTTTGCTTCAGCTTTGGATCGCTAAGTGGGTCTACAGCTGACATATTTAATGTGTAAAAAGTGATTGATCATAGACTATCAAAGCACGACAATCAATTAAAAACAACATTAATCAGCTCTTACACTTTAAATGAGCCTTGTCCTGTGGAGGCCCGGTGGAATAAACGGCAAACGTTGCGAAAGCTTTTCCTGGAACACCAGAAACACTTTTACATTCGGTGCCCAGGTCTGCACGTCTTGAATGTCCTACCTTGACTATTTCTTCTGTCTATGTGGCCGACGTGTGCTACAGTTTACAAATCAGACGGCGCGGAGTGTCTGCTGTGTGTTGCTGTTCAGGCCCATGCCATGCAGCCAACGTCCCTTTTTTTTTTCCTTCAAATTCAACCGAGGAGCTTTGTTGCATGTCGACAAAAAAAGAAGAATCTCTGAAAAGTGCAGAGCAAAAGTCATGTCAGGTGGTACGCAGAGCATAATCCAATTGTTTTTCTGAAATACAATATAAGGACATTACAATGAAACTGGCAGCAATCAGCTTCTTCTGAAGACGAGACACTAAGAATAATGGAGAATTAATATGCGATTGGACAACGTTTGTTCTTTTTAAAAAAGCGAGTGTGAGGTCGTTGTCACAGTCACCGAGCTACTGCCTTCACCACATCGTCTGGAAGTGCAGTACAATAAGAGTACAGTATAATGACTCTACAGTGTGTTAAAGTGCTTCGGGAGAAACTTGTAATGACTCAGGGGGAGGGAGAATGAAGAAGCCGAGAGATGGAGATGACATTAACAAAGACAAATGGAAATATTAACACAATTCATACTTAATGAGTCGGAATAAAAAGAAGAGAACTTAGCTTTTAATAATGAAAATGTCCCTGTTCATCTTCTCCACGTTATCTGCTCGGAGCTGTTAGACTTATGGTCCACGCTCGCATACAAGCAGTTAAACACACACACACACACACACACACACACACACACACGCACGCACACACACTCAATCAGAAAGACAGATCCATACAATCTGAGCTTTTTGGCCTTAGGCTGGCCTGTCTTTGTGTCTACATACTTAATATAACCCACCACCACCCAGACTTTGCACGTAATGTCTGCCTCACTCACACACCACACACACACACACTCGCATACACACTGTCTGACAGATGAGCGGCCCATTTGCCCCTCCTCTCCCTCATTTCCTATATGGGAGGAAATACAATAAGTGCTCACTGCCATCTTGTCCAATAGGCTTTTAATGGACTAGTTAATTGCGAGATAATTAAATAGAATTTATCAAAGGGAGCTTACACTACTTGGGCCTAAGGCATAATGATAATACGTCCAACAATCAGTCTTGTGTCTCGGAGTTCATCCCGCACATGTCATGTACATGAAATCTCTGCAGTGTCACACTGCCCCTTTGTGCCTCAGCCGACTACAGTGTCATGTTGTGGAAGATATGGTTGTATGTTCGTCACTATTTCTTTCTCTCTCCTAAGGTCACCATGTAAATTATAAGTGAATGTAAGTTAAAATGAAAGGTAACAGTTCAAGCTCTTTTAAAGATTGAAACGCAGCATAGTGGTAGTGAACAAGTCAAATAAAACACAATTACTAATTAGTGGTTCAATCTTCTCAAATGTTTTCTTCCTGGCCTGTTTTTCTGCTTATGCAATTGTAAATTAAATATCTAGTTATACTCAGTGGTGGAAGAAGTACTTAAGTAAAGGTAGAAATAACATTATCTCATTCAGTACAAGTTAAAGTCCTGACATCAAAATGTCACCTAAGTAAAAAAATAAAAATAAAAACCTTTATTTATGATCCCCATTAGTTATTAGTGCAGTAACAACTACTGATCCTGGGGTCGACACAAAAGACAAGACAAGACATTCAAATATCACCTTCTTGTCAATCCACCATGGTAACAAAACACAGCTACAATCTTTGTCTTCAACCATTACTCACAACTGCTTTTTTAATTTTTAAAAAATCTAATCAAATCACAGCAACAACAACAACTAACCGACTCCCCATGTGGTTAGTTTCAGTAATTATCTACTTCGTCTTGGTGAGCATTCAATAAAATCAAATCCAGTCATTTGTATGTAATTAATGTTGAGCTGCAACATCATATAAAAGGAGGTTGTTTGCATTTTGTTGCTTTCATCTGTTTTCCCTGACTAATAAGATGCTCCAGAAATGTCTGTTTTTGTTTAGTGCCTATGTGAGCGAGAGAGAAACGTCACACACTCATGCAAACATTCACAGATGCATGCACACGGACTTGCACACACAGTCTGGCCGGACTTGCGTGGATGGAAATTTCAGTGTGCATTACGTGTCTTTTTTTTCAAAAACGAAAAGGTGGCGTAAACAAACCCAGCGTCAACCATCCTGTTGAAAATGTGATTTAAAGACGGGAATTGCAAAACACACACACAGACACACACACACACACACACACGCACACACACGCACACACACACACGTGCAGGACTGTCAGCATGCAGTAAGCGTCTCTTCTTCAGCTTCTTTTTAAAAGAAGTGATTTCGCTGTTTTAAGATTATTGATCCAGTCTCAGGTTGAGTTATGGACCATCAAAGTCTCATGGAGACAGATTTGTAGCTGAAAATTATTCTTATTTGCTTCTTTCATCAATTCTTTAAACACGACTTGCATGTTTTATTGAGATTAATGCTCCAGTTTCTCTCAGGTCTCATGGGATAGTGTTATTTGCAAAAAAAAATTTTAAGATGTGGTTTCATTAGCACTTAAAACACCTAATTTGTCACTAATTGAGGAAGTTGATAGTCAGATTGCTTACTTAAAGTTAGAGATATAGAGGGTGTGTGCGCCATGTATACCAGGCTGCAGAAATATGTCCCTGAGAGCAAAAATGCAGCATACGCCATCATGAATCCACATGATATATAGAATATGCTTCACTAACAACAAGTTTGTACAGATGTTGTGAGGCCGAAGATGAAAAGAAGCAATATGAAACAATGTGCTGTGTCCGCAGATGACAGACATGTTTTTGCTTTTTCATCCTGGTCCTTCAGATCCTCCCATTCGTAGTGGTGAGGGAGATGGTGCCACTTGAAAAAGCGCACTTTCTGTGTCTCTATATTGAAATGTGTCCGTTTAAAATGTGTTTTTCTATAAGAGTTAACTTTTCATTTTCCCTGAGTTTAGTCGTTCAGATTTAATATATGTAGGAGATTTCGGTAAATTGGACAATGCTGTCTTTTCTGTTCTTGAACTAAAAAAGTGTCGGCCAGAGGCTTTGATATGGCTCTACGATCTTCTATTATCAAGTTGCAATTCTCTATTTCCTCTGAAGAACAAATGTAAAAAAAAAGCAGACTTTTAAGACTAAGTTCAAAAGTTTAATTTGGAGAAAGGTTATATGTAGAAATATGAGGGTTTACGATGGCATTCCCACTTACCTATGTTGCCTATGTTGTATGCCAACTAAATGCCCAACACGTGCTGAATATGATTAACAAAACATGCATGGAGAGCAGCGTATGCCTGCAACTATCCACTAAGATTTAACCCTGAACCTCAAGGATAAGACTGAGCTTTATTTCGCACCATTCGCTGATTGTCTGCTCCCCGTTCCCAGCCTGTCTCACTCATCCATCAGTCCTCTGGTTCTTTTCCACAGAGTCTGAGTCACCCCTCCGAATCCCATTTTCAGTAGAACTATTTGGCAATGCATGTATAGTGTCGAGAAGTCTGCTCTCGTAGAGTTTTTAATGTAATGCTACCCAAGCCAGGTCGTTTTGTCAGCACCTTAATAGGCCAAATGTTCCTTCTGTAAAGGTAGGAGACATTTATGAGTATAACTCAGTCATCCTATTGTATGGGTGCATTGTTGCTGATGCTTTTTTAGGCCCTAAATTAGACTACTTGCCAGATGCATGTTAATATAAAGTGTGGCCACGTTATACTTTAGTCCCAGACTTCCCTCATGGCTCAGAATAGCAGGTGAAATGATCTACTGCAGATGGACTGTGTTGGGAGTGCAGCAGAGCTCATGCAGCTGGTTTCCTCATCTGAGGCGTACGTGTACAGAGTCGTACGGATCATTCCTGTTGCTGCCCATCTCATCTCGTCCTGATGGAATTTTACTAACTACTCCTGTCTGTCTGGCAACCTTTCTTGTCATTCTCGAGTTTGCCTCACTCTCACAGACAATCCCCACTCCAAGTTTTTTTTTTTTTTGTCTATTCATCTCTGCTGTTGGCAGTGGGCGATCAAAGCCCCACTAATGTCACACATGTTAGAGCGAGAGAGAGAGAGAAATACAGATACTTACAGGATACAGAAATTGGGAACTGTTAGGGAGAAGGAGAGAGATCGAGAGATAATAAAGTTGTGGCTATCTGAAAAAAATTAAACTTAAAGCTGATAAAGTCATCTGTTGGCTGGTTCAACACACACGCACACACACACACACACGCACACACACATGCAGAAAGACAGATGGACAGAAGCAGAGATAAAGTTGCTGCTATCTGAAATGTAATAAAACTGAAGTAAATGAGTCTATTCTCAGCGTCTGGCTGAAGGCCATTGTGGCAGTAATAGCAGCTGCGGTGGTATAAGCCTGAAAGGAGAGATAATGACTTAGTAGCAATATTCTCTCCCGGCTCAAACAGATAAGGACCCCACTTTTGTATGCTCAAAGCGTAATCTCATACCTAGACTTGTTATTTTGCAGTTGTAGGTTCAACTCCCAGGCTGACGCGTTGTGGCTGTGATCTGTGGACGTGAAATACTCTCCTCCATCATCAAGTGACCCTGACCAAGATCCACAATCCCTCCAAATCACCAAAAGACCATTTCCGACGCCTGTGTGACGAAAACAAATGAATGTCAAACAGCTAAAAGCCAGTTGGATGAAAGTCTGCACGTAACACAGAAGACAAACACGGACTTCTTGGTCGATCCACTGTTCGATCAACTTGCTGGATACAAAAAAAAATGTTTGCAGTACAAGTGCAGCCAAGCTAGCGTGTGCAGTAAAGGCTATAGTGCGTAGCGGAGATATTTACCATAGCAGAGGTGGAAATTACCAATCACTCCAAAGATGTGTTCACCAAGCAGTAACATAATGTAGCTCACAGCTCTCACCATCGTAGCATGGTGTGTTAGCATGCTAACAAGCACTAAACACAAAGAGGGTGGCATTTGATCATGAACCAAAGTATGGATGATGATGCCGGATGCAAAGTCAGAGGATCACCTAAATTATGAGGATACATCGTCTAGTAACATGCATGTTTTTACAAAATGTCATGGCAGCTGTTGAGATTTTTCAGCCTGAACCAAATAGGTCGACACACCGACATAGCCATCCCTAGTGCTACGTCGCTAACATGGCGAGTAATGGCGCATTTACTGTGCTTGGAGATTCTCTCCTCCGCTTCGGGAACGTTGATCAGCTGTCAGGATGCAACTGTTCAAACAGAGCCAGTGAACTGGAAGAAACAAGTTTCACATCGTTTGGATTTTGACGTGTCACAGCATCAGCTCTGCAGTGAATATACGTCATGAGCAGTTTCCCACGGCTGGTTCTGGAAACGGCATGTTTCCACGTAATTCTTCACAAATCGGCCATCTTTGCTGTGCTTTGACTGACGTTGTCTTTCAGCACTGAGGAGGATCAACAGTGTACGGATTAGATTTAATCTTTAAAAAAAACATTGTCAATTTCAGAAAAGCAGAGAAGAGACAGACATGGCCTAAAATAAGAGGTTAAAGCAAGACTTTGCATCACTGTAAGCACCATAAACAAATAAAAACTGTGTGTGTGTGTGTGTGCGTGTGTGCTTGATCTTTGATGGGAACCTTTTTGCCAGGAAACGTTAGGGTAATGAAATATTGTGCATTTTCCGACCCACATACACACACATGCACGGTGATTCAAGCTGCTCATTATAACTGGCTGCAAAATGGTGATCAGACTTAGTGAACACTGTGTGTGTGTGTGTGTAGTCACACAGTGTCTACACACACACACACACAGACTATCTCTGCATCTGCAAGTTCATGAAGGGCAGCATAATAATGCCATGTGTGTGTGTGTGTGTGTGTGTGTGTGTGGCAAGCTTACCCCTGAATGTTCTGCCACATTGTGTTTGTGATGTTATCTCGACTTGAAAAGAAAGGAAAAAAAATAAAAACGTTTTCTTAAAAGGCCTAATTAAAGTGAGATTACAACCATTCACCCCAGAACTCATTCTCTCTGTCTCACATCCTTTTTTCCATCCGTTAGTGTTCCCTGCAACACAAGACGGATGCGGTGTAATAAAGGCAAAATGCCAAAGTTCATCTTTAAAAAAACTTCCACCAAGAAAGTCAGATTTCTGCTACTGTTCGTTTGTCTTTTCGTTTGATCATTTACAGGATTAAATAAAAATGTTATGCTAAGTTTATATGAAGGTCATGAAACAAGTTGTTTTTGATGTGGTTTAAAAATGCAGATTTTTAAACCTTACATTTCAAAATAATGTCCCCTCTCCATCTGGGCTGATCCCCCACTGTGTGTATTTATACACAGGTTATAAAGTTCTGGGTGTCATGTTGGTTCGGATGCGTGCTGTGCAGCCTCGTGACCTCAGACTGCCTCAAAAGTGCTTTTCAGATTATCTAACAGCATATGAAAAGTTGACATTTCTACTTTTAGAACTTCTCGTCCATTTTGGAGAACGCTCCAGAACAAGCGAGTACGTAGACGCTGAGTGCTGATTTTTGTTGACTGCTGTTCCCAAGTTCAAGGATGAAGCGTTAAAGCTCAAAATAACTTCGGTGAAGACAGGAAAAAGGTTTTTCTTTGAAAGTGTGATTGTGTATGTTTCACATGGCCATTGTCCTAATTGAATACTGTCTCTTAGACTATAATAATGAGGGCACGATGTGTGTGTTTGTACAGTCTGAGCATGCTGTTGTGTGTGTGTTTAGGTGTGAGCAGGCGTGTGTGTGTGTGTGTGAGCAAGATGTGCAGTGGAAAGGAGCTTTTGATCCAGGCTGCGGAGGTTTTTGAGCTCACTCAGCTGCTAAAACCGATGCTATGCTCAAGCAATGTGCATGTGATTTTAACTGAAGTTTTTATTCTTCAGTTTTCTGGGGCCATTTCATCAGCAGGTGCAAACATTTATATGCATTATTTTCTGTTCCCAAAAAATATATATTCAGTTGATCTTTACAATAGAAATACACATTGGATCAAATTGTTCCCTTTAAAAACTCCCCCAAAGTGTTTTATTATGTGTCCAAAGTTGACTATTCAGTCTTATATTTGTATTTTACAGCATTATTCACGCTTAATTGTCTTTTTTTTTATGTAAAACATTTGCTTTGAACTAATTAATCTTCTTTAACCTTTTCTAACTCTCACTGGAGTTCAATCTGCGTCATTACCTGCAGTCCTTGTTGAAATAAATTAGCTGAGACGCACACAGATGTTATGAAGACCTGCAGCACCCTCCAGATGTGATGGCACTAACTTTGCTGATGTAGACGCGTGGAAAACTGACTGACATCACGTCAAGTCGGATATCCACTCTGCCCCAAATGTTTTTCCCGCCTCGCCGACATTTAGAGGCCATGGATAATGTTCTTTTACAGCTTGAACCGGCACTCGGTAAGACGTGTGAGGAAAGTTACATCGGCCCACTTCACATCTTTAAAGTGTAAAATCACACAGAGCACAGAACATATCAGCTGGAATTTGAAATACAGCAAAAATACATCGTGACCCCGCCTACACTGGAAACAAGAAGTGTGTGTGTGAAGGCCACACAGTTTATTGACGTGACATTACAAACTGTAATTGACTCAAAGAGATTTCAAACTGCCTTTTTTTGTGCTGCCATTCAAGGACTGCAAAGTGTGAAATTGTCCAGTAGCTTTAAGTGACATGGTGCGAGGCCTTGGTGTGCACTGAATTATATTGAAATGTAATAAATGCCGTTCTTTTTATTTCTGACTATTCCACCATCCTTGGGTTAAGTCATTTTGTCAATGGCCCGTGTGGAATAAGAAGGTAATATGTGTCCAGAGTGTGTGAACGAGGGACACATTTATCATCCTCTCCCTCTGTCTCTCTCTCGCTTCCTTAATATTTCAAGGATCCTGCCTCTCTCTCTCTGTGTCTCTCGTAGCCTTGCAGGCATTCAAGGTCGTCACTATATTAAGTGGTCTGCGGTGATATTATTAAAAGGTCATTCGCTGCTCATCATACATATATTATTTTTACTATCCAGTCAAGATTCTGTAGCATTCAGCATCGCTTCAGCAATTATGAACTCGTTAGTCGAGCCTGCCTTGAATGTGCAATTCAGTACGTGCTGATTGCATTTCTTTGATTGCACTATTGGCATCAAATTCAAATTCAATGGTGTGAATAATGTCAGGTGCTTTTTGCTTATTGTCGCTGTCAGGCGGAAACCTCGTATCTCCATATTTCGTCGTTTTTTTAAATGAATCAATACTATTAGTCACCCTTTACATCTGTCTGTAGGGTTTCAGAAGCAGAAATCCTTTATTAGTCCCACAGCGGGGACATTTACATGGTCACAGCAGAAATGAAGTGAAGTGGAGAATTAAATAAAAGGCAAATGCGCACAGTAATACAAAATAAATATGTTTACACATATTTAACCAATGAAAAGTATTGAAAAGAGCTTGTGACTAAATCGTGTAACTCCAGTGGATCCTTAAACTTAGGTCAAAACATCACAACTCTTCACTTATTGATGCTGCTGGCAAGTGGCGGCCGCACGTAGCAGGGCTGAAGGTAAACATTGATGAGGCGATTTCGTCTGAGTGGCAGCGTTTCCCACAGTTTTTTTTTAATGGCCCGCCACAGTCTGCGCTGTCCGCCCAGGGGATTCATCTCGGCGGGATCTGGGTCACCTTGCGGGACCTCTCCTTGGCACTAACCCTCACCGGGCACATGTCCTCCATCAGGGCGAAGGCCCCTTCGCCCAGAAGTTAAAACAATGCAGTGTGCCAACCAGTTTATCAAATGCAGCTCTGATGTTGACATTGTGATCACACTGCAGATGGAAGTGTTTGCTTAGGAGACCAGCATACTGACTGTGATGCATTCACTGCCTCAGATGTGGTCGTTCTAATCAATGACGGACAAAACACTTAACTCGACATTCGCTGGTGAAAAACCTTCAACTCCATTTTATCTTCATATTGGTCATATATTATTAATATAAAGACGCATGCAAGGGTCTGACCATATATAAAGACACTATACCGACTTTAAAGACGCACTGTTCATTGTTTTTTTTCATTTCCTGAAGAGTAATGGTTTTAGACATACAAGGTTTTCAGCCCGACAGCTGCGACATGCAATTTAACAAATCTACTGTAGGTTGTGAGTCAGCGTCTTTTCATGTATTAGACTCGTAAAGTGGCTGTTACAGACACTAAACCTGTGACTGAAAGGCTTCAGGTCCCTGCAAGTGCCAGTCTGACACCTTGGTATTATTATTAGCTATTTTTACGACATTGACTGTGGCTAGGTGCTCGTGAATATGGTAGTTTTAACCATTACTGCCAAGAATTACAGACAATAGCTGTGTCCCGTATACTGAAATAATATTCATAATGTCATCATGGAAACTCAAAGTGGATATGGAATAGTTTCTGAAGAATGACAGGTGATCGCTGCTGAAACATTTGAAGCGGATTAAATACTAAAACAGTTAAAGTTGCAGTCAAAAATAATAAATACTAAAAAGCTCAAATAGCATTTGAAATGGAAACGCTTGAATAAGTTTAATTTTTAGTGTAAGCACTATATTGAGTGGAAGTGTAAATATAAGTGTTGAGTGAAGTTATGAAAGCGTTTGAAATTTAATCTGAAGAGTACGAGATGAAAACAGTTCAAATATCAGTTAATGCGTACCACTGAAAGCAGTTGAAGTGTTGTTTGAAGTGGAAGAGGTGAAAGCATACCTAAACTGCCGCGCTGCCATAAATGCTCAAAGCCAACAGTCTTGTTTGAGTAACATTAGGTAAAAACCTACAGTGCCCCGCTGGAAATCACTGAACGTTATTGGGGGGGGGGGGAATATATTTACTGTATGTACCAATTGTAATCTTTGGTAGAAATACATGGGCTTGGGATTTATTGCCACAGGGGATTGAGTGCTGAGAGGCGGACAAACACATTGTTGGTTTTGATCTTTTTCTGTGATTTGAAATGAAAATCACATAAGGGCACTTTCAGCCTAACTTGTTATCTGCTGAAGACGTTCTCCAAGAGCTCGGTCAATGGGCCAGCGCTTGTTGAGAGCAGGCAGCCAATCATTCCCATGATAATGGCAAACAATGCTCTCGGAGTGGTATTCATGTCAATATTGTTTCGCCAATTAATGACTTTACTATTGAAGTAAGCTGGTAAACACAGTCACAGTTATTACCGGACCCTTTTTGCATAAACACTGAGCCTGTGATTATTATTTTTTTTTGGCAACAGACTCCCAACTTCACAGTTATTTCTGATTCATGCAGCAAGGCGCGCTTTGCCTGAGTGTTTAATTTATTTCTACCGCGAGAGCAAGATTTACTGGGTGGCTGTGGCTCCCTGATGCCAGAAATAACCAATCAACATGAAGGAGGAGATATGGATCCATTTCCACTAGTGATGTTTGTATCATTTGATGCTGGTGAATTGATTATCGCTGTGAATCCAAATGTGCACTCCAACTGCAGCAGCTAGTAAAGCATCAATATAATGAACACACTTTACACACGCAGCTCTAGAGTGATCGTTATATGCACTGTGCTGCTGAAAATGCATCGACTGTGAACTGAGTGGGTTATGCAGAGAGATGGGGAGGGATCCTCTCACTAAATTGAATGCATTACAGTCACAAATCTGTTTGCCAGGGTATCGAAAAGCATTCATAAATGCAACTCATAACCTGGGTCGTATTCAAGAAGAAGAGTTCATGTGCATCCTTACATTTCAATCTCAAAACGTTCTTAAATACCGAACAGACACACACTTTTGGATGTTGCAGTGGAACTAAAAGTCCCGCAGAGCAGGAAGCCTTCCTGTAGAATGCATCATTTTCTTACCGAGTTTGAATGTCGATGAGGTTTTCACACGCTGTGAATAAAACAAAATGCTTGGGTATACTGAAAGATAGGAAATTATTCTTTTATATTATATGTAAATGCATCTCCCTGCTTCATTCTGTCTTTTTCTCTCTTTGATGTTTTTTATGTCGTTTTTAAGGAGGGGGATGGTGGGATCGTTATAAAGCCACCTCTAAATCTGCCTCTACACCCCTGCATTGCACGCTCAATTTTGTCCTCTCTCCGCCAACACAGTGATTTTTGTTAATACTGTTACATGAGCAAAGCTTTTCTTTAAGGGCAACGCCAGAGAAAGACAAAGAGGGATCAACAACATTGCAGAGAAATATTCCTTCTTCTCCCGCTCATTAGTGTTTCTCCATCTCTCGGAGTTCGACTGGAAATGTCTCCCGAATAATTGTTTGGGAATTCAACGTGAACATTTTTCTAAATGTGTTAAATGTATCAGTTTATTGTAAAATTGGATTGATTGTTGATGAAGGAAAAGCTACGTTACATATGTAAATTGTTTACCAATTGAAATATTACAGAGCATGTCATTAGAAAATGGCAAATTACCAACTACAAGTGCAGTGGACCTTATTATCTCCGCCAGGGGATCTTGTGTGTGTGTGTGTGTGTGTGTGTGTGTGTGTGTGTGTTGTGCTCATCTATGACTGTATGATAAAGGACCTGCTGCTTCGGCTAACAGCTAACAGCTAACAGCTAATGGCGTTAACACAGAGCTGAGTACTTTGCCGGTTGTAGGCTTTACATAAATAATAAATCTAAAATTATACGAAACAGCAGTTAAACTATGTATAATCTAGATTTAAAAAAAAAAAAAAAGTATTAATCCTACTGGGATGTTTTCTCTATAGGGCAAAAAATGTCAACATTTTACTGGTGTTTTAATTATGCCACTACAACTGTAGGAGACCACAAAGTCGAAAAACAACTATTTCAGTTTTGGGACAGTTTCCTTTCACTTTTTCGGGACCGTGTTGAAAAAAGTTGTTTGACCTTGTGATCAGAAAACTACCTCGCCTCAAGGCCCATTCAGCAGCTGTTCTAGAGCTTTTGATTATATCAAATGAGCTTCTCAAGCAGATTGATTTGCCCCGTGGTCGTGGACTTTATAGCACTCTGGGGACTTATTGTCCAAGGTTCATATTCATTATTGATTTTGGAAACAGCAGTTGACTTACCGGCATGTTGCCGACAATAACGAGGAGAAAGAAATTTAAATTTGAACATTTGCAATTCCACTGAGACGCTGTGAAAACTCAATCTGCTGAGCGAAGATCATGTGTTATAATAAAAAAAAAAAGTAGATAGAGTATAGAGTAAAGAGTATATATATATTTAAACATACCAAAAGGACCCCCCCCCCTTGTCATGCAAATAACTATGAGTTTACCAAAGTGGTTATGAAAAACAATGTTTTTTTAAAAGCATGACTAGTTCACTGCTCTGTTTCTTGGCTTGACTGACTTGTGGGTTTACGAACACATCACTTCGGTAACTGCTGCTTATCTGATCAGATCAACTGATTTCCCGACAGCCTGACGAGATGGAAAGTAACTAATTGTGTTGGTGGGGGACTAATTACTCATTTTCTTTCCTAATAGGCCACTAGCTGGCTGCCTGGCTCACTAACTAAGTGATTAATTAAACAAAGGAACTGACTGACTGGCAGTTGGCCTCATCTGTTAACTGATTGGCTGCCTGTGCAATTTACGGAGTGATTTCTTCACTGACTGGCTTTAAACTGCTTCAGCTATCTGACTGTCCTATCAGCTGATTAGAGAGACTCGTTGTCGACCCTGCCTCCTTGCCGTCTGACTGATGAATCTCCTCCACGACTGTCAGTCAAGATAAGTGTCTTATTTGTGCATCTACTAAACCCCTGTGGGTTGCCGTGTTCAACCAGCATTTATTGGTAACAGGCCCGAGGCGAAGACGTCTGCAAAAATATTCACAATCCAACTGTTATGCTCTCCTGGTGCACTGCTGAAATGAGACAAGTGTACACAGACACACACAGACACACACACACACCCACGGTATCACTCTCTGAACACCCCTCCCTCACTGTCTTTCTTTAAGACGCTCCCTCCTTCCCGCATTTTCGATCACTCGCGTTCATTTTCTTCCTCCCCTCCACCCCATTTCCCCCACCCGCACCCGTCCTTAAAGAGTGGCCTGTGTGGTATACACGATGGTAATTAAACTCTGCAGTGATTGGAAATATACCCGCACACCATATCATTTTAATGCCAGGGCCCTAATATGCCAAGATACTGGCTGTAATTGGATTTTGATTGGTTACTAATGAAGATGCACTTCCTGGGAGACGGACGAGACAAGTCATCTGTTTCACCCCAGCATGCCAGAGCGTGCGCGCACACACACACGCAGACACACATGCAGACATACACACATAGTTATGAAAGCTCACACTCGCATGCGGAGCAGCGCAGACGTCCATATGCACGCACGCCCGCAAACGAAGAGACATGGAAGGACACAAGCGCTCAACAAGCACCGCTAACACATATGACCTCTGCATGAACACTTTCATGACACTGCTACTGGAAGCATCTCATTTCACATTAAAGTAGTCCTTGATTGAATGGTGGAAGGTACTATTAACTGGGCCTCAGCTTGTCCACATTGATTTCATGCTCATGTCACATTTGTAAGATGTTATTGTTCTATTTTTTTCCATTTGTGTGTGACCAACAGTGGAAGTGCACTAAATTACCAAAGTAAAGTTTCAGCGAAATCAATTTTCTGTGATGATATATGGTAAAAGGTTTTCTTCTACCATCACGTGTCAACTTCTTTGCTTTTTCCTTATCTCTGCATACGGCGTCCGCATTCATAGGTCGACCACGTACCTGCTTGATTCAGTCTTGTTTTGAATCATTTGATTTTGCGTCCACATGTGCAACCTAAACATACAGATATTCAATATTTACTCAGGAAGTCATGTTGAGATCGAGTGAAACCTGAGTAGAGAGAAAATAACAATGAATAATAATGGTGATGCCAGACAAATATAGTGATATCAAGATTTGAATATACATATTTGTAGACAACTTATGCTGCTTGACACATTCTGACATTTTTTTT
>CALSCE010009347.1:2391368-2410679 GCA_943593645.1 Bovichtus variegatus | reverse complement strand
GGGAACACAATTCCAGTCACCAGGTGGGTAAAACAAAGTACAGCAGGAGGTTATTTAAGCGTATACTTCAGGAGTCTAAACGTACTCTACAGTTTACTCAACAGGTCCTCGTACATTAACAACAACAAAAAGAACCCGTTAGAGTGACTGGTATGACTGGTTTCTGGTCTGCGACCTCGATGTAAAGATCTTGCTGAAGGTGAAGACACTATGGCCTCTTTTGTGAGGTGTGGGGAAGCTTGTGGTCGTGGTTAGGAATGAATGGCTTCATGGTTTAAAGCAAAAATACATTGACTGTTGCTCAGAGATGGGACACAAACCACATATTCAGTCTCGTGCTTTATAAATACACTTCCCCTTACATACACAAAGACATTTTTGCAGTGACATAACATCAATGACAAACAAATGACCAAAAATGTCATTTTTAATTTTTTGACGACGACAGACTTTCCCTTCACTGAGAACATTGTTTAATTAATTGGCTGTTTTTTTAGGCTTTATAAAAGCATTGCATTAAACAGTATGTCATGAAAATCTATTTAATGTATATAAACAGGCTAAACAATTTCTGGAAAATGAAGATGAGATTCACACATTAATTTAATAAAATAATTAACCTTCTACATGCGAACACAAATTGATTGACCAACAATTATCACATTTTCTTCTTTCTCTTTCTTTCTTCCTTCTTGCTGTTGGTGCTAATTCAGCCCTGAAATAATCCCCAAGCTGTAACGTGAGATACGTTGGCTGCTTGTCACCTTCTGTGCTTTTACATCAACACTAAATCATTCTTTGCACAAAAGTTGGCATTTGAGAGCGTTTATCTTGCAATATTGATCAAACGATGTAATGACGCCACAGTGTAGTGACATTGAGACTGATGATTCTGCAAAGTTAACACACATGTAGTGTTTCATTCGAATGAGGCATTCACAACCAAGGGAACACTTTGATAAGAGACATAGTTGAATTGTCCACCTACACAACACTATTCCTAATCTCTCAGTAATACGGGGATGGGGAGACGGTCTGTAGTGTGGAGGTCTTGCTGCCACTATAAACCTTGAAGGGCTCTCTAATCAACAAACTAACTAACCCTAATAATGTCGCTGTAAACACTCGTGTTCCTCGATAAACTACCCAAAGTACATAAAGTGCTAAGACAGCTGAGCAGTTAAAACACAAACTTAGTGGTTATGCGTCAATAACTGAATGTCTAAAGAGTCACTTTCCCTCATTCACGGACAAATTCTGCTGCCTTTTTTCAGACCTCAGCAAAAAACAAATTATTTTCCTTTTTGAAAGACAGAAATTCTACCAAAAAGAATAAAAAAAGAAAAGAGAAAGAATTGTTATTTATTTTCTTTTTTTCCTTTCTCTTCACTGTGGCTACACTTTTCTGATGGACAGTTCAATATAATCAGTAACTCGTAGTGTTAGAAAAAGGTAGCGCTGACACATCATACTGAATAAACTAACATTAAAAACAAAACCCTACACGGACGCACAAACTCTGAAATGTTTGTTTGGTTTTAGCAAACATAAAAAGCACCTTTCAGCGTGAGGTGTGTGGATATGCGAGGTATTATATCTGACATATGTGCACGTGTGTGTGGACGTGATAGTGTGCGAGCGCTTCACACCCCTCTGTGTGTAAACAGATGGACACTTTGACCTGAAGAGTTGTTTACACACAGAATTAAGGAGATTAAAAGTGACACAGTAAACCCCGAACTGTAATGAAAAGTCTGGATTAAAATGCTCAAATTCACGAAGGGCGCGGGCACGTGTTAGCGGCACATCACAATGGCACAAAACACACACTTACACAAACACTTACATGCTGACGGACCAAATGTGATCCTTTCTATGAAGGAGAAAAAGAGGAGAGTATAATCACACCTTTTGTAAAGAAGCCAGAGAAAACATGCAAGATCTGATCCCAGATTCAATATGTATTGTGTTCAGGAATGCAAGTTTAACATTCAAGTAAAACCGAATGAAGACAACACGTTTTCACACAATCTTCTGTAAAAAAAAAAAAAAAAATATCCCAAAAAATGGATAAAGAAATGATAAATACCAAGATGTAAACTTTTAAACAAGAAAACAAAGTTGTTTACATGCGTTGGTTCCTCATTCAAATACATTGTGTGTATTTTTGAGGTCTAATAAAACACAAAAGAAAATATACCTTCCTCGTGAAATATTTACAGGGATAATTCTTTTTTTTATTTATTTTTATTACAAAACCCACAGTTTGCCTCACAGTCTTCTTCTTTGTTGGTGCATTGCTACGTTTCTTGCTAGGTTTCATGTTACCGTGGATCATTGAAATAGCATGAAACTGGCGGCAGGACGGATGTGTGCGTCTTTGTTTGCGAGTGACATGCGAACACACGTGTATAGGACCCACTCTTAAAGGGCCAGCGTGTAGGATTTGATGGCATCTACCGTTCTGAATCACCCGTTTCTTGCAAAAACGTTGTGCACGGTGAACAAGTATGTGCAGCAGTAACCACAACTAAAACTACCTAAAACCAAAGTCACCATTGAGCGGGAATGGTTTGAAAGTCTTCTCTTAACAGTCGCTCGGTAACAGGAAATGTCTTGGAAAAAGTTTGTGACACATATAATGTAAGAATAAGAAGGAACAAACGAGATAAAAATAGGTGTGTCTTTACCCATAAGGAGTGCTATGAGGACTAGCGACAACTGGATCTCCTGAATCAACTCCAATACAATCCCACTGGACAGAACTATTGGTGCACACATGCATACGCTCAGCGTCCCAGTGCAGGACAAGAAAAACACAGCGCGATGATCGGCTGTCAAGTATGAGCAAAACAACCCATAGACAAATATTTGTTGTGACAGGGGACGCAAACCAAATGCTAATTTGCAGACACCGCAGAGGATTGAATCTGTGAACAACCGCGAGATTGACTGGAAGGTTAGTTGGGAGAAATAACTATTCGAAGAAACAAAACAAATGACAACAAAACAGAACGAAAAGCTGGGGACGGAAAAACAAACGGCATCAGCGGGGGACGGAAATGTTCTAAACTTAGGACAGTATGGAACGTGTGTGAGGTTAGGTCTGGGTGAAGAGTGCACGCAGAGGATTTCATACACAATTTATGGCATGAATCCGACTGCACTGAGTTTGACCCGCACCAAATACGCACACGCGCACGTACACACCACGGTCATTTCCTGCACCCCAACCGCCAAACAACTTGTTGCAGATGTGCAGGGCAGCAAAATGGAAAAAAGGATTTTCCTTGTCGCTCAATAACTTCATGTGGACATTTGGTTCTCATAATGCAAAGAGAGCAAATGCACGGACACACACGCACACACACACACACACTCATGCTGTATCACACTGAAAATAGCCATTTCATTATTCAGGAGTTGAGTTCAAAGGGGATAGAAGAAGAAGGGCTGTCCATGAACGTCCCCTCAAGGACATTCAGCTCAGATGTGGCTTATGATTGCTTCTGTATTTCTTCTTCGTGGGGATCTCTATGTCCAGACTGTATCATGTTATTTTGAGTTCATGTTAAGATGGAGATGATTCACCTTTCACTATATGGGCCACACAATAGTGTGTTTTTTTCACTGTGTAGTGTTGTCTAAATGCCAAGCGACGGATATAAAGTGGACACAATCTAAAGTTTCCCACCATGCAATGTGAAAAGTCAATCGACAGACCATAACCACAGACTGTAAAAAGTGAACATACTCACCCTTTTGGTTTGTTGCACGACAGTTTTGCATCTTATCCAACATGTCACAGTTACAATTAACTTTGATGAAAGCAGACAACACCGTGGACTTGTCATTCACCAGGTAGCCCCACGCCCTCATCTCACTCAGGATGGGACCATCATTTACAAAATGAACGTCCTGCTGTATTGAAGAAGACTTGAAACTAGCGAGTGAGACCATAAACTCATTAGGAAAATGTTCACTGGGGTAATAAATCAAGGGAGAAGTGAGCAGGAGAGAGGAGGCAAGTTTAAAACACTTCCTCATTGGCTTCATTTCTCAGAAGCGGAGGTTACCGCCTGACAATAACCAAGCTTTATCTACTTTATCCATGCATTGTGCTGACAGGATTAAAAAGGCACATTTACTGTCCAGTTCTGCTACATTAGAGGACAGTCCTTAGTAAGATCCTAAAAAAAACGTCTTTTTTTGCACCACGGACCGGTTTCATGCGAGAGGGCAGGCACAACAAAACATATCATTTAATTATTACACATATAATGTAAATGTCATGATTCCATTCTATATTATGCGCTTTATTTATATTATTATTACATTGTGATATATATAATATAATGTTTACAATAAATGTTACAGAACTTTTTATTCTTTCTGTGCTGCTGTGGGAGGAGAATCTCTGAAACGGGGCCGCATGTCCTCAGGTCCACATGTCCTCAGGTCCACATGTCCTCAGGTCCACATGTCCTCAGGTCCACATGTCCTCAGGTCCACATGTCCTCAGCATCTCCAGCACAATTTAACAATACGTATGTCATGCTTTCAACAAATCAACAGTCAAAAGAGTTCCAACAGAACAAGGTTTACTGGAGAATTAACACGATAGTTAATACGATGCTCACACTTCTTCCTTTATACATTTTCTTTATCTTTTCTTAGGTCTTTTCTGTTCAGATCCTGCTGCTGTCCTTGACTTTTTCTTTCTCTTACTGACATTAATGAACTTTTCTGCCAGTACAGCTGTGTTATCATTAACCAGCAGCTCCTGCAGTTAGTCGTTTCTAACTAACGGTGTCTCGGGAGATGTTCTCTTCTGATTGCTGACTTTACTTCTCATGACCTTTTCTTCCAGCTTTCACACCGTTGTCTTTTCATGTCTGTCGTAAAGGTTAAACACTTTAATGATCAACAGCTCATAAACACAGCATGTCCGTTTTCCCATACCTTGTTTTTGGACAGTTGCTCAGAAAATACACCACATGGCCCGGTGCCAAATGATCCGCGGCCCGGGACTGGTCCGCGGCCCGGTGGTTGGGGACCGCTGCTCTACAGTTCTTTGAATTCTGTTTATAGTGAGCAGTGAATGAGCCTGTGAAATGTTTCCTGGTGTGAGGAGTTTCCTTTAATGGAGTTATTTTGGCCCGTTTTAGTGGTATGTTATTTGGCAGCATTTCCTCTCTACATTATGCATTATGTTAATGTGTGTACTTAGTATGTGTTTGATGTTGAACCTCTGTAAGTATGATCTTATGTCACCATGTGTGTTTTAGAGCCTGTGAGCGGGGTCACATATAATATGTATAATGTTGGGATGTTTTATGTGGCCATTCGGGATGGCGGGATGTGTTGGTGGTTTCACACTAAGACACTCTTTCTATAGTGTAGATAGCATTTTGCTCCACAGGCATGTATGATGTGTTTATTAACTTTATTCCCTCACAACGAAACACATTTAAAGTTGCAGTTCAAGCTGGTTCATTATAGTTTACACACAGAGCACATACAGTAGCAGGTGTACGACTATGAATGGATAACACTCACACACTCAAACTGTTGAGTTTTATCAAACGCTGCCAAATGTGCATTCAAAACACATAACTCGGGTACAATTTAATTTGCAACTGAGGCGTCTGATATCACGTATTCAAAACACTTTCTGGACTTTTCTTAATCTCGCTTGATAAATGAGCCGCGCTGTGAGGAAAGAGCACTTTCTGAGCGTCCATAAGCCCTCTAAACAGATTACAAAGACTTATGGGTAAATAGAGGCAGCGGGGGTGAAAAAAATAAAAAAAAGTGAACATCCTTTTTAATAGAGCTTCCTGGAAGCCGAGTGCGGTAATGTGACGCAACTGTTTCTCTTCCCGTCACTCGCTGATGAGAAATAAATGAATGAGATTAAGGTTTTAACGCTGCTTTGCGTGCGCGCGGGCGCGTGCGTAAAAGTGTCAGAGGGAAAAAAAGACGGAGTGATATTATGATACGGCTGCAAGTGGTTCAATTTGCCCTCTTTTCAAAGTGGTTTAAGCTGTGTGGTTGGTACGGGCCGCAGTGTGTGTGGGTTTGTCTGGATATGAGAGGCTGTAGAGGTCATCTCGGTTTCTTTCAGACATTTTGATGGACATGGCCTGATGTCTGACCTCTGTAAAAACACTGCAAAACACAGAGAATATTAAGCCATTATGCACTCCAACACACTTCTGCACTTGCACACAAACAAAAAGGCCCATACAGCCACCTCACATGTACCTACTATCTGGATTTAAAAAAGAAGAGTAATTAAAAGAACAAACGTATCAACAGAAAGGGCATGACAGAAACACTTATACTCAATCCAAATCTTAAAAAGAAGAAGCACCACTGCCAGCTTTTGAAGAGCAGAAACAGATTTCGATCAGCAAAACAATATTTTTTTTGTTTTTTTGTGTGAAAGTTACCCAAGTGTCCGTCTGATTGGCGGAGGACAGCTTTGTATATTATATTGTACTTTGACAGAATTCTATCCTCAGCCCTATTCAACCACTTTTTATATAAAGTATACACTGTTTGTCTTATATTATTTCCATACAGTGGAGTACAAACACGGTTGGTGCCACAGAGACTTTGTTGCTTTATGTACTGGACACCATAAACAGCAGCTGAGCTGTAGTTCATCACAGATATACAGCTTTGGCTCCTCATTGTGTTTTCTAAACGGTTGGTGGGTAACTTGAAAGCACTCCTATGAGATTTATACAATAAAGGATAAAAGAGGCAAGCTCCCATATTGGACATGCAAAGTAAAAATAACACCTATAAAAATAGTTGAGCAGGCACAAAAGTGATTATTAAGCATCCTAAACGTCCTCCGCCCGTAATGTTTACTGCTATTGATCCACGTCCCGTTGAACTATTTTACAGCCTGGCACTGTAATAACCTCAAGTCATATTTGGCTGTAAACTGATGTTTACAGTGTAACACAGTTTAAGAGAGGAAACGAGAGGAGAAGAGAAGACACAGAGAAAATAAACAGTCTCATCCTGCTTAACATGCAAACGTGCACATACACAAACCTCTTAATTGAAATTCTGTAAGTTGGTCGGAGAACACTGCAGTGTTTTGTCACAGCAAATCACAATCAGCCGAAGAAATGCACTCTCACACACACACACACACACACACAGACACAGACACACAAACACAAACGGCTTTGTGACAACTGCGCTCTTTTCCTCGGGAGGGTAGCTGATACAAACATAAAAGCAGAGAAATTCATATTGGCTTCTCAAACTGACTCTGTTCTCCCGTGGGTGAGAAAACATTAGCATTCCAGTGATTCTCTGTAATATCCTAATCTGCTGTGTGTCAGTCTGCAGGTTCCTCTGCTACAACGGCCTCTCGTTTACTGCTGACACCACAGCAATAATAATAATAATTTAACATTTTTTAATAAGTGACTCACTGTCTGCCATTTAGACACAAGTCTGGCTTTTGGAAATGTTATGTACTCTTAGAAAGAATTGTAATTCAATTACTTTTTACAACCAAACTGTAAAAACGTGATCACTAGTTCGGTCATTATTCTAGGGGTTGGAATGTGCTTTCGGATTAAATCATAAAAGAAAAAAAAAAAAAAAGGATAATGTACTTTTTTAATTGTCAAGTGATTCACTTTTTATCATTTCCTGAGGAACTTAAAAACAGGTGCGAGCGCACACACACACACACACACACACACACTTCATTCCTCCTCTGAGGGCACACCAACCCCTCCACACACTGTCTGCTGTTGTTGTCCGACCGGGTTCCACTTCAATAGTTAAATGGCCTCCGCGTTCACTGCTCTGCATTGCAGTTTAACGGCTGCATACAATCACCCACGTCGACTGGCCACGAAGGCCAATAGCAGCCCAGCAGCCTGAAGGCACAGACCATGTAGCCACACACACCTCTGGTCTGAATTGGGCTGGGGGCTTTCCACGCACGACCTGCCTCCGCTCTCTCTCTCCACGTGTTTCCTGTCACTCGCAACTGTCAGACTGTCCAATAAAGGCGAAATATCCCAAAACAGTTCTACACCTGCACTGCTCAGAAATGCCCTGGGACCAACAGCAGTCACTTTTATTCAGTTCTCCAGCATCAATGTTCTGCTGAAAGGCTTAAAAGGCCTGTATCTCCACACATCCTCGAAACACACATAGAGTAGGCGGGTTTGCAAAAGTCAGCAACAACAGTGTGTGTGAAGGCTGAGCCTGCTGGTAACTGTTGCTGTCAATTAAAGTCATGGTTGGCCACGCTTTCCTGAAACGGCTTGTTCCGCAGCAGTTCAGAAATTGCTAATTTGATGTTGCAGCTGAGCTAAGCATCCTTTTAGCACTTCAGAAACTGCATCATAAGACAATCCATGTTGTCTTTGTTGGTCCTGGATCATTTATGCATGAACATAATTACCAACGTATGGCCAATTCTTTACAACAAGGCCTTAATCTGATGAAGGTTTTAACAGAAGGTGCTTCGGAGTGCTCCAGTGAAATTGCTCTTAACATGCCACAGAGAATAATGGCGGAAGAAACCCCCGTCTGTATGCCACTACATCACAATTACGTCTGCACTATTGTTGTGTCACGGCAGTCAGCAGCTGAACGTGGGGAAAATGGATATTTATTTTTCCAGAAAATGTCATGAATTATTACCATGACACGGATTCAGATCAGGCATCGAAATTGATAAGCTATAAACTAAACAGCTCTGCCGTTATACAACACAGGAAGCTTCATGCATGAGCTCTGTCTTTCTCTCACATCCAGAGTATAAACAATTGAGCCCATAATATTAACTCGGTGATGTAATCACTACGGCGATGTGATCCGCTTTGTTCCCGCCGGTAACTCACTTAGAGACACATTACGCTGGACGGATAAATGGAGGGATGGAGGGATTGAAAAGATGAAGAAAAAAGGAGATGGGTGAGTTTAGGAGAAGAGGGGGGTGGGGGTGGCAGAGGGGGAAGGAAAGGTGAACTGAGGAGGACGGAAAGAGATTCTGTGTTGGAAGTTCCGTGAAGAAAAGGTAGAAAACAAAACATGTTTCAGCAGAAAAGAGAGGTGAGGTGAGGAGAACCCAGTCAAAGAGATGAAGAGGAGGAATGAACAAGTGACTTACAGGGAACATGACAGAGATAGAAGCAGAGTGATATTAGATAAACTAATTACAACAGACCATCCTTTTCCTGCACTCTCGCTGCCTCCGTCTATATCCATCCATCTCTTCTGCCGGTCATCGCCTCATTCTCTCCGACTTTCCCGGAATAAAAGTGCGATGTTTTCCCGCCGATGGCAAGCGGCTCTGCTTCCCGCAGGCTCTTTAAAGTGAAATCGGATACGTGTACATCCAATCGGAAAGCTTTTAACTAACAGAGCTATGGGGTTGCCAGGTGGGTAAAGTATTTAGCAGTCGGGACACTCAGAGTGTGTGTGTGTGTGTGTGTGCGTGTGTGTGAGTGTGTGTGAGAGAGGAGTAAAGCATTTAGTGGTCAGGGGACTCACAGGAACTCTCGAGTGTGAGTAAGTCCAAGTGTTTATGTGTGTGTGTGTGTGTGTGTGTCCTTAGGAAACCTCTCACACCAAGAAACTGTGTAACATATGTTTAGGAGAAACTCTGAAAACTGTGTAACATAAATATGTTGTCGTATTCATAAAGCAGTTTTGTGCTCGGCTTTGTTTAAAAAAAGTCAATCCGTGTTGTTCTTGACAGTCTAACTGTGGGACGGAGAGTCGGGCTCGTGCACGCGTTCAGAAAGAAAACTATTTCACCGAATCCCGTCGCAAAGGTCGTCCAGCCGAAGTGGAGCCGCCATCTTAGTCCTCAGAGGACGCACAGCTGGAGCTATAGTGTCACGGATTCATCACACATACACCTTTAAACTATTAGGATCAGTAATACTGTCCCGGTCATCGTGGGAATATCAGTGTACAGCGCTTATAGTTCACACAGTGTTTCACACAAAAAGCTAAAGTAAATGAATTCATTGAAAGGACAACGGATACCAAAAGTCGATTATATAAATAATATAATTACCATGGGGACAATCATTAAAGTACTGTTTTGTAATGCAGCTTTGTCTCCAACATTTTTAATTGCTAATGTATTTATGTAAACAAAAAAAAACAAAAAAAACGGTAAATGTAAACACTCTGCTTATTTGCATAATTATTTTTTTTTCCGATTTCAAATTCACCGCATCACACACTAAATGGTGATTCTGGTCCTGGTATCGGATCTGAAACTAAAATGTTGTCATATCGCCCACTGCTCTGCAGGGGCTCACAGATCCCCCCCCATGTTCTCTCTTTAATTTAATAAATATGTTGGAAACGGGTTCTGCATCGTTTGATTTATGCTGTGCTGTTATACGTCTGTTGTCGATACACCAGTCTGTATGTATTATATGGTCTACTTTATATCTGTTGCTCTTCATTCCAGGTCATTGTGTGTGTGTGTGTGTGTGTGTGTGTGTGTGTGTGTCTGTGTGTGTGTGTGTGTGAATTCCGTCACTGTCTGCCTCTAGGACTACTTAGCAGAAACCTCTCATAGATTTCAAGGCCATGAATTATTCACAAAGGATAAAAGTCTATCCTCATGTTTCCTTCCTTTAACCCCACCGACACACACACACACACACGCACACACACACACACACACACACACACACACACACACACACCATCTCCCATGTATAATTACATTAGAGTTGAGAGTGACTGGGACTTCACACACTGGTGGCAAACAAAAAACAAAACAACACTGTGTCTCCTTCTTTCTCGGGCAAAATAGATACACTCCATTTTTCAATAATCAAGGTGCACTGTGTAATAATTTCACGCCCGCTCCTGTCATCCCGCCGCAAAATTATTTATTGGAACATGTTCACTGGTGAAGCGTGAATCACCGAAAACAAACACTTTCTTTCTTCCTCCTCCAGTCTCTTTCGCTCTCTGAATATTAAAATAAAGGCAGATATGCCAGCTAAAAGGTGAATTTCATTAGCATAATGAACAGCAGGAGTGAGAAGGAGAGTTTTTTTTTTCATTAGGTTGTGTGTATAATCTACAGTATTTGAACGCAAGGTTAAGGGATGTGTTTAATTGCCTGCTTAGAGGGTTTTTTGTAAATTAATTGCTGTGGGACTATACGGCGAAGCAAAACTGGAAGAAAGGTATTTGCATGATGTCATCCGCACGAGTTGATGTTTGAGTTTGATTGGCAGACGCCTTCATACCTGCCGCAAGTATCGTGAGGCTGCATCAGGCTCGTTTATAGAAATGTTCGTTATTTAGAGAGAGAGGGAAAGAGACGAGGACGGAGAGAAGAACAGAAGGTCAAGTTGACGATAAAAACTAGTGTCAGCCAATGTGATATCAGTATCAGAAATGGATACCTCCCTAGCATTCCCAAGTGCTATTATATATACAGTATATATATATATATATATATATATATATATTTTCTTTCTTTTTTTCGGAGACACCGGGAAGCGTTTTATTGACATCCTCCTGGATCCATCTTTTTAATACGCAATCACATCATCATTTCTGTCACATGGATTCTCTATGTCGTATTTTTAACGATGTTGTTTGTTCTGTACACACGTCACCTATTACACGTCTGTCCGTCCTGGGAGAGGATCCTCTATATGTATATATATATATATTATATATAATATATAAGAGGATCCTCCTCAGTCTCTCCCTGAGCTTTCTTCCATGTTTCCCTCTTTAATTGTGAGGTTTCTTTTAGGGAGTTTTTCCTTGTGCTGTGCGAGGGTCTCAGGACAGCGGGGGTCGTATCCTGTGCTGTCTGTAAAACCCACTGAGACAAATGTATAATTTGTGATATTGGGCTTTATAAATAAACTTGATTTGATGTATTACTGTTTGTTTGGCTGTCGGTCCATCCGGTCACTTGTGATTGGATCTCACTTTCCTGCTCTATATGTAAATACACATAAAGATAACAAGCAAAAAGTGCTGCCTACAGCCTCTGTCTGTAGGCACTCTGTGTGTCTGTGCCCACTCTGTGCTCCGACAGGCGTACTTCTCCCTGCCCGACGGTGGTTTGTGTAATTTGATCGGATGTTCGGGTACATTTTATGAACGATAGCTCATGTGGTCTGAGGGATCGGATCTCAGTGTGGACTCAATGCGTTCACACCTGTACTTAGAGCTGACCACATGTGATCGGATCACAGAAGACACACCTTAATGCCAGATCTAAACACTCCCTGTGTGTGTGTGTGTGTGTGTGTGTGTGTGGCTGGTGGTGAGGGAGTGTCAGACCATCAGATAGAAAATCAATAGCATGAAGAAGCAGCCATATTTGCCAGCCCGCACATCACCCTTCATACACAGATCATACAGAAGCCACGCTGACATGTTCCAGCTATTTTAAGTATCATCTTGACTCGTGTCCCTCTGCTCTGAGAAGCCCTCTCAGTGCCGTGTCACTCGATAAATGTCACCCGTGTGGATGGATTCATACTTTGCACCGGCACCGAGGCAGGAACAGAAACAGACAGAGATTGGACGACCGGTTTAGCTGCAGGGGTTTGGCTTGACTTCTCATGGGAAAAGAATGAGAAAAGCATTCTATGTTAAATCACAAAACATTTTAACGACTAAAGGTTATTGAGCAGTTCAGCGGCGTCAGTTTGACAGCTAATACGTTTGACGACTTGATTCTGATTGGCCGGAGGGTGTGATCGCTGGAGGCAGTCATCAGGATAATAATAATGTGTATTCCATAACCTTCCATTCAGAGGGGTGAACACACTGTCGAACTGGAACTAAAAGCATTTCTATACCCTTGGTTTGGCATGCCATGAAGGCTAATTGGCACCAGAGAAGTCCTGCCTCCTGTTCGGGATGGGTGTGGAATCTGACATAAAAAAATGTTTCAAACTGGCATTGATTTTATTATTGATTGATCTGTATTTGTCATAATCATCTAGTCTACTTACTCTTTGATGAGATATGTACCGATCTGAATCAGAATATTAGCGATTGCTGTTTATTTTATGCTTACAAAAGCCAAAAAGTGTTGAATAAAGCAGCAAATTCTCATTCTGAGCAGCTTGAAACATCCATGATTGATAAATGACAGAGGCAATCAATTGATTATCAATATAGTGATTCACTTGTTTTAGCGCCGGTACCGACACAAAATGTACCGATGCATTCAGAAGTTTGCTGTATATGTTGTTAATGAAATATATGTATATACTGTATATATATATATATATATATATATATACGATTTGGTAAAAGTACCAAAACTCAGGTATTTACAAGTGACATTGTAAACGTTCAGCTCCTGTTCAAACTGCAGTATTTGCTGTGACAGAAGTCACCCAATCTGCATTTTCACCACAATGGCAGTCATGGTTGGAGTGCTCCATCCTGCAAACTGATGGAGCTGTGAGAGAGACTTCAAAGGCCTTGGGGCTGTTTCATGCTGCTGTGTTTTACAGATTCACTTTCTGCAGCCATTTCTTAGTCCTGGTGGAATTTGTATTCACACCGTGCTTGTGTCTGTGTCTCTCCGCTCACAACGCCTTGACCTCTATAAAGCTTTGACATTTTAGTCAAAGAACATAGGTTGCGATTTCCTGTTTTAATACTGTGACACCCAAATCAATGTAGGTTAAAGATACAATTTGTGATTTATCCACCAAACTACGTGAGATATATTCATAGGTAGAAGAGCAAGAAGTGGCCTCACATGTAGCTTCTGGACCTTTTTTCTTTTCATCTTTTATTCAGACATTTACAAAAAAGCCCAAGCATTAAGCTTACTATTTAAATATCTGATGTTTTTTTTTAATGTAAGAAATATGAGCGTACGAATTGCATGTAGGAAAGTCATATACAAGAGTTATCCATCAACAAATAAAGGATCATAATTGATGCAGCAGAATCGCAGATAGCTACCCTACTTTTGCCAGGTCCCTCTGCAGCCACAAAAGGCTCTGGCCCAGGACCTAGAAACAGACTTTGATGTGGAAAATCAGTGGAGTTCTCAAGCATAACAAAAATTGGTAGTTTTCACACCAATTCATGTTAAATTACAAAACTCATGGACAAAGACACGGGATTACTCGTATCAGGAGACCGGCGTATTCGGCTAAATGTGATCTGCACTGGGATTCGTTCGGCATGCACAACAGATATGTTTGGATTAAGTAACTAAGAAATCTCTAGACATAATCAGCTGGTCGGAGTCCCTCGCTAACTGAGTTTAAGTTGCCAATTTTAATGGTCAGAAAGGAAGCCCTGAGTTGAATCATTTCCTTTGAGAGAGAAGCCAGTCGTGTTGCTAACAGTGCCCCAAAGGGAACGCCGAGCTGGAAGTGCAGGCTGAGGCTTTCATGCTTGGTCCAGCAGCTAAAAGCTCTGGATGAAATCATCTCCCCCTACAGATTATGGCATTAATTTCTTCTGAAAAGCACTTGGCGTGTAAAGAGAAGGATGGAGGGAGTAGGAAAAAAAACCGAAAGGAGGGAAAGCAATACTGTTCTGCCAAAAATGTGTTCATCTGAGGATGTGGCACACACTGTTGGTAAACGTATGGACAGAACGAAATGTGTGTGTGTGTGTGTGATAAAGGATGAAGGAGAGGTAAAGAAAGACAGACAAAGTAGGGAGAGGATGCAGAAAGAGCGAAATCCCACGTGACACACAGGGAGGCAGCGGGAGAGTGAATTCATTGGTGTGCAGAGCTGATTCAGTTTGGATGAGATGTTCTTCATCTCTCTTACAGTACGTCTTCTCATTTAGGTCACCAAAGCTCTTCATTTTCCATCCATTTTTCTCTCTGGCCTCTCCTTTTCTTCCTCTTAATTTCTGTCATTTGTCTGTTTCTCACCATTCGTATTACAGTAAAAGAGCATATTTTCCTCTTCCCTCTCTCTCACTGAAGACCAGGGAACATAATCCGATCTCTTCCTATTTCAGAGTTTATGGAATATGAAAGGGCCTTCTCCATTTCAACACCAAGGAGGACTGTATTTAGACTGACCTATAGGGAAAGAAAGCGCTTCTTTATCCACCTGAACATTTTAATATGGATGTAACCAAATTCATACCAGTATTTCCGTGACAGCTGTCAAATAAATATTCATGAGGATGTTCTCACGCTGGCCAGAAAAACAACCATGGTTGTCCCCGAGCAGACTGGTTCAGGCTTTACATGTTGTTTGTTATATGCATTAACCGTTTGTGCCCCCTTCTGGCCACAAGGGGACAGAAGGGGGCAGAAGACCCCCAGATGGACCCTCAGTCCTGACACGTGATCATCTTGTTCTGGTCATGTTAGCAACGTTAGCCTAGTCGCACTACAGACCGATGTTACTGTGCGTTAGAGTGTGTGTCTGGCCATGTGACGGTCCACTCTTCCTTTAGCTCTCATTTGGTCTCCAACTCTTTCGCTAAACACATCTGGATCGGCGCAGTAGCTGCTAGATTTGCAATTTTTTTCTTCATCAGCTATTTCCTGGCATTGCTAATTCCACTGTTTAGCAGCAGACGGCAGTCGGAGCTGCTTCCCGTGACAGTGACTAGCAGCAGTGCTGATGAAAGCAGTGAGACTGAACCAGACAATAAATGGGCCATAAATTCCTATCAGTGAGATAAAAGAGGCTCCAGATCCATAGAGCCGCAGAGTGACGATGATGTGTTTTCACACTGCAAACTACTTGTTTTTTATGTGAAAAGGGGGAATACAATTTTTAATAACAGATATATGTAGATTAGCAGCGCTTTATGGCAGAGCAGTGTACTGTATGTTAGCCTAAGCGTATTTGTTAGCGACCTATTATTGTTGATTTTATTTCCTTTTCATAGATCATTTTCAAGGTCACTTTCGATAACTTCTCAAAAAAGGAGCCTATATGTAGTCTTGCAAGGTGGTGGAAATATGACTAAGTAGAATTGCTCTGAAGTATTTTGAGGTATTTTTACTTTACTAGAGTATTTCCATCTTTCTGCTACTTTCTACTTCCACAATTCAAAGAGAAATATTGAATATTTTCTCCACTTCATTTATTCGATAACTTTAACTACTGGTGACTTGGCAGATTCAGATTAATAATATAAACTATAATCAACAAAGAAATTACGATTTGGATTAGACTTTGTTTATCCTCAGGGGTAAATTCAATTCAAAAACGTAAGTATGTTGCACCTAAGTAAGAAGAAGAAGGGAGGAGGAAGGAAGCCGAAGAGGAAGAGGAAGGAAGCTATAGTTTATTGAATGTTGGTGTTCTGTGAAGAAATGCTCCAGGTAAGAAAATGTGTTTTGAACTACAGAGACCGTTATTAAATAGCGTAGCATGTAAACAGTTTAGAGCATTGCACTTGCTACACCTGGAGTGTTTTGATTCCCGGAGCTTTACAATACAAATAGTCAGATCAAATGGTATTTTAAGGTGACTTGCAAGAAGCATAGCTTTGGCTCGTCTGACACTTCGAGAAA
The DNA here is from genome assembly GCA_943593645.1 of Bovichtus variegatus. Classification (NCBI taxonomy): domain Eukaryota; kingdom Metazoa; phylum Chordata; class Actinopteri; order Perciformes; family Bovichtidae; genus Bovichtus; species Bovichtus variegatus. The sequence goes on along the minus strand of CALSCE010009347.1, from coordinate 2,394,154 downwards.
CTTGAGAAGCTTTACTGGAGGAAACGTATAATTTTTCCATTATAATAAGCCTATACGTCAGACTGCGTAGCGACTCCGTCTTGCTACAGTGATGCTATAAGCAGACTCAATAATTATCTTAAAAACACAGCCATGGGAGCAGCAGAGTCCTGTCACTACGGCTGAACATTTCAAACATGGATAAAAGGATCTTGTCACTTCAGGCTGATTACATAGTTTCAGTGTTGCAGAGTGGATATTTGTGAAACACTCACTCCTCCTTCTCTGAGAGCTTGTCTGCCATAGTCATGGGCACTATTTATTCTATTTAAACCCAACATTACAATGACTGACTGACTATTTGCATGTACAACTGGGTCCCACTGGGATGGACGCGATACGTAGGGAACCATTTGTCTGCAGTTAAGGGGTCAGCTTTGAAAAAAATGGATAATGACTTGTTGCCACTTACTTATTGATCTGTACAGGGCTTCACCCTTAGATAGCGGATTTTCTGGGCAGAGAGACAGAGAAGCCCCCTGCAGAGCGGGATCTTATGTTTCTGAAACCTGAAGACAAATTCAATCCATTTTATGTCCCTTTCTTCCCCTCCTTTTAGCTATCCCATCCGTTATAGTGCATCCCTCCCCTCCTCCTTGCTCGAACCTCTTCTTCACCGTTTTTCAGCTTTTATCCTCTCGTCCATCCTTCTCATTTGTTCTCTTTTTATCCCCATCTGCCCTCAGTTGCCAGCCATTTGCTGCACATCTCTCACTGTTTTTGTGTTGCCCCTCTCCTCTCTGTTCTCCCTGTCTCCTCACGGCCTCTTGCAGATGTCGGATCAGACAGAACGACATGACTCGCAGAGAGGGGCTGAATTCCCTTTGGTTTCACCATCGGATATCAAAAAGGACTGTGTGCTACGTGCGGATCCTTAAACCACCGTTGGAAACATGAAACACTGACAGAGAATGAACTGTGGTTGTATGAGAGGTCAAATTGTCCACAAGAGGACTGGGAAAGGGCTCTTTTGAAATGCAATCTGTTTAAGATTTAGTGCTTGGAATGGCAACTGACTTTGTGGAAAAACACTGTGGCGTATTATAAAGAAGTCAGGAATGGAAAAAGCAATGATAATCAGTCACCAATCTTCCACAACAATGTGTACTGACTTACCGCTTGGTTTTCTTAATTGTTTGTTTACTGAGCCACCAAACGCTGATCCCAAGTTCTCTGAATTCTACAATTAGAAATTACAGGTGATTTGGGTAATAACTGATCTGAGTCTGGAACTGAAATTAAAATGACAAATCTTGATCATAAAAAATGTAGTTTTATGATATCTGAGGAGAGCTCGCCCTGTGTAACAGAAGAGAAAAAAAAATCATTGAATTTATGAATGATAAACAAGCAAAAGAAGATTTAGAGTATATATTAGAGAATATCCAAACAGAATATTATTATAAGCTCCCAAAACTGGACTGAAAAAAATTGGACTTGTTTTTAATTTTTCACTTCATGCCCAGGGACTACAGATACAAAGTAGCTGTTTGTCTAAATCTGCCATTAACAGATTAAATGATGATGATAATAATGAATTAATGTGCTCCGTCCTTGATAAATCAAACTGGCATCAGGGACAAACGTCCTAACAAAACAACAAGAAAAGACTTTATCATGCCGACAGGGGCAATAGGATGAAGAACAAAAAAGTAAAAACACCACGCAGACTTTTCAGGAATCCAAAGAAATAGATTGATGCATCAGATGTACATTAGCAGACACACAGTCAGAGAGTATGGCTCTTATATCTATTTTATAATATATATATTATATAATAGGTGGTTCAAAAAGAGATCCTGATAACTGATGACCACAGTTACAATGGCTCCATCTGTGCGACCATCTCCGTGAAGCAGAGGGGACAGACACTTCCAGAAACTAAGGCAGCTGGGACATCTGGGTTGAAGGGGGGCAGAGGAAAAAAAAGGCGGGGGGGGAGCGTTCCATGATATACGGTGGCGAATCGTAGAGAGAAGTATGTCATTGTAACGTTAGACTATTTAACTAAGCCTTCCATTTAGACACACTTCAAAGAGACGGCTAAAAACTACAGAATGAGCCCAGACGGGGTGTGTGTGTGTGGTTGTGTGTGTGTGTGTGTGTGTGTGAGCACATCTGTGGGCGGTGTTAAAATATGTGTGTCAGTTGAGGATGTGTGTGAGAGGTGAGGGCTTGACCCCCCCCGAGGTTAATCCTAAATCTTAACCATGGAGAAATGTGATCCATAACACACACACGCACACACACACACACACTCTCGTGGCTGGTGTAGAGGAAGCAGTAGGGTGTCCAGACCTCGGGCGTAACTTATGGTCGGGACATGTCGTGTCTACCACTTTTCTGATGACCTAAAATTGTCCCCCACCGCTTCTTCTTCTTCTGTGCGCTTTAAATAAGACATAGTCCAGTTAACATTACAATTAATTATTTTATACAATATGTCGACAATTTGTGTCCATCGGTGAGAGGAGGAGACAGAGAGACAAAGTATTTGTTCATTTACAGCTGCTGTATGGAATAAAACTCCTTTTTAATTTGCTGTTGCTTTTCTGTGCGTTTTAAATGTTAAAATTCTCTAAATTGTACAGCTGGATTTCTCTATTAAATGTACACTTACACTGCAAAAGCAAGCCTTCAGTGCATTTCTGATGCATTTCTTCATTTAATCATATATCAATTAAATAGCAATTCATCAAACATCAAATTCAACTGCACATAGTAAATCATTAAATGAAGGATGAACT
>CALSCE010009347.1:2352776-2381368 GCA_943593645.1 Bovichtus variegatus | reverse complement strand
TGATCACTCTGCTGCAGTATGAATTTATTTGTTTAGGTATTTCTTTGGCACGAGCACCACGGGTGGTAGCACTAAGGCTTCCAGTACATTGGTAATCCTTAATTATTATCATTAAGACTCCCCTGCCATTTCAAGCAACATAATTAGTTTCAATTGTTCATATAATTATTGTAAAGATGGGTGTCACCTTCTGATGGACCCTCTCACTTTGGAACAAATTTTCTCATTCAAACTGTTATTCAACTGAAATTGCAGCTCATTCTGCATTAATGATTCATTTTTGTGAAACGCTATGAACTTTAAATCGATTTCTTCACATAAGTACTTCTTTAACTTATGTGACCTCTATAATAGAACTTTTCGGATGAAGGATTTCATTATGTGTTACTTATCTTACCGCAATCTGCCCGAAAACTTCTAAAAAGCAAAAAGTGACGACACCAGCCTGAGCAGCAGTGTTTCATGCTGCTCCGTGTCACCATCACCACGCATTGATCTGTCAAACAGGTGATTGAAGGGCAAGAGTGTCACATTATAGCTATTGGGTTCTACTTTATGGGTATGAGTCTGATAGCTGAAATATAACCTCCTCTGATGTACACGCGATGATGTGGACATAAAAAGCTGCAGACGTGTAAACCTCAACAACAGTGAGGCCCAGACACATGTGGCAGATGCTTTTCTGTGGTATTTATGGAGGTTTTCTTTGGAGTTCTTGTCTCCTAAACTACATTTTTAATCAATTTACATGAAATCATTGTTTGAATGTGTTAAAAAAAACACTTTACAGCACTGATGAGGGTGTTGGTGTGACCGCCTTTTACAGACATCCCAACGTCTTCATTGGACTATCAATATCTTGTTCATGTGTTACTCAAATCCACTTCTATTATCTGTATGTATGTACGTGAACCAGACAATGTGAGGAGGCTGTGAATTAGCGGAACACACGCGGACACAATTTGTATTTTGTGTTGTTCTTCAGACAGGCACTTTCTCTATTACTGGTTCAAAAGGCTTGAGTACTTTCCAGCAGCTGGAGCAGCTCACTGAAATTTTCATGTACTACACAGCCCCTATGTTCTCCCAAAAGGGGGTGAGCAGTACAGGCAACATCTTACATTCCTGATCTCTGGAGGCCCAGCATCATAGGGTCAAGCCAGGACAGAGAAATGTAGCAGTAGTGTAGGGAGCAAGATGATATTCACTTTTTAGTTTTAACCATCACAGGGGAAGCTGGTGGCTTCCTTCAAGAGAACATTCGTACAGGAATATTCCACCTCTGCTGTTGGAAGACTGTGTGCGGTGTCCTGCTCAGGTCACAGGGTACAACCTCCGGATCTGAGACATGTAGCCAGTGCAGAAGTGCCTTTACACTTGCATTCTCTCTAATAGCCAGCAGGAGGCGACTACAATAAGTCAGATTGTACAGAAGTCTATGAGATAATGACCCTACTTGTCACTTAATTTATTACCTGAGTAAACATTTTCCTGATGAGTTCATGGTCTCGATGGCTAGTTTTGAATCTTCTTCAATGCAGCATGATGTTCATTTAGTAAATGATGGTCCCATTAAGATTAACATAGACGATAAAGCAGGGTATGCTTTAGGGCGTGGATACCTTGTGATTCAATGGTCGCTGCCACAGTGCAGTCTGGTCCGGGTGTTGTCGCTGTTTTCAAACTTTAACCCTTTCACAGTGTGTTTTCAGTTCATGAAAGTTGATTGTAACATTTTACGTTCAAGGTTTGCTTTCTTGTCAAGCTTTTTATGGACCTAATCCCCATAGCAACTTATTTACAAAAAGAACAAAGTACTAAGTATCTTGGAGTCTTGTTCATACGTGAGGCTGAATGGAACATGATATCAACATTGGTGCCTCATTGTGGAGTTAAGCCTGAGTTGTGATAGAGTTACATTACACACACAAGTGGTTAGTTCTTCGTCACTGGATGGCCTGGCTCACCTTTAGCTTTATGAGGTGGTTTGGGCATCTGATTAGGATGCCTCTAGGATGCTTCCCTGCGAAGGTATTCTGGGAACATTCAACTGGGAGGAGACCTTGGGGTAGAACTAAAACGCTAAAGGGATTATAAATCCCATCTGGCCTGGGAGCGCCCAGGGATCCCCCAGGAAGAGCTTAAGGACGTGGCGAGGGAGAGGGACGTCTGGGATACCTTGCTTGTTGGCATGCTGCTCCTGCCATCCAAACAAGCAGTAAAAAATGGATGTTTTTAACTTTTATACTACTCTGGTAAATACCTGTGTGTATAATCCACTTGTGTGTATCTCTATGTGTGTGTGTATGTTGCATTAGGTGAGACAGCTACAGCAATCTTTGTTGTATTTGTACACGTGCTGTCCAGTTGAATCTGAATTGAAATGCAACTTTTAAGCAGGTTTATATTGCGTCCTACAATGTGGTGTTCATGTAAGCAGACAGCCTCCTGCCCGTGTGAGGGCTCCCAGGCAGAACACATTTGTTGAGTTGAATCCTGAGTTAAGTGTAAGAATCCCCAGTTAACATGTGAAGTGATAATCATCTCATTTCACAGAATGATGCCCCGCCACTGAGATGTAAGTGCACATGTGAGCCGAGCTAAGAGGCCTCATAACAAACAAAGCAATGAAGCATGAAAAACAACTAGACGATAACTCCCACCGCCTTCTGTCCAAATCACAGCCATTCATAGCCCAGCATGCACCGGCCTACTCTCAGTCAAATACAGTCATATCCCAAATGCACAAAACAACTATCATTTTATGGGCATCAGAAATGGCCTCTGGGGAAATATGTAGTTTAGTAAAAAATAACCCCCCTCCGCAATAATCAAGTTGGGAAATTATTTAGGACACACGGGCGCAAGCACATAAAAACAGCAACACACACAGAGATTTATATACAAATACACATGCACTACAGTACAGGTACACACTCATTTATACATGTTATTATTATTATATCATTATTCATATCGCTCTGTCACACACACACACACACACACATACACACATACTGCTGTACACGTATACACACACACATTAAATAAATGAAAATCTTCATATATTCATTATTCAACTCCACCAAGATATTATTATTTCATGTGAGCTGATTTAAATTACCAAGCACAAGGAAAATATAATGGAGCATTTGTTTTTTCATAATGATTAGTTCAATTCTGCAATTAATGGGCGCACAGTTGCCGTTGACCAGAAGTCTGCGGGTCTGACTGTGATTTCACTGTGATTTAATGCTCAGAGTTTAAACAAATTGCTTCAGAGAAACGAAAGTAGACGTTAAGTGCTCTTTTCCAAACTGCTGTGCACCCGTTTAGGAGAGAAAAGCGTACCTGAAGGTTCTCAGTGTGTCTAGAAAGCGTTGTCAAGTGTCGGCACTCTGGATGACGCGCAATGTTTCTTTGGCAACATTGATTTACCTGCTTATTTTTTTGATTTTGGACAGGAAAAAGTGTGGAAAGGAAACATTTAGGAGGCAGTATTTTATAAAGGACACAAAAAAAATGGGTTTCAACATCATAATAAGCTCCACTAGCCCCTGGTATATTTAATTATAGCCGGAGGGTAAAATTGAAAATCACTTTTTGTCATAAATGTATGCAGTGAATTGACTGTAAATCAATTAGAAGTGTATAATATTTAACGCTTAAAATGTTGAAGTATATATTGGTCTTTGGTGCTTTTAATGGGTTCCTACATATCATGGACTTTATAAAAAGCTGAAGATTTTCAGACAGCTATAACTCATAATATATTAAATACTTTCAAGCCACAACCACACGTTGCAGTATTCAGTCTTCCTGACTGTTCTCAGCATTTACATATATGTATATATATTTTAGGATGAATGGTTTCGCTTCACAGCTGCATTAATGATCTCTGCATGTGGTTACAGAACTACAGTTACTGCACATACATACTGATGCTGTGTTTTGCATGCAGATGGTGCTGCTAATAGAGCACCTGGATTGCCTTCAGAAGGACTGCAAGTCAGTTGCCTGACATTAAAAGCATGAAATTAATGTGATGAGTTATCAGCAAGCCAATTTACGAAAAAACGTGTTTTCTTTCACTGCTGATCAGATATTTGACATGGTTCAGAAACACTTAGAGCCACCATAACACTTCATTTCTAGACTGCTCGGAATCCTTCTCATTGTTAATTACCCACATCAGAGCAGTCATTGGAGCAATAAATGTGTTTAATTCAAAAGCACCGGCTATTATGAAGCTGTCTGACCCCTCCTTAATGGCTTCTCCCGACACGACACCACAGACTCCCTGTCTGAGCATTCTCCTTCCATGGCACTGAACCAAAAGAAATCCAGGCCTAAACTCTGGTCCTCTCTCCTTTTCTCTGCACCAACTATAAAACGTTTAGACAAGAGAGCAAAGGGCCTGAGAGGAGGTAAAGAAAGAAAGATACCAGAGAGGAATGGGCTTGGGAATATAAATAGAAGGTTAGAAAAGAGCGATGGAGAGGATAAAAAGATGAGTGAAGGGACATAAGTGAGAAGATAAAGACTGCAGAAGAAGAACAGAAAAGAAATAGCTGGCCTATAACAGTTGTCTCATTCTGGCTAATGATCTCCTAAATATGTCAAATGCCCAATAACTGATGACTCCACCACCCCCTAAAAACACCAGTGATGAAGCAACTTTTACCAAAGGCGGTTATCTAAATCTATAAATCAGGAGCCAAGATGGGTTGTACGAGAGTTTTTAAAGCGTCTCCAGAATAGCACAAGTATAATGATAAAATAAACTAAAAAAAAGTCCCCGTGTCTGATTTAAGACACTTTGAGCTGAGAGAGTTCAGTGTATTATACTTGAGCACTCGCCGACTATGTCTTGGTGTCTTATTATGTCTTGGGTACTTTGATGCAGAAGGCCTCACAGCAGGAAGTTGCCGCAATTCTGATTGGAGCTCGACCTAAAAAGTTGCGAGGCATGTTTCTTGATATTGATCAGCTCTGTCTGTTAATGGGTCCTGTGCATCGACATCAACTGCTTGCATCATGAAATTTTAACAACCAATTATTCATAAACCCCAGGCGGCGAGTGGGAAATAAAAGGACGATATTACAGACCAGATCTATCTTTTGTCAAATCTCGCTATAAGAAACAAACCTATAAAAGAAAAAAACAAACATGTAAAATGAAATATCTCATAAACCGCATGGTCAATTGTTTTTTTAAAATACCTTCCGGTGTGATTCCCAGAATGTAACATCAATATGCTGTCAATAAATAAGTCTCTGGATGGAAAAAAAGCTGAAGGCTATAACGTTTAAAATATTCCAATCTGTTTTCTACCTCATTGATAACAGCCAGAGTTTGTTGAACGATAACTAAAAGCCATTTAAAAAACGTTAGATCTGGGTCAAACCTCGGCTTGAATCCAGCGCCCTGAGACGCGGGTTTTATCTCTCGATGTATTTTCTCAAGTTTTGTTTTGAAATTCATAACTCACTATCTGTTTCACATACAGGCCAATAGTTCTACTCACTGGTAGCAGCCTTCCTATCAATGACTTTGTGAATCAAATCCGAGAGCTTGATGCATCGAGTAAATGTTCAACTTGCCTCCTCGTACCCTGAAGCACAGGAATTTAAATACTGTGGTTAGTGTAGTATCACCGCGCTTCTCACAGAGCCAGATGCAGCCTGCATGTAAAGTGCACCGTTGGCCTTTCTGAAATTCATTAAAAGTTAGAACTGTACTATGAGCAGATGAGCTACATGGAAATGGGGGTGTTTAGTCTCTGTTACCACTGTTGTTTGCATTATCACAAAATAGGAAATACTAAAATCAAAGGACGTGACATTAAGATCTGTTTTTAGCAAAAGTTGGTCAAATTTCTTGCCAATTCACATAGTAAAGTTTTGCTCTCTATTGTGAAGAATGCAGCCAACAATGGTACATTGCACTTTTAGTTTGTGTCATTATGACTTAACACAATCTCAGCCTTTTTTTAAACGGTCTTAAAGAGTAGACGCTTCCCGGCCGGACGTGGTTATGACCCCGCGCACATCACACACATGGACCCCATGGCTGACATTTGGAAGTCACTGTCTATACACACATCTGTCAGTGTGGTCTGGGACCGAGACAGACTGCGTGGGTGTGTATGACGACGCTTCTGACTGTCAGCTGTGTGTTTGTGTGTGTGTGTGTGTGTCTACACGCTTGTGTGTACTGCTTGCGCTTGTATCGTGTGGGTCTGCATGACAAGGAGTTTGAGGGCTGTCAAGCATGCGTGCGAGTGTGTGTTTTATGTGCGTCTGTACGGAAGGGTGATAGCACATTTGACAGTTTGGAATGTGCGAGTGTGTGATACAGAGAGACGAGGCATTTGACAGCGTTGAGCTACAGTATGGGTGCTGTCATGGCCGGGATAGTTTTCTCTCTGAAAACTGTACAAACAGAAAACTCACTCACTATGACGTTATTGGGATATTTTCTATTTATTTCGTTTTTGACACAAAGGGACTTTTTAAAAAGGTTTTAAGTGTTACTTCTGACTTAACTATGAAACGGCTTGTTAGTTTTTTTGGCACTGAACCCTGAGGGTATGCCACGGGGCCGGCAACTCGGTTCCCGCTGAAGAAAAATAGCATGCCCCTGGGCCCATAATCCATTCACAGTGGCAAACAGCTTTGTTTTGTGGTTGTTCATACATGCTATTATGAAACAAATATGGCGCCTGACAACGGCTATCACCACACCATCTGACTTATTAGCCCATAGCATGCTGCACCTAAATGGCTGTGTTTGGATGCAAGAATCTTGCAAGTACATCAGCTTCAAATAGGTGAAATCATCAAAGTGCAGTAAAGTAGCTTCAAATAAGCCAAACCTACAACATACAAAGAACATAGTTTTCTTTTCTTTTTTTCTGTCTTCATTTGCCGAGGTGCAATCGAAACAGGTGGGTTTTCAGTCTGCGACGGAAGGTGTGAAGACTTCCTGCTGACCTGACATCAATGTGGAGCTCGTTCCACCATTCTGGAGCCAGGATAGCAAACAGACGGGTTTTATTTGAGGGGGATATGGGTCCCGCTCACAGTGAGGGACTAGCGAGCCGATTAGCCGATGCAGAGTGAAGCGAGCGAGCTGGGGTGTGTGGTTTGATCCCTTCACAGCACGGTAGACCAGCACCAGAGTCTGGAAGCAGGTTCGGGGCAGCCACTGGTAACCAGTGAAGGGAGGAGCAGCGGTGTAGTGTGGGATTACACATACTACACATGCTACAGTAGGTAGTGTTACCACCATGTCACACACAAGGCCTTTTCAATAATTATATTCTTCGCAGTGTCTGTTTTTGATGGTCCGTGTGTGTTGCATTTTGTTGATGCTAAAGTTGGTTCATCGCTCCTTTTGGAACCAAGTGAAATAACCAAAGTATCAACGGCTTGACCGCATTCATGAACACGCTTGTATATTTCCTGTCCGGAAAAACATGGTGTTCAACTTTTTTTCTTTAAATAACAGCATATGGTGTTGATTGCGTCCTCTGTGATTGCCACGGAAAAGAAGAATCAGACTCAACCACCATTAACTTTGGATTAACTCAATAAAACAATGCGAGCGACCTCAGGAACCCTCTCCCCGTGAGTAACACAAAGAGCTCTCACGCTGTTGTGTTGCTACTTGAGGTAATCTGGACCACAATCTGTGGCATGCGTTCCTTATATCCCCATTTTTCCCTCTTTTCTCTTCCTGTCTCTCCCAAACAAACCTCTCTTTATCCTCCCCCTCTTTTTTTTTTTTCATCTCTCAATCTCTCTGAGCACACACAGAAACAGGACTTGTTGACAAAGAGACAAACCCAGATTGATTGACTCAGCAGGCGAGGAGACAGGCTGCCAATAGGAATAACTCAACACAGGGCCCTGATTCCACACCTTAAAACAAAACCCACATATGTTACCGTAATTACCTCAGACAGTTTAGTGGAGCTCGGTGTGAAAATGAATGAGCTCGAACACAAAAGAGCTGAGACTGATCTGTGACATCTCAATGATGGTTGACTAAAAAAAGCAGAATCTCACCTTAAAAGGAAACTAAAAGGGGAACCCACTAACAGAAGTGGGCCCAGTGAACCAGTACAGATAAACAAATAGATAAAAAATGTTTTGATTTAAAAAAAAATTCTCATTTGTTTTATAGCTCCTTGCATATAGTATTAGTCCAAACTGTTATTGCTTTAAAAAAAAAAAAAGCTTTTACAATTAAACAATTTTGCACAGGGCAATAAATCTAAGACGTTTTCCTGATCAAAGACGGGTTTTCAAACTTGCATCCATGTCTTGTGCTAACTTAGGAGCTAGTATATAGCATATATGGCTCATATATGTTTGTTTTGTTTGAAGAAAACATTCCACACAGATCATGTACACTGGTAGCTCTAACTTTAATACCTTTGAGGACCTTTTTCCCACCGTGCTTATGGGTTATTCAGTACTCACATCATGTACCTACTTCATTGCTGTTTTGCCCATGATCACAGTAAACAGCAGTATCAAGGGTAATATTATATTAGGAGTCAGAAAATGTTATATTACCTCAATGCTGCTGCTTTTCTGTATAACATCTTTGAAAGCCTAACACAGAAAACAGTGTTGTTTCAAAATGGGATATCCACCACTTTAAATATTAATGAGTCCAACACTTTCATCAAACACTACAGAGATATGAATATTGATCTATCCCCTAACATTAACGCGATAGAAAACATCCCCAAACCTTCAGTTTATATGTGTGAAGACAGCTTGAAACAGTCCCCAGGTCTCCAATATGTGATGCAGTCCCTCACAATATTATAAAACCCAAATGTTTCAGCCTTGTTTAGAAATTAAGTGTCTTATCCCAATGGCCTTGGACACTTCACTCTCAATGTAAAATGAACAAGTTTCTTCTAAAACTTGGAAGCAGGCAGATCCAAGACTCTGATCTATGATACCTCCAGGCAGTTGAATTTAAATGCTAATGCCTTTAGTACCGACCCAGCAGACTACAATCTTAACTGCCAAGCCAACTGACTACTGACTGCAATACCCGCTATAAGGTGAAGAGCTGCAGGAGAAATGTGTAGGGGGGGAACAGAGGTGTGAAGTTGAGTTCAATTTTTCAGGCGGTTTCAGAGGCGATGGAAGTCAAATGACTACAAAGGAGAGCTCGCAGACGGAGAATCGGCTGCATTTCAGCACCAGCCGAGAAAAGCAGGCCAGACAAATTGAACAGGACATGCTGTCACTCTGCAATTACCAGCAAGGTGCTCTTGAGCAAGGCATGTGACAAGTTGAGCAAGGGGAGTGTCCCGCAGAGATGCTCGGTGGCTAACCGGAAGATAGCAGGCAACGCTATTACTGGATGTTCTCCGTCAATCGGACTGGTAAATGGTAACACAATGAATCCCCATTGACGTGGCTGATCTCCAAGGGCCACCATTAACATTTAGCATCATGCTTTAATGACATTCCAGATGAGATGTTCTTTGCTTTGCTTTAAGATCAGTGTTTGGAGAATCACTCTGAGGTGTGCTTGTATATTCATTACTCATTACACTTTGCAAACGCGACGACATTATTCATTGATCGATAGTGATCGGTTAGTTCCATCACTTTCTGTTTCTCTGCCTAGCTCCATACTCCTGTATTTAACAAATGATGGCTTCACAGCTAACTTAACCCCGGAGACTGCACTCAGCGGCCCAGAGGTCCCGTCATCAAAGAGAAGCTGCTTCTCAGCCAAGTCCTTCATTCCAAACTCTTTGGAGCTGTCTGAATGTCAGTTTTGTGGATTTCTTTGGGAAACGGAGAGACAAGTTTTTCTTCCTCCAAACAATGTGTAACTGTTGCTTTATTCTTCATTGCACTGCCAATCTGCCACCTGTTTTAAAGTCTGCTGGAGTTGAGAAAAGACGGTGAGACAACACAGGAACTAACCCTGAAAGGAGGCTCTATACTCCTGATTGGCATGACTGACACGTGGAACAAATACTGAGACAGTCGGTCAGGATTTGAGGTCTTTTCTAACTGTCTCAGTCATTATCGGCTCCTCACCAACTCTCCCTGACTTTCTCTTGCTGTCTCTTTTTCTCACACTTTCAAAGAAAATCCTATGTAACCAGGGTGTCAGGGAGTACAGACACTGTCTTTTAAAATTTGTCTCTCTGCCATTTCTCTCGGCCTGTGAAAGACAATTTCTGTCTTTCCCTGTCCTCTGTGTTCTCGTCAGACACCTCCTCACTCGTTTTCTCTCAGTGTCAGGTAATTTTAGACAACTGGCATATAGAAACTGCTCTTAAACACACGCAAGTGCATCAGTTCATTTGTTTCCCATGCAACATTAAACCGCTCGTGCTTTGTGCAAATTGTCACATTTTAGTGGAAATACAGTGAGAGCATACACACACAGTCAGACACAATGAGGTAAAGGGTCATTACACTGTTTTAAAATGCAACAAAAGGTATTCTTCAGCTGCTGGGGGGTAAGTACACAAACTCGACAGGATGCCAAGTAATCAAAAACCAGTACTTGATGGGTTTTTTTTATTTACGTGTGTGAGAGTGTATGTGTGTGTGTATGAGAACACTGTATATTCATTGTACGCACATTTGACTATACTATTCCAAATATATTTTGCATTTTAATGGCTTATTGCGGTACTTCCCGCTGATAGTCTCTGATGCACTGGATCACTGTCACTCTGCCTGGTTTCCTCTCTGAAGAAGAAATACAGGCAGGAGACGAAATGGGGAGAGGAGAGGAGACAGCCAAGGGGAGAAAGAAGGTGAAGCAAAGAAGGGTGGAGAAGAGAAGAAGCGGGGCGGGGGAGTATGGCAGAGAGGAAAGTAAGATGAATTACAGGAGAGAAGAAGAGAACTTTCTGGCGGTGTAGAGTAGGTGGTTCCTGTTAAAAATGTGGGTTGCCTACTAATGACTCACGTGTGTGTGTGTGTGTGTGTGTGTGTGTGTGTGTGTGTGTGTGTGTGTGTGTCTGTGTGTACCTAAGGCAATGCAAAGTAAGTTGGGGGAGTAAGTGCAGCTGCTTCACATCCTTTTACAGTACAGTCGCACACTTACAAACACACATGATGTTGGTAATCCTGGGTTCCGTTTAGTCGTTTCGGTTCATTATATCTGTGTATATACATATATATTTCTGCATTAAGCTGTTGACTGAGCACCACCTTTTAATGTCGGTTTGCCTCTAGCGTTACTTTTTTCCCTCCTTTGTAAACCGGCCTGTGTTCTCGCAGATATACGCCTCCGTGGGATGTGCGTCGTACTCGCTACGTTGATGAAGGCGACTGACTCAGACAAATAGTGTTTTTCTCTCTGTAATTAATATTGTTTTATAATGCATTTCAGGCTTTGGGATGATTTGTTAATAAGATTATGGTCGGTATGCGTGCCCATGTATTTATTTAATCTGGCTTCCAAACAAGCGTCCTACTGTACCAGATGTCATGCGCCTTGGCAGCAAGTGAATTGATAAGCAGTGAGGGCTGCGGGGGTTTTCTGAGCACACTTCCCAGAGATCACCTGTCAATCAAACAACATTGGCAACAATTCTTGACATCTCTTTTTATTTTCCCAAACAAATTCTTGCCACTCGTTGGAGAACACACATCTCTTACTTTGCCACTGAAGGCCAAGTGTGGAACTTCCTGTTCAACGTCTGCTTTAACTCAATTCGCCATTGCCACCTTTTTTTTTTTTTTTTTTTTTTACCAAAAGTTCAATTTATACCTCTTTATGAAAATTCCTCTTTCTAATATGTTTAAAAGGTTGCAAGTGGAAGAAAATGTTGAGCTTCACCAAGAAGAGGCTTTATTTATTTCTTTTTAATGGCCGGATTTCAGCATGAGCCTTAAAGGGATGGAACACTTTTAAATGGATGCAAATCACTAATGTTATTTCAATTAAAAAACACCAGGATCTGATTCAATAACTCGCAAAACAAAGAGGCACTGGGTTCAATATTTCACTTTCAGATCAGTCAGAAATAGAGAGACAAAAAATATTTTTATATATGAAAGTGAAGAACATTATCCGATTTTGATGACACACAATTTTCAAATTGTTTAATTTAAAACACACAGTGTAGTGCACTGGGGGGAATTTTGGTCTTCAACTCTCCACAACTTCTCAACTTGCTGCTTTTCCTGCCTGGCAAAGTTTAACTTTGGCACTGCGCTCCACCCAACTCAAGTTAGGGTATCCCTGAGCTGCTGCAGAAAGAGAGGAGAGGGAATGATCTCAGGTCCTGCCCCGTCTATAATAAAGATCACATTGAAGCAAAGATGTACAGCCTGCAATACACCTCAGAAAATACCAGAGGCAGCCAGTCACAGCTGTACATACATTCCTCTGATAAGAACCCATCTGTAAAGGTCCCACGTGGCTGTTAACATGTATGGAAACAGCACTTTTATCTAACTGCTGGTCTTATAGGACTGCTAATGCATGGATGAAGGTCAATGCTGCTTATTAGGAGGTTGCAGTAATACGGAGTTAGCTTTTATCTCATTTGACAAGGATGAGAGTGCACACATGCGCACATTTAGCCATGTGCACACATCTCTGACGGCACACGCACGCACACAGGTTTTTCTGCAATAATGGCATGCTTTATTCATGCGCTGTTTAACATGGGTGAAGAGAAGGCACACTGGTTGGAGTGGGGTAAAGAGAAAGGAAGGCAGAGAGTCAAACAATGTGAAAAAGAATACGGAGAAAAAAAGCAATGTGAAGGAGATGAGGGGGAGAGAGAAGAGGAGAGTAGGAGGAGAGGATGGGAAAAGAGAGCAGGAGATGAGAGGAGATGAAGAGTGAAGAGGAGAGCAGAGAGAAGCAACAGAGGGGTTTGACTGTGGCGGTAATGGCATTGCATCCCCATTGGTGTATGTGTGTGTGTGTGTGTGTGTGTGAGAAAACTACTTGAGAAAGTGTGATTCTGGCTCTTGAGTTTTTTTTTTTTGTTTTTTTTTTTTTACTCATTTATGTGTGTTTGTGCAAATAGGAGCTTTAGAGTGTGACAATACAAGATCTGTGTCACACACTTACACACCGTTCAACAAGGTGAGAAGTATGACCAAAGCCTATTCACAGCAGCCGGCACTGTATGAAAAATACTCAGTCACATGAATAGGTTCCACAGAAAACGATCATGCCATCCACTTTTGAAGCGAATTTAGTAATGAAGGTGAGCGCTCTTTGAATTACGGCTGTGTACTGAAATTCCCTATTTTTATGGCACCAAATAGAAATTGTGTGAAAGTACCAAGTATAAAACATTAAATGGCACAAGTGGTAAGTTCTTCTTCTGTTGAATTTGATTTAAAAAAAAAAAGGCACTTTTCCATTTCCTGGTCTGATTCTCGCTGACATTTTATATTTAATGTAGATTTAAGAAATATTTTATGATTTCACCTTCTTCCCGTGTCTGTCACTTTCTCAAAAAATATATTCTCATTTTATATGTCCCCCTGACTCACTCCTAAACTTTTCTACGACACTTACATATATTTCTCCACTTCCCCACCATTGTCTGCTGCTTCTTAAATATTTAGTTTATTTCCAACAGGTTGTAGTTATCCTGCAGGCAAAAATGGTCCTCGAACTCAGCAGGACCAAAACAACTAGAAAAGGCAAAAAAAAAAACTAAAAGTGTGTGCTGACTTCAGCCAAAAGATGTGACATGAATACATTTTAAAGAGCGTGAGCATCCTTAAAAATGTGACTATCTGGGGAACCTTTTAAAGGAACTGAAGTGACAGTTTTAAAGAAGTCGCATTGCTGTAGCAGAGTTAAAGCAGCACGTAGAGGCAGTGCACTTGCATGTGTTAGCCATGCTAGCCAGCACACGGCTAACATTAAACAACTAGAACTGGGACAACTCCCCAAGGTAGCGACTCAAGTCATGTGTGAGATAGTATTTCTGGCGGTGGGGCCTACATTTAGCCAGTATAGGTCCCACCTCCACACTAAGCACCTGTCACAGTTCAACTAAAGGAGCTCACACACAGCAATAACTTGTCCCCGAGCAGCTTTTCTAAAAAACTTGATTCCTTCTTGCGATTTGTTTTCGGGTTGGTGTGACTGACTGAGGCACCTGGAGGAGTGCACCTCATCTTCATGCATCTGCATCTCAAAGTACCCAACATGCAGTAGCCTAGATTACCACATTAATAGGTGTTCTGTCTGAAAGGGGCCATTTTCACAATGGTTATTTGAGCTCTTGCTTAGATTTATTTATACTCAGGTTGACATTAAGTATAAGTATGATGCAGAACTGTTACATTTCTTTGAGTTTTTTGACATTATGCAAAATGCAGTGGCTGATTTTCCAAGTGTGAATGACTTTGGTGACATGACTTGACTGAACTTTAGGCACTATGTAATAGTTTAAAGTAGAATATTTACATCAAATGCGTGATTGTACTTGAGCTCTTACCTTTCAACAGACAGTAAAGCTCAGATCAACCTGTGGCATCTTTTGAAGGTTGATGGAATAACACTGTTTCAGACACATGATAGTTGGTCGTATATCGTGGGCTGGGCTGATAAATGAAAACTTGATATTTTGAGTCTATGCTAAGATATACGATATATATCTCGATATGTTCATGGTTTCTGAACTGTGTGTTAAAGGGAGCGAGTCTCATACGAAACCACAATATTTGTACTAGATGTTGCCATCATCGAGTACGTTCGATGCATCGTCCACGCCTGGTGCAGGATAGTTATAATAAGTTGTCAGATGACCCTGCGTGCATGTCATGTGACACGTAGTTAGTTATTTAACCTGTGGACTGTTTCACTGTGAAACGTCACTGTCATGTCCTGCACCAGGAGTGTGATGGGACGTCTATCAGCTTGTGCTGTCAAAACTCTTTTATTGTAAGAATATCCCATAGTTTACCTCACTTTGACACCAATAAACTTAAGTAATAAGTGTATGATAAGATCATTTATAGGTTGCTAGAGACAAACATACATTTATGTAAAAAAATGCTGCAATCACACACATGAAGAAAACCTACTTTTGACAGTCCTCACAGCCCACACTCAGAAGATATGTGTATACAATGCATGCAGAAATGTGCTCACACAATGGAGCCAAACCCTCCTTTTTATATACACACATGCCGAGAAACACACACAATATGTCAAGACTCACAAACACAGCACGGTGCCTTCTTATTTTAGATTACAACTCACAGACAAACACACATCTGCACTGCTCTCATATGCCGCATTGCTTTAATCAATACCCATACAAACACACGGCCCACACAAGCACTCAAGGACCATAGAAAAGCTAATTATGTAGCCCTTTCTAAATGGCCCTGTGTGGAACACTAACACTATGTAGCCACACTAAAGCTAAATGAAAACATCCTAGCGAACTAAACAAAGAGGCATAACGTGAACGGGACATAAGCAATCCCAGGACTAAATACAGTTTCCATCAAGGAAACCCTCACAGGATTTTTGCTGCTTTTTAGAAGAGGCCAGAGCGAGCTGTGGTCGCTTTTGTCTTGTAAAAGACTGTTTACTGTCAAAAATGAGTAACCCTCAGCTCTGATACCGCCGATTGTTAAACATCTGTCTTTGGTGTTTCTACAATTTCTGTTAGACATTTTAGCAAAAAAATGGGTGGGTGGGTGCGTGGGTATGCAGGACATGCAACAAAGGTCCCAGTGCTGGAATTGAATTTCAGGGTGCAGTTACAGTTGGCATGTGCTGTAACCACTTGGCTAACAAGGTGCCGGATGGAGAATTCTCTCAACACACATTTAACTCCAGGAGGTTTTACAGTATTACCCTCAATAATTAGTTCCTTCAGTAAAACAATAAAAGTTTCCCAGAGCCTTTTTTAGCCGCTCCAAAAGCATCAACGACCAACGGCCTCAAAGTGTCCGGTAAGTTCCCAGTAACCAAATAATAATTAGAAAATAGTATACTTTTATATTCTGCTTATAGGACAAGCGTTGCGAGGGATAAATCAAATATCAGTACAGCAGTCTGATAAAAAAAAAACTCCTCCATGTCCCAACTGATATATATCAAGCAACCCCACATGTCCTAACCCCAATGTGGACAAAGGAAATAAAGATCACAATTGTTGCATGTTATAGTCCCAGAGACAATAGAAATAAAAAAGGCTTTTCTGGGTAAAATAGGCCTCAATATGATATGTTACTGATATTATCTGACTACCACCAAGCACAATAACCAACTGCAGCTTTAAAAAGCGTTGACTTGCCATAGTTTACCACAGAAGTGACAGACATAACTTCCACAGTAGCTCGGGTTGTGTGTTGTGTGTTTATCTTTGACACAGCAACACACTGTGCACAGGCCTGAGAGTCGTTCAGTGCCAGATGATATTCATTTAAGTGACTCTGACTCTTCTGAAATTCACTGAACACAGGACCGGCTCAGTTTCCTGCTGTGCCAATGTGGCTACCAAAAAATGTGGCCATGAAACACACTTATGTTTTTTTTTTTTTTTGCAACGCGTAATGTGTTTTAAGAGGCTGCTCTTCATTGTTCAAACACATCAGGGTAAGTTATTCTGAAACTTTTTGTCTGAGCCTCCCAGAATGTCTCTGACTCCCTCCCACACACTCACACACTCACACACGCATCCATGTAAAAAAAAAGAAGAAAAAAAAAAAAGAAGGTGTGTACGCAAACACATGACTTCCGAGGTACAAGAGCTCTCACACACACTTTGCCCTTCCCTCGATGAGTGTGTGGGAGGGAAAACCTTTTAGTAATACTCCTCCTTGTCAAGAGGCAGCACTCTGATAATAGCATGTGCACGTGAGTGTGTGTCTGTATGCGTGTGCGTGTCCCTTTTTATACATGAGATTAATTGCAACAGCTGCCAGCGTGTTAACATGAAAATACAAATATTTCCGATCTGTGCATCTGTGTGTGTTTCAGATGTGTTTCTGTAAGGCTGTGTGCGTGCGTATGTGTGTGCGTCTGCTCTGGCTTTAATTGAAGCTTGTGCGCTGTCAGCATTGGTCAAGTGGTCCTTTCAGCGAAATGACTTAGCTGGCTCGGGCAGCGGCAGCGTAGCATGCATAACTATCACTCTATTAGCCTCAAATAAACACAATGATTACTTTAATAGAGACAGAGTGAGGGGGAGGCAGAGAGATGAGTGAGATTGAAAGGAGATGGGAGAGAGATGCAGGATGGAAATAAAACAGGAAGTACAGCATATATATCGCCGCCACCTCGTGCATTATGTTTTGGATTACATCGAAAATAAAACCCGTTCATCCACACTTGCTAATGAAGGTCCTTTCTTACGTAATGATTAGATGATGATTGTATTTTGAGGTGCACCCTTTCTACCATGGACTTCACCAGCAGTGTGACTGTGAACCTCAGAGTCGTGTGTCATTGAAGAGAAATGCTTTGAAAAGTCACACAGACACCTTGACGCAAGTGATTCAAGTGCCGCTTCTTTCTATCTCAAACATTCTTCAATTTGGCCCGAGGCGTTTATTAATCAATGAATCCATTATTCAGCCGCTGAGATGCAGACACTTGTGGTTGTTTTTGTTCTTCTTTCCATTTGGAAGTTTATTTTCTTCTCTTCTAGTGGTTCACACAGGCCACAATCCTTTATTTCTTCTCCACACTATCAGTAACACTGGTCCTTTTATCATGCAGCGGGGGGGGGGGGGTTTGTTTTGGCAAGTTTCAGATCTGCCACATTCAGATAACAGCAAGACGCCGCGCTGGAATCTGACGCAGGATATTAAGAGATCGGAAAATGAAACACAATATTCAGGGGAAGTGTAGCGTTATTGGCGATGTGTCACTCGCCTGTGGATAACAATATTGGTATTTAACGTGAACAAATCTTTTTTAAGAAAAGGGCGATGGAAATCTGGAATAGTCTGTGTGATTTCTGTGTGTTTGTTCTGGTCCTGGATCTACGCTCGTTCATGACGAACATGAAGAAAAACACGACAGGAGACATGACAATAGCTTAAAGACGGCAGGCTCAGACCTGTAGACTGCAACTAAAACTAATATGTTGATGCTTCAAACGGGGAATCCAGAGATACGAGCAGCTTGATCTCATCGTCACCGGCTGGAAATGATGCTGGAAGCAGCACAGCCTCTATGTGAAATGAGCTGGAGGAGCAGCTACGCAGCCTGAATAGATATCACTTTATTAGAGGAATGGAAATGCAGGGATTACCATGACGTTCCCTTTTTCAGCCACTGAAAGGTTGGAACAGGCAGAAGAGGTGTAGAATATCTGCTCCATGTGTTAATATAAGCGATTTACAGTGTTTCTGATGTTTTTATCGCTTTCACACCAAATAGCTGTTCATATACAGATCGTTAGACTGCAAAAGCTGCAGTGATTAATGGGACTTGGTCCAAAACGTACTCGTACGGAAAGCCTTGAAATGGTCAATTGGTGTAAATGGATTACAACATAGAAATACGAGTTCTTTTTATAAAGAAATTGGAGAGAAAAAGACAAACATTTTTCATGAATAATGTGTTGGAGTTTTATCGTTGGCATTCAACTACAGATATGAGCGCAGGCGTGGATATTAACATAAATATCCTACTAGCTAAAACACAGGATTTGAGGTAATTCCCAAGATTATCGTGCTTATCCTATTTTAATCTTCAAGTAGGAGTTTAAATTGCTTTCTCCTTTTCAGTGTTTTTGCGAGAAGACGTGGTGGCGTTGCCCTCAGGTAGCTTGGACACACGCGCTGATAGACGCTCGCATTTCCTCGTCCCTTTTTCTGTCTCCACCGCCACCAGCTTCACAAACAGGTCTCATGTTTTTGCAGCAGTTTGAAGTACAGGGGTGACATATTGTATGTTTTAGGAGCAGTGTGGTTGTCAGGGGGCAACTATTTCCCAGCTAGAAAAGAGGAAAGCGTGTGGGAAACCCAGCTCTGTAACGACTGGCTGGAAGGAAAGGATGAGGATTATTTGGTTTGGGTATCGTGTTCTGTGTAGAGTAATGAGGCATGGCCACATTTTGAGGTCAGTTAGATCCCTGTGACAGTGTTGAAGAGCGCTGCCTCCGTCTCCCCGCTAGCACCTGTTCCATCTGCTGCCACAGCTCTGAGGAGTTCAGCAAGAGAAAACACAAAGAAGTTCCCCAAGGAAAGTGACGAACACGGAAAGTCAATGAGGATGAAGAAGACAGAGTCAAACCCAAGAGAAGACAGGAAACCTCAAAGAGACCTGCATTGCAGCAGTCTGCATCAAAAAGCACCGGCACCAAAGTGATTTCGGCTCCTAGGGCAAAGTCTCCACAACCCCGAGGGAAAAGGGAAACTTTCAACCCTCCGTGCTCAGCTCGAGACATGAACCTGCGAAGGCTGCTCCCAGACGAGCCGGCCCCCCAGCTCCCCCTGGGACCAGGCAGCAACACAAACGCACGTCTTCAAATGCAGTTCATTCACGACGGTTAGATTCCACAACTTTATATATCGCGCTGCTGAGACTATATGTGTCCTGCTTTCATGTGCTTTTCGCCAATGGCCTGCTGATGATGGTCGACCTTCTCGCTTCGCTGCAGCTCAACTTGTGTCCATGGCAACCACAGGAAACGTTTTAGAGAAAGATGTAGCTCTACTGTTGAGTACTATCAACTTTACCTTTTAAGTTTGACCTATAAAGAAAATTATTATATTATTATGCCTTGTATTAATTGAGCCATATTCCATATTATTCTTTTAACCTTTCACCCTCTTTAAAATATCTTTTTATGGTGTAGCTGGTAACTAAATACAGAACAGCCAAGCTGCAGGGCGGCAGGCTTGCTGTCTAAAAGTTGTTTAAACTTAATTTAATGGTTTTACTCGCCGGACTAGAACAGCGGCTGACGGTTGCAACAAACAGAAAGAAAAGGTAAAACTATTCATAGTTAATATTGTGTTGCATTTTGCTGATTTCAGTGCGGAAACATAGCAAAAAGGGCACAACTCTCGGATTACGTAGTATTTAGAGCCTTTGACCTTCCATACTGACTGAAAAAAAGGCAAACATGTAAAGTTGAAACCTTTATAAACATGACAACATAATGAAAATAAAATCTGTCGAATGCAAATAAATAGTAGGGCTCAGCCCGGCCTTTCAATATAGTGAAAACTCGACAGAAAAAAATCTCAATATTGAGCTCATAGTTGGACACTGGGAGAAGTGAGCGCAGCACGATCTGTGTCCTGAGACTTTAGTTATTACAACTCGATTTGAAGGAAAGCTGTTAAAAGCGCCACAGCATAGCCCCCTCCACAGCGAAAGCTTTTTAAACGAAATTTTTACTGTGGAGAATGTGTTTTACTTCCTCCTTCTGTTTCTGCCACCCCCAGCTGTCTGTACGGCCCAGCATTAGTGGTCGATGCTAACAGGAAGCCGACCCGTGCTGTATCCAGCTCTGTGACCGAGCCGCGGTCTGCACAGATTGGAAAATCAATTACCAATCACACACCAAAGACCCTGAGAGACACACATACTTACCCCCCAACCACACACTCACACACACACACATTCCATGTGACTCAATACACGTCCTGGCCTTGGGCACACACACACACACACACACATACTGCTGCACAAACAGAATGGATCCACTTTGCACACACAGAGCAAAGCCAGCCTTGTACACATTACACACACTGATCACACACACAATGGTTCCACTTCAGACACATGCACACTATATTCCACAGCGTTTGCACTTCAGGATGCTCTGATGTGCCAGTAATCAACAGTGTGCGTGTGTGTGTGTGTGTCCTTGTGCAAGCGTGCGTCTAGTTGCGTGTGTGATATCGTCTCCAGCATAAAGATATGGAGATGTATGCAGACATCAATTTATCATCATGAGAGAGAGAGCGAGGTGATGAAGGAGAGGGATTCCTGTCACGCTCATAAACTGAAACTGCGAGTCAAACTTTTCTATGTATACAAACACACACAGCGAGACACACCTCCATCTCTTAAAAATGGAAATGGTCCGCACTTCGCTGCTGCATAACAATTGGCGTAAGCCATTGGTGAACCAATAAGTCGTTCAGCCAGTAAACACACCTGCTGCATGTGCTGTAGGCTTCTTTAGCAGTTTATTAAACAACTCATTATTCTTTTTTAAATAATGCACGAGTAATATATTCACCTGCCGTAATGGGGTAACACATAATAAAAGAAAACGCTTCAGGTACAGAGTAAAAGTAATTTGAAAACATTGCCTGGCGTGTTGATTCTGACACCATATTTACATTTACTCACTTCAAAATCAAGCACACGTAGGAAATAGATGAAATAAATATGACATGTCATATTTATTTCATCATTTCCTACATGTCGTTTTCTAAATGTGACAATGCTTTGTTTAGACTGAGAGAACATGCTGAAGATACATGTATAACTTTAGGAGGCATTACTCTGTTCACCACATGCCAGTGACAAAAGTATGTGGACACCCCTGAACAAAGTATGTTTGTGTACTTTTGATACGGGCCGGTTTTTCGTGGTTTGGGCTTCAATTAGGGGGAACCTTAATGTTACAGCATATAGGTTATCAGGTGGGATGAGTAAACCAAAGCGGTTCTCAAGTAAAAGTAGAAGTTACTTTATTGACTCAAGTAGAAATAAAAGTAAAAACTGTGTGTAAGCTATCGTATCTGTCGGACACATGCTGCAGTGCGTGTGAGCGAGGTAAAAGTAGCCGAGAGGAAGTACACATGTTGTATAAAAAGAGTATTCTGCAAAACCAATACTACGACTGTTAAAAGTACAATATATTCACAAAAAGCTGCCTCATCGTCCAACATCACTGCCCCACTTAACTGAGGCCCTGGAGGCTGAATGGGACAAATCCCTGCAGCCAGGTTCCACAAGCTTGTAGAAAGCCTTCCCAGAAGAGTAGCAGCATATTAATGCCCAATATGTTGTTTGGATAATCAAAAAAAAAAAGAAGCTAGTTTACTCTTGCTGGCTTCTCTTTAAACTTTAAAGAATGCTTCTGAAAATGACTGGTGAGTGTTTTCCATCCGCCTGTTGATGGTTA
The DNA here is from genome assembly GCA_943593645.1 of Bovichtus variegatus. Classification (NCBI taxonomy): domain Eukaryota; kingdom Metazoa; phylum Chordata; class Actinopteri; order Perciformes; family Bovichtidae; genus Bovichtus; species Bovichtus variegatus. The sequence continues at coordinate 2,359,259 of CALSCE010009347.1, read as the reverse complement.
CTGACGGTACCATAGTGTAAATGCATGATTGACAGTGTGATGATTAAACTCTTTTAGCTGTATGTGACACATCTGACCTGCTTCATAGTTTAAAAACATTAATAAAAATGGATTTGATTTACATTTCTCACATGGCATCATGAATCCCTTTCTCACACAGGTTAAACACTTGAACTCGCTGTGATATGTTGGAACACAATTATCCTTGCGTTCAGCTCTAATGGGTTATCGAGTGTTTTTCATTTAGTAGCCATCGAACATGCTCACAAGTGTGTGTCAAGAGCCGCACAGTTGTCGCCAAAAGAAACGTAATTCTGACGTTTGTACACAACCCCAGCACAGAAATTAAATAGTACTCAAGCTATGCGTTAACATCTGAACATGCAGTGGAACAGGGTTTGAATATATCAAATGGCACACACACACACACACACACACACACACACACACACACAATCGGCGAACAAGACACTCACACACTTCTCTGGGAAGTTCAAAAGCATTCTCCACGTATTTCAAGCTCTGACATTTGGAGCACAACAGTCGTTTGAATATCTCTGAGCTCTGGAAATATAGTTCTTGCTGTTTAAACCACATCAGATTTGTTTGAAGTTTATCTCACGTTGCAATATTTGACAACACAGTTTGCTGTAGGAGGAAGATTAAAACATACGACTCTCAATGCCATCAAATAACATGTCTCATTACAGTGGACTGGAGACGAGTTCCCTTCAAATATCATCCGTATGTCTTCGGCTCGGGACAGAGTGTGGACCTGACTGCTGGATAAGACATTTAATTCATTTTTAGAATTAAAAAAAAAATGGAACAAGGCTTTAAAACAGTTATACACAGCAAACCCAATGGTTATCATTATTTGATTTTAAAGGTCTCTAAAAAAAATGTTTTAAATGTTTTTAAATGTTTTTAAATGTTTTTAAATGTTTTTAAATGTGGCATCTGCCGCATTCTGAATTAAATCTGACCAGAGAACATTCAAGGCTCTGGGTCGTTCTGTGGATTACTTGTTACTCAAACTCTTATTTGGGATGGATTCGATCCACAAAAATACCCAGAATGTGTTATTGCTGCATGCCATACTATTAAAAACCAATGGGTCAAATTTTACCCCCCCCCACCTTTTTTTTTTATGATTTGATGATTTGGTTTTAACAGCAAGGTAAACGTAGCCTTTAGACTGAAACATTTATAGAAAAAAAAAAAAAAATGTGTGGTTATGAATGGTTAACAAGTTAGACATGAGGTTAAACACTATATTTGGTAATATATATATTTTTTTGAGTGTTTTGTGATTAATAAAAAAAAAATGTAAACATTGACTCCGAAACACGAGGGTTAAGTAAACTTTTCAAAAGGTTATGTATAGAGCTTAGGATCCTGGGACTCAGATACAGATGCTGGTGAAATACGTTGTTTAGAGCCTTGTGAGACTCAGAAACAGTCACCAGTTTACCAGAAAACGAAAAACACAAGCTGTTGAAGTGTCTATGGACACTTCATTACACGCTATTACACTATTACATGCAAAGAGTAAAGCTTGTTTGCATCTACGGACTCCTCGCTGTGATTATGTTTGTTACTGTGTTTCATTGTGCTGTCTGTCAGCTAATGTAAGGTTGAAGTTTGGAGCTTCAACCAAATTGCGAAGGAAACACGGGACACTTTTAGGGAACACTGCTGTAGGATTTGAGAGTGTTTGACTGTGGTGACTCTTAGCGATGGTAATTAAGTCGTGGCAGACAGCTGAAGAAAAGACAAAGGCACTTTAAAGTGGCTACTGTATGTGTTGGTGCCTCAATGTCAAGAAATAACAGAGAGTGACTTTAAATAAACAACCTCTACCTTTAGTGCTGGAAAAACAAACAAAAAAATCTATGTATTTTATACAGTAACACTTTCATCATTTAGCGAAAACATCAGGTTGTCTTTCTAGGCAAATGGAGGGAAAAGAAAACAGTTTCATCAGTTTATTGTCTCCATCATAAAGGGGAGAAGATATTTTATCTTAATGGAAAAAGTTAAAGCAAAGGGAAACATGTCTATTCATTCAATTAGCCGGCGAGTGTCTGGAGCATCTTTCTTCGTGTGCAAAGGTCACGTTAATGAGCAGCAGAGAGCCGAGGTGGCAGACCCATATGACTGTCAGACGATCTGTTGGGGGGGTACTGGACCCATGCAGCTATTTGTCAAAACAGATTATGAGGTGAAAACGAGGCCTCAGACCTGCTTAAAGGGACAGGTTCATATAGATTTATTTTTTCTTCAGGTATCTAGCCATGCAGATACTGCCAGGTTTTAAGATATGCAAACTCTCTTCTGTAAAACGTTGCAATAAAAGACATTGTTTCTGGGAAGAGACGATAGTGTTTGATGCAGTTTTTCAACGCCATGAGCAGAACAAACAAAAAAGTGATACACCTCCATTGCATCATTGTGTAAAAAGATTTCCCTTCGTAGGTTACTTTTTTTACATCCCATTAATAGGTGTTGTGTAAACATCCCAAAACATTAGGGTTGCTATGGTAACACCGTTACGTGACAAAATGCATGACTTTTCAAGGCCCTCTAGAAAGAGACGGAAGCGTTTGTGGATGTAAAGTTCACATCTGCAGGACAGCGTCCGTCGCAAAACTCTTACAAATCACTGCTCAACAAATAGATCTGTTTCTGTTCGAGTCCCTTGTATTTATTGTCTGGATGTACAAGCGTTTGTAAATACTTTCTCAAAATGACTACCTCAAGGTTAAGGTTAGGGGACCTTTGTTGTCATGGTTTTGTCGTGGCAGAGGTTATATAAAAGCACTCTTCGTGCCATATTTTCCTTCTTGTAGTCAATGGGGGAAAAAAAAAAAATCTATCTCTTTCATAAAGTGACCGTAGAAGTGTTTCCAACCATCTGTCCTAAGAAGGCTTGTGCAATTAAAAAAGGACTTAAGAAAATCCACAAAAATGTTCAATATTTTTTTATAAAAAATTGGCCTTTGTACAGTTATTCAGACAGTCGATAGAAGGCGTGTGTCCGATGCACTTTTCCTGACACAGTTGTTCAGTCAGTGGATTTGTTCACCTCATTAATTACTTCCAGCTGCTGGATCTGGTTTCATGCAAACAAAAAATAATTGCAGATTAAATATCCAAATATACTCTATTATTAGCATGTTTCCCGTTTCATTTGTAGAGTCACCCAACCTCTTTGGTCATCGGAGAAAAACTGTGTTGCATATTTTACATTATTAAAGGGAATACAACCAAGGCTCAGGCCTGAAGCAAACACACAAAGAGAATCGACTTTTTGTCCGTGATTCTCAGTTCTCTCTGTTTCTCCCTCACACTCTCTGTGTCATGTGTAAATACATGTTTCAAATGCATGGAGCCTCAACAGCCTGAAGTCTGAAGCATCGAGTATACAGAGTCCTGAATCCCTCCCACAATAATCTCTCTGCCCGCCTTAATCCTTCATCTCACTTTATAATGTACAATCAAAACGGGTGTCAATGCATAGCTACGTTGCAAGCGGTACATAGAGCTTTGCATACTATTAGTCATAGCCTGAGACTTACAGGATTTATTTTATAATAGGGGCTAAAGGTCTGCGAGGGCATTAAACTGAGACCTGAACCCGGTAAGTCACTCCATCTTTTAGACGTTTAGACCTCTTCTAGAACCAACTCAAAAGTCTGATTCATACGGTCAAATAAAAAGTCCCAACGGACGAAGAAATATGTTCATTCTTGGACGGACAGGGTTGTCTTTGTGACACATACAAAATACCTGATCGAGGAAAGGTCCTGACGGCACGGATCTTTTTCTCTGCACCTTGACTTGTCATAGCAGAAAAAAGCACAACCGGAACTAATGACCTCAGCGATCGCTCAGTTTCATTAAAGTGTCGCAGGAACTCATGCAGGTGAGTCAGAATGTCAGGACCCAGACACCCGAGCAAAAGTAAAGAGTAACGCAGCCGTTAATAATGTCTTTAATTAAACCTGTGCGTTACCTGCTATGACATGTCAAAATGTCCCTAAAGGCTCACAAAACACACTTATCTCGTATAGTTGAAGCCGATGTAGATGCCTCAACGTAAGTGGGAATTCGATAAATACTTATTTTATTCTAGCAGCCTTTATGAGCTTTTCCAGCTCACGCGAGCATAATAACTTTTTAATAACATTCTGGATTCTTTATGCACAAATTAAAAATGTGCCTTCTGATAAAGTGCAAATGTAGATCCACGTTATGCGTAGGAAAACTATGTAAACATGTCATTCTCAAAATGGCTCACTGGAGTGCTGGTGCTAAATGCTTTGAGATATTAGTTTTGGTATAAGGTTAGAACATAATGAGCAAAAAAAACAATAATCACCCGCATTCAGAAGCCATATGTAGTACATGAACTACCAAATCAGAACACATTTACCATACATATATTTGTAGAATTATTTATTTATTTTTTTACATTTTACCCTCCAACTTTGCCTATCTGCATTCCTGACATATACAGTAAACATTTACATTCCAGCTACATGAGCCTCACCTTTAAATATGTGGTTTTTGAAACACTAGAGTATAGTAATTTGCACACACACACACACACACACACACACACACACACACACACACACACACACACACACACACAGAGGATGGCTGGGACATTTGACAGTGGAGCTAACGGCCATCGCTGTTTTATTTTGTCTTTCAGAACAACAAAAACATTCTATCTTCATATTTATCTCTCTGCCTTCAAAGGCGGCCATCAACAGGCAGGAAGAAAGGGAGACAAAGAGGGAGGAGGATGAAAGACAGGGACACTAAAGTGAAGAGGCTTGGTGTTTTTTTTGTTACAGGAGGTTGAAAGCATCCCTCCTGGCAGCTAAAGCATGATGCAATCGCCCCAGCTGATATGATGAAATCAGCGGTGTTATTTAGAAAACACAGAAAAACAACCTGCGTGTGTGAAAAGACAATTAAGCCAGGCTGAAAAAAAAAAAACGCCAGACGTACAAAACTGCAGACTTAATGTTTGTCAAGTTTCCCAATGAATCCTGAAGTGACATTTGACATCTAATTGTGCCAATAGAGAACTATTGGGGTTTCGGAAAATAACAATGGCATGGCACCAAGTTAACATCAAGTTAGGACAAATTAGGACTGTAGTTCAACTTTGTTTTATTTGGATTGGTTTAGGTCTAAGTCATGCTTTTTTCTCTAAGCTGTGGAGACTCTCATCTATTTTTCCGCTTTGCTAAAATATCAGGGATCAGTTCGCCAACTTCCTGTCATCCGTAGTGGCTGCTAGCAATTAAAAATATACATTTATCAAAGTATTTTATATCACTTATTAGTTACGGCCAGTAAAGCTTCTGTTGACATTTTCAAAATGCAGACAGGCCAATCAAAATTGATGTTTTTTAAATGTTTTAATTAGATGAACTAATGATCTGTGATGCAGCATGTGGGTGAACGCATGTAACTAAAACCTTAAGTTTTTGCCTTTACTTCAACACTTCTTCTCAAAGCACTTCAAACTTTATGAAATGTTCAAGCTAATATTAAATCCTCGCTTTAGCCGAGCTGGCCGGAAAAACGTTAATCTTTTTATTTATTTATTTTTTCCCACAGTACTCATATATCTTCTTTAAATGCTCACACGTGTGTGTACCTTTGTGCTACTTGTCTATGTGTGTGTGCAGATAGCACTTGATAGCTCTCCCTGCATGTGCAGCTGAACGTGTGTACAGTATGTGAAGCATGGCGCCGGAGATAGCTGAGGCTGTGCTAACACTTCATCTGCGAGATGCAGCCTGCAGGCAGGGAGGACCTGGCTAGCATCAACACCGTTCAATTATTCATATCACACAGGCATCATTACATACAGTTCTAACTCGCAGTGCTTGCAGGAACAGCGCCATTATCTGCTCGACTCATATCCATGCAGCAACCAAGACGTACGGGTGTCCTCACCTCTGCTGTGGGTTCAGACATCTGGGGGAGGTCTGGGCTGCAGAGGGAGGAAGAGCACTTGGGGAGAGAGGGTCACGTCTACGTTTGTTAACAAGGCAATTTTAAAGGCTGCAGGCAATTTTCTGCTAATCCATAATAGATAACCAATAACCAATTTTCTGTTACTCGGTCGGTTGGGAAAAGGGTAAAAGGGAGGGCGGGAATAAATCACAGAACGAAGCAGAGGAAGAGAGGGAGGAAGAAACAGAGCAGAGCGAGAAGAGGAGGGACGACAGATGACTGACTGCTAGTACTAGCACTACTACTGCTCTACTACTACTGCTCTACTACTACTATTACTAGTACTACTGCTCTACTACTACTAGTACTACTACTAGTACTAGTACTACTGCTCTACTACTACTGCTCTACTACTACTAGTACTACTACTACTGCTCTACTACTACTGCTCTACTACTACTACTGCTCTACTACTACAAGTACTACTACTAGTACTAC
>CALSCE010009347.1:2320505-2346025 GCA_943593645.1 Bovichtus variegatus | reverse complement strand
GGAGGGTCGGCTGGCAGGACTGCTGGTGGAGGGTCATCTGGGAGGACCGGTGGGAGGGTTTGTTTGTTTTTTCAACCAACCCTCTTTTTTGGCCTCAAATTTAAGTCATTTCTTTGCCAGTCGTATTTTTCCTGGCTGAATGGACTCGCAAAACTCGCAAGTTTCGGTGGTTACAGCAATAACTGCTTTGCCGCCAATGCATGATGGTTCGGTTGATTCTCGTGGCATCTAAAACGTGGAATAAAAAAAAACAAGCAAGATTTTAACAACCAAAGAGTGACACGGGAACTGAATCGCTTTAATATTATCAACATTTCAGTTTGTGCCATTTAGCCTACTTCAGCGTTATCAGTGTAATTCATGGTCATTCATATATATGATCAATGGAATAGTGTCTGGAAATACAAGATATAAATGACAAAATAATACATTTATTATTTTGTTTGCTCTGTCGATCCTCTACTGTTTGATGCGATATGAAGATCTAAGTAAAAAAATGTTTTGTCTTTAAGAGGCCAAAATCCTTCTCGAACTGTCGACCTAAATTTGCTTATCAAATGCATATATTTGTATATCACTGTTATTCTTACATTGCTGCTTAGAAGAACTTTAGCCCGTCCACCAAGCCCCCAACATTGTCCTCGATTGTCAGGATACATTATGTTGTGGCTCTATAACCGCATATTTTCAGCCTTTGTACGGTGTGTGTCAACATGATCCTGCTGTACCTGAACTGTTAAGTTGTCACGTTACCACAGATCTCTTCAGTAATTTGAAATGGCCTTCCCCTTCTTACTCTGTGTAAGTCCACCTATTCTCATCTCAACCATAAGCTTTTTTTCTGGATTTACTGTGAGAGGATGTAGTAATAATACATTTAGTTTACACAGAACTTTTCAATAACTGCAAGTGCTTCACAGAGGAAAACAAGTCAGGCTGCTGTGCTAATTAATTACAGCATATTTTGGGCATTTTACACCTTTTATTCGACAGTGACAGAGGAGGGACACAGGACATGTGGGGAAAGAGAGTCGGGGAATGACATGCAGCAAATGGTCCAACCAGCCAGGAATCGAACCAGGGACTCGCTGCTCAGAGCGTTTGCGCACATGTGGTACAGCTCGGTACAAAACCACGCTTTAGTCTCTCTCGCTAATTTGACCCTTTGTGACAAGTGTATGAACAGCTGGGTTGAATGTGTTGAATTTTTCTATCAATCACCCGTTTACATTCAGATCAGGCAGGAGTCGGGCGGATCCGCCCACATCGAGCTTCACAATGGCTCTTCAGAAACGTCACGGAGACAACATCCATATTTCATACAGTCTATGGTGCACACATAATATTATGCAATTCAAGACCACAGCACCACAGCAAAACAACACCTCTCTGACACAGTACTGCATATACCAAGCTTCACAAAAGCTTCTGGGGATTTCTCACGCCTGACATCTTGACCCGTCAAAACCAGGAAAATCACGTATTACTGATAACTATGCTCCACTTGGACGTGCAGAATGCGAGGGCCCTGGACCAATGGAAGACAACCATTATAAATGATCTACATTTCTCCTGTATTCCATAGTCAGAACGTCTCCACGGGGAGAAAGGTCTGTTGTATTGAATTGTCAAGATGTTCCTGTGTTTGGGTCATACAATAATGACAATGACAGTGTTCCTCGTAACACACTCTGTCCAGCTCTATATAATAACAGAATCTCTGACACAAAGGTCAGTAGTTACCTTTTCCTCCTTTTCCTTTCTCTTATTCTTATTACTTTTCTCTTTATTGCCGTCGGAACGATTGTTGAACTGGAGTCTAATTACAGAGAGAGAGAGAGAGAGTCCACCTACTGGGCAGCTTCACTGCCTTAATGTGTAATATCTTCCACCTTATGAAATCCTATCATGTACAGAATGATTCAAACAGTTGTGAAATCACACACATACCGAAGCAGAGAAGGCACTGTACAAACGACCCCTGCGGGTTCATAAGCCTATAATGAGCTCCTACAGAAACTCTCCGCCTGTGAAATGGGGCAGAATTATGGAGGATTAACCACAAAGTAACCCTATTCAGATCTATTGTCATAACATCTGTCTCCTCTCCTGCTTTGTCCTTCTTTAATTTCCTCTGCCCCTCACCCCGTCTCCGTCCCTCTCCTCCTGTGATGACGAATTTATAAACCTGTCATCTTCGCTCGTCTCTGGTGTTCCCCTTCCTGCCACGTCTCCTCTCCTCTTCCCTTCATTCTGCTCCTCCTCTCTCTCCTCCCCTCTATTATTCTGTGCTTATAATGTCTTTGATAAGGCCTGTCAGATTAATTAATGTGATTAACTGTCCGTGTCCTCGCTGATAACAGACCTTCGGAATTCAACTAAAGGACATTGGTGTGGCAGACTAGCTGGTCGGATGGATCACGTGTTCTGGTTTTCACTGTCCAGCTAAACCGGTGTAATGAGTCTATCGGGCGCAGCTACACGTGTAGCCTCAAGTCAGAGGAAGACTGAGACCACACTGTATCACAGATTAAAAACAAATGTACAACTGGGCTTTCATCTGCGGACATATTTGATGATAGTTTATTGTGGAAGAGTAACAAAACCCCTGAAAAGAGTTTTTTTGTTCTGACCTCCAGTGGCTTATTTATGTATGCGGTTGTACTGCAAGAAAAGAATGGGAGCAAGACCAGAAATGTATGGAGAAGTGATGGCACAACGGTTTCAGGTACAACAGGTGACAGGTGACAACCTTCACAGACAGAAGTGACGTTCAGCATATTCATCCTCGCAGGGCATCACTTTTGATCGGGATTCATTGCACAAATGATCTGATGTGAAAAGATCACGTATGGTCTTTCACATTTTTTCTTTGGGTTCATCCAGTGCTTCCTATCCCATTAACCATCGGCAACCATCCCGCTCCGCCTTGGGCTGAATAAGGTTGCCTGCTGGAATTTTAATTGGCTTTACCTGGCATCAGGCTGAGATGAGAGTCGTGTTAGTCTCGATTAAGCAGATTTAATAATAGGCCCCAAAGCTACTTGGTGCATTGTGGAAAAAAAGAGGATGGATTTGCCCTGGGCCTACTCCCAGGCTAATGCACAGATAACCACAGGCTAGGAGTGGAAAAAAAAAAATAATAATAAAAAAAAAAATCCAGCTCTCCAGTGTAGAGTGTTCATTGTCTTTACGTGACAGGTGAGTGTGTGGGCAGCAGACAGAGGAGAAGGCTGAGTGTGTGGCAGACTGGCAGGCGGGTAATTGTATGAACCAGGTTTTCAGTGTAGAGCTCTCATCTTCAATGGGTGAATCCATAGGTTAAATGCCAATCTGTAATAGTCAAGCGTGGGGGCAGTGTAGTAAAGAGTGTGAGTTTAATACAACCAGGGAGCTCAAAAAAAGTTTACCTTAGCCGGAGCAAAATCCACAGGAGTCAAAGATGAAGTCGGTATTATTTAGCTGACTCTTGAAAACCACTGTATATCGCTGGTGGCGAAGTCACTCCTGTATTAATGGAATGGCTACACTTCCTCAGAGTTGATCATTTTATTCAAGGCCATGTTTTAAGTACAGTTGACTTTTTTTTTACTGACAAGCTGTCTCCGTGGGTGGACTAAGGTTGGCGTCATTTTAAATCCTTAATGAAATAGGTGAATGTGACTGACTCACTGCTTGTCTGACTGTTGAGTTCTGGCTTTTAAAGCTGGAGATTACTCATCCATCACACAGGACGAGGAGCCGTAACATTTGTGGTGGAAATAAAGAAGGAGAAGATGCAAAACATGCGACTCTCTTAACGTGTGTGCAGAATAACCAGGTAGAGGGGAAACGTTTCAATGAAACTCTCAGCACATTTGGGACAATAAAAATGCATTTCGAGGACCAACAATCGCATAGTTCAATGAAGGAGACTATTTAAATGGATTACTCATATTAGGTTATTAAACCAGTGCATGCATAACTGCCTGTGGTATTCAACAGTGAGAGCTTTCACCTTGAGAAAGGCATGACTGCTGATTTATTTTAACAAAGGAAACTAGGAAAGAGAGAAACCGGCTGTAAGTCTGCCCTCACAATGATTGGAAAAACATTTCCATTACGTAGCTTGGTCGATAAACGTCTGATAATACATACGTATCAGGAAGTATTTGAGCCACGGCAGATATGTAATGTTGTTTTGTTTTTGTTTTTTTTTGCATACTATGTTACCTGTACCAATGCTTGCTTACAAAAAGTGCAATTCTGAAATTAGTTTGCAGGATCTAACATAATTGAGCGTTCCAGCACAGAGCCCTATGACGAAGAAAAGGTAATAGGTGCAAGAAGCGCAATTGGAGTTGTTCATTAATACAGGCCTTCCACATCCAAGACAAGGTTAATCATTTCTATTCACTTCTGGGACACAGTGGGTCAGTCATTTGGGAAAGAAATTTGTCAGAATTTCGAAAGGTGGAATGGCGTGAGGTACAAATTCAAATTACAAAGTCTCCTCTGGTAAAATGTATCGAATAGGAATAGTGATTCACCCATTTCTTTACGAATCACTACTTGGTAGAGCAAAAAGAAAAGAGTGAGAGAAGAATCATAACGTTTACACCGAGAAGAGTCGAACCAAACCTGCGAATAACCAAAGCCTGAATCTAACAAAACCTCTCTTACCTGCGTCTCATATTGCATCCAGTATTAACACTGGCTCGATTATCCTAATTGGAAAATAGCAACTGACTCGATTTAAATAAGTGGTCTTAATAAATCAGGCACTGAACTAGGGTAAGCTGCTTGTCAAGTTTCGCACACTGGTGTAATTAACGTGCCTCTTAAACGCCCGTCATTTGCGGACTGTTGGAACCAGGTTTTCACCGCTTTATGCTCATTTACGAACACTGTGTGTCTGTGTATGTATGCCTGTGTGTGTGTGCGTACGTGCCTGTGCGTGCCTGTGTGTGCGTGCATGTGCTCGGTTGACCTCAGGAACCATGTTTTCATTTTAGAGCACCACATCTATGATGGATGAAATTGCGGATGACTGGGAGGCTGGGTAAAGGCTACGACCTGTTTTTTTTCTCTTAGTGCAGAACGCTCATATATAACATGCATGTGTGGGTGACAGTCTGCAGAGATGTGCTGAATCTTAAACACAGCTACTCCTCCTCATAAAGGCTGCATTCACCCAGGAGGAGAAAACACGCTTCAGTCACCGCCTAAAGAGCCCGACCCAGATTGAATATGTTTATTCCTGTATATGCGTTTGATACATCGCAACATTACGTAGCCTGATTTATAGGCGATGACGAACAAATGAGTGTGATATCATACGGTATATTTTGTTTTTGTAAACTGTAGCCCCGGGGAAATACTTATTTCTGATTGGCTGGCAGGGGTCCCGGTAAATTGTACAAGAAGACACCTCAGCCATGGTGCTGGTCAACAGCTTCTACTGTGCTAAATCACTGGTCTTCTGTAGCCACACTATAAAGGTAAACTGCAGGCAACCAAAGCAATAGTACTCATTCTTAACAAGATTTACCATGAACCCAATTATTATCATTTCTTTTTTTTTTTTGGTAACAGATTTCATTGTAACACACTGTGTCTGCTGGATGTGAGTAGGTGACTGTTTGCAAACACAAAAGCCATACGGCTGTTCATATGGCCATACTATTTCAGGGCTGTGCATCTGTCGGGCTGCCCTGGAGCTCCCGAAGGGTCAAACATCTAAACAAAAACAGCTTGCATGATGCAAATAAGCGCCGGCGCCACGGTAGCTTGAAGCACACGTTTCTACTGGAAAAGGAAAGTCTGCCTCACTTGTAGTAAACTATGTACTCCTGGAGAAAAGAAAAGAAAACGGATAAATTGTAAAATGTTGTTGGAGACGTCCATCATAAACAGCTGTTCTGGGTGTTTAACAGCAACATCTGCCCGATCAAGAGTCCAGCAGGGATTTATCTCCTGGGGGAACAGAGGATGCACAATGCCTTGCTATCAATCCTATTTTATTTTTATATTTTTATGGGATCAGTAGTTGAAAGTCACTTAAAATCCATCAGGTTGAAATTATTGAATTACATTTTAAACGTTATTTTTGCCAAATACTGCACCTTACCTCATCTTGTTGAATATTGCACCTTAATATTGCACATTACCCCATCTCAGCTCATCTTATCATATATATATATATATATATTGTATAAAACATTTTGTAAATCTGTATCTTATCTCATCTTAAACCTGATTCAGAAGTTGTTTCTTGTTCTCCCTTCGTCGAAAGACACTGTTGTCCATTAATAATGTAGCGTTCACACGACACATGACGATGACAAACCGTCAAACACATATGATATTTAAAAATAGTACGGGGGAACTTACAGTATTTCCGACGTTACACTTTTCCCATTGTTTAACTCAAATCCACTGCAAAAGGTTGCTGCTCAAACTCTGCAATGCAAACCGCTTCAGTTTACACGGCTCAACGCTGACGAGACTTTACTTCAGTCGAGCAACCGAACCCTAGACACCTGAATTGCTGTGTCTCTCTCCACTGGGAAGCTGCATACACCTCTGCTCTATTGCTGCCTTTTACCAAAGTCTACAAAGACCCTGAAAGCCTTTTAACAAGTGAATAAAGGCAGAAAGTCTAACGCCTGTTTTTTTAAAGTTGAATGCGGGAGCGGTGTCAGTCAGTTGGTACTGTGCGACTTGTTCAGAAAGAGGATGGGAGCGTGGGTGACATCTCTCTCCGTCACATTCTTTCACTCGCTCTGTGTCAATTCCCCCACCTCTCTCAATCTGTTTCTCTTTCTCTGACTAAACCGGGGTGTGATGACTTTGTGACAGCTCGACAAAAAAGGCCCATTTTGAAGTTGAAATGCGGGGTGCTTGTTAAGGGGGGCAGAGTGGGGGGTCTTTGTGTGCAATGAGTCAATGTGTGTGTCCCTGCATTGTGTGTGTATGGGAGTTTGTAAATGCAACATGCATGCTGAGAGTGACAGGTGGTGGGCCGAGGGAGGGGAAGAGGAAGCAAATTTAAAAATGGCATGACTGATGGCTTGATTGCCTGGGCTGATTTAAACCATGGAAGATAAAAAGAAAAAGCGTATATAATCTTAACTTTCTCTTCTCGAAAACTTTTGTCTGACTATTTTTGGAGTTTCAGAATTACTCACTCAGTCGGGGGGCTTTTGAAAAAGAATCAAATAAATGCAGCGAACAACCCAAGATGTTATCTGGATGAAGGCGGGATAGCCAAAAAGGGAATAAAGCGTGGCACATGGGAGGGTTGTGTTTCCTTTTCATGGGCTTTTACTATTTGTGCATTCTCAAAGAGAATAGATGCAGTGCCATGTTTTAAGTCTGCAATACTGGGACAAAAGGTTGCTGCTGTTTGACTCATAGCAGGGAGCAGCGTTTATAAGTGTAAGTAACCAACCATCTATTTTACAACAAACCTTTCCTAACATTCAGCAACATGCCATTGTTCCCTATTACTGTACAGTGTTTATCAGAATAAAAAAGAAAATAATTAAAACTAGTTTTAAAAAACACTACTTTAAAAAAAATACTTCGAACCCAACTTTCAATAAAACCTCTGATTTTGAAAAAATTACATTAACTTTGAAAAAATGACCTCAATTTAAAAAACATTGCCTCAATTTTGCAAAAATGACCTTCATTTTGCAAAAATTACCTTCATTTTCAAAAAGAACTTCTATTTTGAAAGGTGAACTCAAATATAAAAAAAACTTTGAACCCAACTTTCAATAAAACCTCCAATTTTGAAAAAAATTACATTAATTTTGAAAAAATTACATTAATTTTGAAAAAATTACCTCAATTTAAAAAACATTACCTCAATTTAAAAAACATTACCTCCATTTTGAAAAAATTACCTTAATTTTCAAAAAGAACTTCTATTATGAAAGGTGAACTCAAATAAAAAAAAAACTCAGATTTTGAAAAAATGACCTTCATTTTGAAAAAAAATACCTTCATTTTGAAAAAATTACCTTAATTTAAGGTACAATTTTCTCTCCTCGACAGCCCAGTAGTTATCAGTTATCAGTTCACATTCCTGCCTCTCTTAGTCCATGCTTGTATTTTCTTAATTGATTACTAGAATTACATTGAATTATGTTTTTTCTCAACAATCAGTCCAGATGTCATTCTACGTTAAGGTAAGGGAACGGACATATTGACCATGTGGTTGATAAGCACATAGCAGATGCACCAGTCCAACTTCCAGACCCTCACTTCCTGCCGTGCTTCCAACAAGGACATGTTTCTTCCTGGACTGGCACTCGACGTGACCTTTGAGATGTGGAATTGTCCAATATGAACATAAGGATACTGAGCTGAATTATGAGATCTATTGAACAGAGGAAATCATGAATATCAAGAAAAAGGGTGAAACAAACAAAACATACTGTATGTACACTCTCGTCACCTGATCGGTTTATTAAAGCAACATTTTGATCCTACAGAGATTGTCAACAGGCTTCCCATTGGCATGTGCACGTTACGTCATAAGAACTGAGGTTAAGAGACGCAACATAGAAGGGTTAAAGCGAGAACGGGTGTACGTACGTCACAGGGTGCAATACGTGTTTTATAGCTTGACCAAATATACCCCACTACCATCGTTTTTGATCAAAATGATACATTTCCTTTTTCAAGAGCTGGACTTACAGAGCAGGGACGCTGCTGATGGGGATTAAGCGCCTTGCTCAAGGGCATCCATCCATCCAGCCAGCCATCCATCCCTCCACGCAGTCTGCCCGCCAAAGAGCCAAGGAGTCCTTGAACCAGCTGGCCAACTAGTCATCCTTCTATCCCTCCATCCATTTTGGCCACAGCTCCAAAAAGTAATTGAACTGCTCATGTAAGAGGCCTAAACGGCGAACACACACATATATATACGCACACACTCCATCTCTGTTTTGCTCTTTTTCATTGTCTCTCTTTGTTTCATCCTCGCTCTATGTTTCTCTGCTCCCAGCCACTCTCACAGAGCAGCCAGCAGTTAGATCTGTTGTACAGTCTTGGACTAAGAACCTTCCCCTCGTTCCAACGAGGAAATGTGTTTGTGTCCTTCCCAATACTAGGAGGTTTTGTGTGTGTCTGTGTGTGTCTGTGACTTGTGTGTGTTGCAGAAACAGATGTAATATCACAGGGAACATCTGTCTCCAGTGTGTTGAAGGGGGAAAAGGATATGCAAAGCTCCGCACTTGGCGGGGTTATGATGATCTGTGCATGTGTCTGTTGGTCTGTGTGTATTTGTGTGTGTGACTGTTTCCGAGAGATGAGCTTTTATTGCTTCATAAATCTGCTTCTGGGAGCCGGGTAGAGGTCTGTGAGCGTGAGTACATCTGTGTGTGTGTGTGTGTGTGTGTCTGCATTCATCCCATCAATGCATGTTCAAAAATACAACATGTCACACATAAAAGTCAAAAAAAGAGAGATAAATAGAGACTAATGGTGCCTTCAAGTTCACCAGTCGTTCCATATTTTAAAGGAGTTCCATGTTCTTTAATAATTACTTTTGCTCTACAGCATACACCAATATCTTGTCTCACAACTTTGTGCACACCAGGCATAGTGTGTATCCATCTTTCCATGTTGAGACTATAACATCACGAGTGCCATTTGAAGGCAACATAACACTTGAACAGAGCCATAGAAAAGCACAAACATGTTTCCGACGGGATGTTTAGAAGCTTGTTGACACCATAGCAATGATTTATGGACAGACGATCCAAATGGTAAGCAACGGAGAGGAGCCTGAGGACTGAAATCTCAAGAACTATAAACAGCACAACCTGCTTTTCTCTCAGCTATTATTGGCTATGCCTCCCTTAATGCACTATAATTAGAATACGAATGGCTAAAGGTTGCTTCTAAATGCCATACACTGAAGTAATTGTGTAAATTGCTGTTTTCGCTGCATATCCACTGCTGTCACATTAAAAACTGTTCAAAAAAAGGGCTTACGGTAACGTGTGTGACGTAAGCGAGCTTCTGATGAAAAGCGCCGTGAAAACGTTTGAACCTCAGCGTGTGATTTCAAAGATGTGGTTGCCAATCTAAAAATACCAGTTTAACCTCATTTCTGGAATTGATTTGTGTTTTTTTCATCTGACAGCTGTGATACGTATAACTGACGATTCAAGCCAATGAGAGGAGGAGGTGTATTTCAAGCCGGTGTATTCTTGTCCGTTCAGCATGAATGGTGTCATGCTGTGCTGCTTTTGAACAATATTTGTTTTTGGTCGGTTTCTGCAAGGGTTTTCCTCTTGAATCGCTCGGGGTGTAGTGGCAGCCAAGGCTTTGGACTGGGAGGTCGCAGGCCGGGAACCCCGGACTGGTTCCTCGTACTGGAAGGAATCCCCTCCATCTTAAGGCTCTTATTTCTGCAATGTAGTTGCTCAGTGCACACAATCGAAGACTGTCGCTGTACAGGGAGAATACCAAATGGTAAAAATCTCTGTGAATTCAATTGTGTTTCAGGAAAAGAGCAGTCCCTCCCTGGAGAAAGTGATACAATGACATCGTGACACTAAAATCCTCCACAGAAACAAATTCTTTGAAACAGCATTCGTAGCTCTTGCCTCTAAAAGTCTTCCTCGAAAGCTAAAGTCATGAATTCCCGTCAGAAGTAGAAGCTCTTCTACGGAGGTTGTCACTCACTTGCTCACTTTCACTTTCCACTGATTTTTTTCTTGTCACTTTTTAGAATACATCATCTTATGAGGCAGAAACCACAATACAAAATTAATCTCACTCGTCTTTACATGACTTCTGAGAGTATGAAAAACTGATGTAGTGTAATTTTCCTTCCCACATCCTCTGCGATTTCAAACATTACGACACTTTAAATAGCGCCGTGCATTTACATCCCTTACAATTTTCTGCACTTGTTTTCAGGATGATTATAGTTCTCTGTGTATGCTTTATATATAGACGTACAGGACTTTAGTGATTTCCTTCAGCAACAAAGACCTTCTCACTGCTCAATTGTGTGTCTTGGCTCTGCCCTCCACGCTGCAAAGCACTTGCCTTTCTGTGCATCTATCCGTGCCTGAGGGAGGATTTCTGCCTCTGTGCTTTTAGACCTCTTTTCTAACCAGCCTGAACCCTAAAGACGCCGGCCGTGATGGATTGAGGCCCGAGAGATGCCTGCATTTTTTTAAACATTTAACTTCCCAAATAAACCAAAGTGTCAGGCGCATTTCTGTCCCTGTTTAGCAAATATATTTGAAGCGGATAGTAAAGGATAATCTAGTAGCTCATGATGTCTTGAGATATAGTTACAGTCAAACCACAAAGTTACACAAATATGGTGCAAATACATGCATACCTGGTAATTAAGGTGGTGTAAACTATGTTCAGATTGCCTCCCAGCCAATCTGTGCAACATAGTATGAATCATTTTCAAATGTCGTATAGTGAGTCAGCAACCTGAGCGACAGGTACTACGTTGTACAGATCTGCAGTGTTTTTAACATGGCAGAACAGCTGACAGGTCAACAGGTACAGTAAGATGTGCTGTTTTGTTCAGGGTGAGAAGGGTAAAGGAAAAAGAAGGAAAGAAATATAATTGAAATATATGAGGGAGAGCAGCTGACAGCAAAAGAATGGAGCGAAATGGGAGGGGAGATGTCCCAGCGATAAGTGGAAAGGGGAGAGGAAGGGGGGAAATGAGAGCTGGACAGATTGAGGCAGAATGGAGGAAAATGGAAAAAGAAATAAATGAAGTTGTCACAGTTTCATTTTATTCATGACAACCACTTGAATGGTAGATTTACAGAGACGTTGAAATAATTTAAGAAACTACCGCAGATCCTCCATCAACCATAAGAAACAGATTCTTGGATTAGGTTATGCAAAAAGTGTTGATTATGGTTGTACCTCTAAAAATGTTATTACTGGGAGCGTGAACTGTATGTGGAAGTCTCGCATGGCCACGCTGCTGCATGTCCACCAAGTGTGCATCAGCTGAAGGGCTCTTTGTCAGTCCAGCAGGTGCTGACTTCACACAGGCTGCTGGGAATCATAGATATTCCCCCTCAATGTGAGACACACTACAACACATGCAGGAGGTTCTGAGCGCTGGTGCAGGAAGCTGAATGTGTAAATGCTTTTCTTTTTTTTTTTTATAAATGACTTTCAAATCATAAAGATTCCATCGGTTTCATTTTGAGCTCTAAACGTGCGCATCTCATGCTGTTAGCATTGTTTGTATTACCAGTTTTGTTTGGATGCAAACATGTCTGTTATCCTGGAGAAGTCTCTCACTGAAAGGGAACATCTGATTTCAGAGGGATTTGAAATGTAATCACAGCTCTGGTTTCTCAAGAAAACCCTAATGTTTGGCTTTAGGGGTTTTTAGCCTTTCTGAATGACAAATGTTGCCTCAAGCTTGTATATGATTATGCCTGTATATATAGCACTGAGGAATACTAACAACTGTTTTAATCAGACTATACAATTCATCCATTTCTTTGTTCCTTCAAAAGCAGCAGCTGCCTAAAATACAAGGCGTGAACCTACAGAAGGCAGAGCAGCAGAGAAAGGGGCACAGAGAGAGAAAGGTGGAGCAGGAAGCAGCTGTTGAAGCCGTTTAGGATTCTGTGTTAATGCCAGTGGAAGTCAGACCCTCATGTAAGATGAGTCCTCAGAGAAGGTGTTGTACTGTAACCACTGCGATAGTGCTAAGGACATGCAGGTAGCAATGATGGCTGACAGTGAACTGTGTTTCAACCTACTTTAACAACATAAACGCACTCTTTCATCTGTTGGAAGATTTATTTATTTTTTTTATGTTGAGCGAGGACTGTGGAAAACTGAAAAGCCTGGCGCAACGCTCGGCTTTTTCCGCGGCAGCTCTAAACCTAATCACACGGCGGAGTTTGTTTTTTTTTCATCCTGCTATTGCTCGCCAAGATATACTCAACTTGTCAATCTCTGCGTGCTACAACAATAGCTACAGCCGCACCTGCTTTGTTCAGGTGATCAACAAAAACACAACAAACACAAAGGAAATGATAGATTTACCCAAACTCCCACCGGCCCTCTAATGTTCCCCAAAGCAGTCTGCAGAGGACCACGTACACAGCTGGTCAGTCACAGGAACAACTCAGTTTTGGCTTTGATTGGTCAGCAGAAGAAAAAAAAAAAAAAAAACATAATGTCCTAATGCTTTTCTGCATTAGTTAGCATTTATTATTATTATTTTAAAAGCTCAGATCGTACATTAGTCGGGAGGATAAAATGCCAACCAAGAACAACCAAGCCACCAGAGAGTATTATAAAATTCTTCAAACCCATTGACATTAAGGAGAAAAGAAGCCCTTGACTGCTAAAGTGCATTCAGTGTGATTGCCATCCAGCTTTCATGTCTCATGAAAAGATCTTTGAATTGCTAAATATATACTACATAAATCATCAAAAAAAGAGAAAGAAAACTTCTTCCCTTGCAGCATGACAAAGAATAGACAGAGATACAAGGGGCCAATCATAAAGGTCTGCGTAATTTCACATTATTACCATTGTTCTTTTTGAATTAAATGAAGATTGGTTGAAGGGACTGGGTTAAATAGAGGCAAAAAAAAAAAAAAAAAGTATATATATTGAGACTGAATGTAGAGAGGAGATACCAATGCAGACTGCGCGAGACAGACAGAAACAGAGTTGCTGCCTCTGCCCATCGTCTAACTCTCTGGTTGAGTAGATAATCAACTTCAATTTAATCCCAGAGTTTGTGTGTGTGTGTGTGTGTGTGTGTGTGTGTGTGTGTGTGTGTGTGTGTGTGCAAACCAGTGTAGAACTGCAGAGGCCCATGGGGAGATAAGGAGGTCTACAAGCGCAAGGAGAGGAGAAAGAAAGTGTGAGTTCAAGAGAGCCGGGAAAGAGGAAGAGATAAGAGGGAAGGGGAAGTGATGGAGGGAGGAAGTGTACAGGAAGGGGAAGGAAGGAGGGAGAGGAGAAGAAGGGAATGGAGAGGACAAGAAGGGGAAGAGGGAGAAGGTGCCTGGAAATAATGAAGAGTGAGGAACCTTGTTTTCACTGATAAGCACATATCAAAGCTGTCTTGACTGTCAGATCAAAGTCTTGGCTTCACCCCGGAGTCGACCTTTTTTAGGTATCTATGTCCATTTTGGCCACTGGGATCGGCAATCAGTGATAAGGGATGAGCTAAACTGACTCGGGTGTAACACAGACTTCTTTTGGACTCTGGGATCCTCGAGATACAGGACGATGGGTCAAAAGCTGAGAAATGATGTTGATACATTACGACATGTATTTTGTATTTTGCATCTCTGGATGTGCTGTAGACTTTCGTTTCAAAACAAAATAAGTTAACTAACTGCGACATGAACGTCCCATGTGAAAGCCGACGCGTAAACTCGGAGCTCTTGGTTTTCATTTGAACTTTTTTTTGTTCTCTCGAGGTGTGACAATGTCACCTCAAGTGTTGTGTTTTTTTTTGTTCCGCCTCACATGTGGGGACATTTGCTAAAATATCTTTGACGAGAAAGAAATACAGTTTCTCCATCGAATCATCCTGTAACATTTTCATTAGCGGATTAACAATTGCTGAAAACTGTTACAGAATGTGTGTGTGTGTGTGTGTGTGTGTGTGTGTGTGTGTGTGTGTGTGTGATGGAGAGAGAAAAAATGAAAGTGGCCTCAAATGAAACCAAAACACCAGCGATGTAATGCTTTAGAAATGTTGTCAGAGGTTCAGTTAATGATTAGCAAAAACACTTCTCTGCCCGTCTGAAGCTTGTCTTGGATTTCCTGTGAGGATTTAACTACAAAAGAGCAACAGACAGACCAGTTAAAAGAGAAGTCCTCAAATAAGCCGCTTTTACACACTGCCAGATTTATTACATTTCTAAAATAAACTGAACTAGAAATGGAGCTCAGATGGTGGTATTGGAAATGATAGAGGTCAGTAAGAGAAAAAGAGGGAGAGTGGAGAGACTTTGGTAGAGAAGGATTAAAATAAATAAACATTACCTCTTTATGTTTTAGAAAGGAGGAGACAACCATCCAGCACCGTGACCACCCTGAAATCAACTACTGAGAATCTTTATTTTGCTTTAATTTGTGTAACACATCAGTCAGACGTGAGGTTGTTTACAAAATTTTGAATAATTTTCAGCATAAACAGTTCCAAATGTGTGTGTGTTTTTTTTTTTTTTTTTTTTCAGGGCCACAGGTCGAGTCCAGTGACCTTCACGTAGCAATAACAGTAAAGAAGCATGATAAGTTGGACAAATTACGTCAATGGCTGAGTTAACAACTAAGACATTCTCTCCCATTTTACGACTTGCAGCAGTGACAGTAGGAAAGGAAAAGGTAATCATCAGAACGAGCAGTAAAGTGGACTCAGAATGAAAAACGGCTGCAGTGGGCTAACTGCACATGGGGGGGGTTTGAAATCAGCCAGAGCCCCAAAGACAAATGTTGCTAAATCATACCAAGTCTGATAACCCTGCGAACCTTTTCTAAACACATGTAGAACAGATGTTAAAAAGACAAACACTCAGCGTTGCATCTACTGACAGACCAGCACCACATGTTGTTGTTTTACAGCCCTACGTGTAGAATTATTATGTGATTATCTTCATTGCGTATGTATTGGATTGCTGTGTACAGTTCTGTCTGCTACAACACATCTTTGAAAGTTAATATTCTTCTGAAGATAAGATATTTCCTTCTGGTGCTTTTTGCATAAATGGCGTGGCAAGCTATGGGTTGTAATATACTGTATTATCACAGTATATAACTTGTTTTTTTTAAGAGCAAAGACTGACAACTGCTGGTTTAGTTTGGTGTATGAATAACTGGAAATTAGGACGAGTAACCAAGTAACTCATTTGAACTGTTACTAACTTGGTTAAAGTTTCATGCTGCTTTAATAAGACACAAGCTTAAAGCTGTCCAGCAGAAACACCTAATTGTTTATATTATAGTCTTGCATTAGAACTCACCCTACAAATGAAGCCACTGTTCTCAAAGTGTCACTTTTGGTCATTTCACCCAGTGTATGGAGTCTTTGAAGTTAAAGTCTTGTCCATAGTTTCAAAGCAGCTCATGGCTGTAATCTGCAGAAAGAGCTGTTGTTCATGAAGCTAAATCCCTCAGCAGGACAACAAGGTTGCACAGAAATGTGACTAGATGGCTGTGAAGAGTTCAACAGTTGCCAACTTTTCTTGGCTGACATTAACCTTGCTGGGTTTAGCGTCCATACATTGAGAGAGCTTCCCAGTTAGCCCGGTTACACAGGAATGAATGGACCTCGACCGCCTTGTCGATTGTGTTGCTCACAGTGTGAAAATAACAATAAAGTACAGAGA
Organism: Bovichtus variegatus; assembly: GCA_943593645.1. Lineage (NCBI taxonomy): Eukaryota > Metazoa > Chordata > Actinopteri > Perciformes > Bovichtidae > Bovichtus > Bovichtus variegatus. The sequence goes on along the minus strand of CALSCE010009347.1, from coordinate 2,329,661 downwards.
CTGTTAGTGACTTTAACGGCGCTCTCGCAGCACTATCCTTTTAAAGCAGCTCCCAAAGTCTAAGCATCACCAAAGAGAAGACAACAGAAACAGTGAAAACACAAACCGACAGACACGTGAATTTGACCTAGAAAACAAATAAGATTGTACATTACCAACTTGAAGAAATGCAGAAATAATGAAAACCATAAAACAATATAGCTCCAGTAGAGGGAACGTGCATGTGAATGATCAAGTAATGGGGGAGCAACAGCCACTGAATAGAATCGGTAATTGCCTCAGGACCCTTTACAATATTAATCTTCTAATAATCTGACTATACAATGACCGATCTCTTGACAATTACTGTATGGTGTGTAAATCATTATTATAAGATGAAACCAATTTTAGCATTTAGATTGAGTTTTTGAGAAAACTACCACAGTGGAGCTCATTTTTCAGTTGGGGATTTACGTTGTCAGTGGATCAGATGCTGCTGCCTGCAGGACTGGTGCAGGTCAGCTGTGTGGAGGAGCGGCTACAGGGCTGGTGGGAATGTAATGTTTTGCTTTAGGGTACTTCAGCAGTATGACAAGATTGAAGTATCATCTCCCCGTTGACGGGAACACATGAGCTGTGCATCTTTTCATCTTTCTGAAACAGATTTGAAGCTTCTGTTTTAAAGAATGCAACTGATACTTCTATGTAGCACTGCCAGTGAATAAGAAAGTGAGCCAGAGGGCAGGACAGTGTGTGTGTGTGTGAGCGTGTGTGTGTGTGTGTGTGTGCGAAGTAGAGAAACATGGCCAAATTGTATGTGTATGAGTAAGCCAACTGATTTAAAGAGAGGGCACAAAGGGGCCACATCCATAAACGAGTGAAATGGAGAGGCATAAACAATGAATACAAGACAACGTGGCTCTGTCTTTGTGTGTGTGTGTGTGTGTGTGTGTGTGTGTGTGTGTGTGCGTGTGCTTCTGCCTGTATATGAGTGATATGTTAAAGCCTGTGTGTAAATGGGAAAATGGGGAACATAAACAACACAACGTGGCTCTGTGTGTGTGGCTGTGTGTGGCTGTGTGTGCGTGTGTGTGTGTGTAAATCATCAATTTAGCTTGTGAAAGTCTGTTTATTCTTGCAGTGACCCACATATGCTCCCCAGAAAGGCCTCATCAAAAGCCTCATTGTCCTCCTCCTCTCGTTCCCTTCACCTCCTTCTCCCTGCTCCTCTGTCCTCCCTCCCTCTTTTTCTCTTTTTCTCTTTCCCCTCCTCGCTCAATCACTCTCTCCGTCTCTCTTGGGATCTTTTTATAAGCCGGTTTTGACAGTCTCAGACGGTTCCCCCCTCCTTTCTCGGCTTCCTGAACCCCATGGTAAAGGGAAACCCTAGCTCCAACACATGCACAGTAACGCACAGCAGCAGCAGGAAGGTGAGAAGTTGACGTCTACGGTCACTCAGCATAGGGGACTCTACTCCATCTTAATCAACCTGCTCCGACCCGGGAGGTGCCCCCAACAGCCCTGGTTTAGAACTAGTTTGGGATCTTTTTTAGGGGGAGAATTTCCTTACAAATCAACGATCTTGAATTACAATCTGTTTTCGAATTTTGGACTTGTTTTGCAAAAATATTGGTCCATTCGTACAAATTCGGAGAACAGGATTTGAGAAGGAAATTTACACTTTACGTTTATGATCTATAAAATATCAATGTTAATATACCTCCAGTATACAGCATCATGCAGGGCAAAATATGTTCAGAATATCTTGGTGGAAACATGGCAAAATTTGGTTGAAACGTTAAGTTTTCAGACATCATACTATTTTAGAAATGTTTATAAAAACTTTAAATGCATATATAAGAATGTAATCAAGTCCGCCTGTCTGTCTTTTACTGATCAACTGAATTTAGCCCAGTTTTAAACTACATTAGTTTCATTATATATAGATTGCCATGGTAAAATTAATTCATTTAGTCTGAAAGAGGCAACATTTCTTTCTTGTTTCTGAAAATGCTCTTGAATGCAGATGGATTGTCCTGCAGAGGCTCTGCCAAGTTTCACGTCTGGTGTGAGACGATCTTTTTGTCTCTGCCTGGCTTCTCCAAACAACTCCTCACAATTAGTCAAATTCCAAAGCAAAAACAAAAGAAAAAGCAGTTTGAAGCGTTTGTCTGCTGGGATTCATTAACTACTCACTTTAAATGATTATGTTGCCAAGGAAACTCGGCCAAAGACGCCAGGTCAGCTCTGTCAAAATGTCTGATGTATTAATACATTTAAAATAAAGCGCCTTACAAAAAGAAGTGCTCACTGTCCTGGCCTGTGATCGCATTTGTTGCCAAGCAACATCAGTTTTTAAAAAGTGATGAAAATTACAGACGCTTGGCTTCGGGATGTATTTGGCCTCTAACTATTGTGGAATTCCCATAATATGAATTATACTCAGTTGAAAAAAAAATATATTTCATATATAAGCTGCAGTGAATGAAAAGGCGTTGACAGGACAGATGCTGGCTGGAGGATTTTTCAGTTTTTGAGGCCTTTTGGGGCTTTTGTCAACTTCAGCTGCACTTTACTTTGAGACGAAGGCTCCAACTTGACCCGCTCTCTGGCACTCTACCTGACAATATGGGATTGTCTGAGTTTACAGTTTTCCCTAATGGAAGTCAGCTGTGGGGGTTTTTTTCCCTGTCAGGAGCGCCATCAAAATGTTGTCCCCCCGGGAAGCAGTCCAGTGAAAACAGAATGACAGAGTGAGCTGAGGAGGGATGGAAAAAGAAAAGGAGGAGGAGAAAGAAGCAGAGGGAGAACTTATAGTGAGGAGGGAGTCCAAGAGAAACAGTGCAGACTTACTGAGAAGTGAGAGGGGCGAGAGTGAGGAGGGGGAATCGAGACTAAAGAAAAATACTAAAAGAACAATGTAAAGAAAAAGAGTTTGATGGAAAAATAATGTTGAAAGTCGACACTAAACTCTTGTGTATAACTCTATTAGTGTACTGAGCGATGGGTCACATGCAAATGAAGGTCTGTTGGACTTTTGTTGCTATAAACCCAATAAAAGGAAAACATTTAAGGCACAGTGAGCTTCAAAATCAGTCATGAAATTAAACACTGAAATACATTTGTTTTGGAGGAAAAACATTTTTTTTTTAGGAAGTCATTTATTAACTTCAACACAGGCTTAGTTTTAATGAAGTCAGCATCCAGCTGCCATTAGAGTAACTGTATCTCCGTACTGGCACCAGCAGTTGCACCAGCAGTTGCACCATCAGTTGCACCATCAGTTGCACCAGCAGTTGCACCAGTAGTTGCACCAGCAGTTGCACCATCAGTTGCACCAGCAGCGGTGGGAGCTGCTTCAGGAGAGCCTGCGTTGCCTGGATGTCTCAGGAGGAAAGTACAGTGAAGATGTGGACACTGTCGCTGTTTGTTTACAGTATTCCTCGTGGCACACTTGCTCCCAGCATCCTTCCTGGTGACTTAGCCTCTCCCCACTGCACTCACCGGAGGATCCCTCGTCGCCCCGGGAGCGGATGACACGCTGGCTGGGACGTCTGCCAGCTCTGCCTTCGTGTATTGTCGGAGGATGGTCTTCAGTGGAGCTTGATAGAGAGTCCGTTCATGTGGTAGGTCACAGCGCTGATACGCACACACCGATCAGCCTGTCTTTCCAACGACCCCACTCCTACGCCGTCGGGTGCTGCCATGCCACGGCCCTAAAGAAATATCATGTGCCTGAAAGATTCTATTACTCAACTCACTGAACAACAAGCCTGGACCGAGTTCGTGGTCCATCCAAAAAGTGGATCACTGACACACCTGCGTGTTCGCCGTGCACGTATCGCTGCAGTCAAGATGCTGCCCGATAGTTGTTTTTTTTTTGTGACGTAAGGGGGTCCACTTAACAGAACCACCGCTACACCCTGTTAGTTAGAAGCTGACGGGGAAACAAATCTTCTGTTACCAACTTGCTGGAGTAGTAATGGACTGCATTTGTCTAGCGCTTATCTAGTCTTAGCGACCACTTAAAGCACTTTGCAACACAAGCCAGGCTTCACCGAATTGTAAAACACACATTCATACACTGGTGGCGGAGGCTACCAGGCAGGGGGCCGCCTGCTCATCTTCACGCGCACGCTCTGAGAGCACATCCTGTCGGGAGCAATTTGAGGCTCAGTGTGTTGTCCCAAAGGAATTAAACACATAAATCGGTTGAAGATATCAGGCAAGGCGTGACTCCTTTTGGGCGGCTGTGGCTCAGGAGGTGGAGGTCGTCCACCAGCCGGAGGGTCGGTGGTTCGATCCCCGGGCCTCTGCGGTCAGCTTGTCAAAGTGTCCTTGGGCAAGATACTGAACCCCAAATTGCTCCCGATGGCCAACGGTGTGTGAGTGTGTGTGAATGGTTATCTCTGATGAGCATGTGGCACCTTGTAGCCTCTGAATGTGTGTGAGTGTGTGTGAATGTGTGTGAATGAGTGAATGCTGACGTGTGTTGTGAAGCGCTTTGAGTGATCGCAAAGATTGGAAAAGCGCTAAATAAATGCAGAACATTTCCCTGTAATGGTAACCTTTACCCTGTAACTTTTGCATTCTTTCTCATAGTCACTTTACTCCTTTACAAACACTCCCCCACCAGTACGACACACTCGACCAGCTCTCGGCTTGAACGCTGACTCTGAGGAGTTCGTACCTAGCGTTGGTTAGCTTGAAAAAACAGGCAACCTAGTTTCACAGGGAACAAAAAAAAACTGTAATAATGTTCATAGAAACAAATGGTTTGAGAGGTTTCTATGGACATTTTAATACTTTTTTTCCACAGTGAACACAGTTACAGCTGGGATTTCAAGCTGACCTCAACTGCTCCTACACGAGAGCTACGCACTCCGGTGGTTGATGCACAAAATAATCTTTTCAAAGGGAACAGTTGCACATGTCTTGAATGTTTTTATAAATCGTTTTCATGACTTCCACTTTAAGCTTGTCTGCTTTCAGAGTTTACCTTTTACATACTGCTGCTCATCATGTTGAGAGGAAACCTTTTTGCTAAGCTTTGGGGTTTGAATGGCAGCATCTAGCATTTACACTTGTGTCATTAAGAAATATTTAATGCACTTTAGCGTTAGCTCGGTTATTCTACTGTTCCAGTGTTTTTCGCCAATAGAATAGTTGCTCATTCTACTCTTTTCATGTAACTTATATTTTATGATAATGAGTCTAGGAGGAGCAATTATGTAGTTTTTCACATGAATGGTGGACTTTCCGCTGCAATCTTACAACTGTGCAGTTATTTTGCTCTTACAATTAAAGTCTGTGGATACAGTTTGTTTGTTCTCTTGTACCTCAAAGCGCTTGTTTTCTCATTCTTTCTCGCACGTGATTCCTACATTTTTGTTTTTCACATTACTGCTCAGAATGCTTCTAACACACACACACACACACACACACACACACACAGCTTAACACTAATTGCTGAGCACATTAACCTCTGCAATTTGCAGTCACTTTAGCATGACCCAGACCTTTCACTCACTAAGTTAAGCCTGAGGCAGACTTGGTGTATCTGAACTTGGAGGTGGTGTTTTGTCTTCTCCTGCTCTCCTCCCCGCTGCCCTCTCTGCTCTCATTAAGACATGCATGGAGAGCTTCCTCCTTGATTCGGTCTGCTTTTCAAGTGCATGCACATTCATCTTTAAGGACATATCAATATCGAATCATATGGCTGAACACCGCTGCTGGACAGCTGTTATGGGTTGAGGTCATTTCGGTATTTGCATCATATTAAAGTCGTGTGCAGAGCATTTCTAAGTACATAGGTGTTGAAGAAGAGGTTATTTATTAAGATCACACAAAAGCACATTAGACAACTGTAGCAAGATTATTTTTGCGTACATGTACTAATATAAGGTTGAATTATTTTAACACATTTTACTTTCACGATATAAAAAATAAAATATGGCGACATTATGTAATTGGAATTAAAAATAATTCGGAAGACACTGTGACGTCTCTGGCGATAGACGAAGTTAACAAACTCTCTTTATTTGTCTTTAATTGAGATTTTGTTGGGACTTAATTGTAGGTTTTACTTCAAACTGAATGGTAGTCACAAGTATAACACAAAGCGACTTTATATAACAAAAAGCTGTTTAATCAGAAACATACGTAGTTTAGAATTACATTATTGGAAGCTAAAAACAACTACTTTTGTAATAGACAGCTATAGCTTGTACATCAAAGTGTTTTCAGTCAGCACAAGTGTTTTCGCACTTTTATGTAAGGGGGGAAAGGCAATTTAACACTATGTTGATTGACCCAGAGGAGACATGTTACATCCAAGTGGGGGGGGTAAGAAAGGTAAGAAAGGACAGATGAGAGCTGACAAGCAGATGCAGAGGGGTCAGGAAGAGGTTAGGAAGGTAGAGAAATAAAGTCAAGAAGCAGAGACTGAGATAAGTGATGCGAAAAGGAATAACAACCAGGAATATAAAGAGGTGAACTGGAGAGCAACTGAGATGGAAGAAAAATGTTATTCAGCGTGGACACTTTCCAAAGAAAATGCTCCAGATTGATGAAAAAGGAAAGGAGAGACTGGGAAAGAGCTGAGGAAAGTCCAAAGAAAACAGACGTGGGGATGTTAGAGAACTGGGGAGTGATTGGAAAAGACTCTGAGAAAAAGAAGCTGAGGAAGAGTGCACTGAGAAGGGAAGGAAAGAAGACAATGAAAGAAATAGATGAAGCAAACTGTTAAAAGGTAACGCTGGGAGGGGGATCATAGAGACAGAGGAGTAATTAACCTCAGATTATAGATACACAGATTACACTAATAATACAACTGTCAATAATGCCCAGGTAATAAAGCTTAGCCAGAGAAAGAAAATCACTCACAATTAGAAAGGTTCACCAGAACACAAATAACTTTTTACCCCGTTTTCCTCTCTTTCTAAAAACAGGCCAAATGTTCAGGTTGTCTGCCAGCAACCATTAAAAATGCAGCTGAGAGTTGCCAGTTTTCTAACCCAATGATAGGTCCAATTTGTCAAAATTAGCTTGCGGTTTCCTGTTATTAGTGGAACAATGTAGTAAAGCAGGTAACAATAACAGAAACCACAGCAAAGCAGCGTTGGCTTGTAAAAGTCTTCCCTGCAGAGTTCACCAGCGTAATAAACAAAGAGAAAACCTGCCCAGAGAAAGACCGGGTTAGGTGAGACTAATAAAACTACCAGCACAACAGAAAAAGAAGAATATGATAAACTCTGATAGCGCCTCATTGTCCAGTGTCTCCACAGCACAGGGTCTTAAAATGTGGTGCTCCGGACGTCCCGTGTGAAACCAAAACTTTGACTTATTTTAAGTTGCATGAATATGTTACATCGGCTACGTAACAAACATACTTATTTGAAATCATACCGTTAACCATGTTTTTACTGCGACCGTTTGTGGAGCGTCACAGTTTGACACCGACGGCTACCCGGTGCGCTACAAAGTGACAGCAAGGGGTCCCGATCAAGCGTCCATATTTGTATTAATATTGTCAGTCAGAGCGGGTGAGACACATTTTCCTTGACAGACGTGACGCCCACCAAGCTCCTGCACGGGGAAGTCGTAGAAGTATGAAGTGTAAACGGCCATAGATGCAGATGTGTCACAATGATGTCTGAGCGTGCCGAACATTAATACTGAAACCATTTGTACTGAAATTGATTCGTCAATCGAGAGAAAATCTGAATTTTTGTGATAATAACTTATGTAATTCATCAAGGAACATGTTGGGCTCTGGGTTATTGTGATTATAGTAAAGTTGGATTAAGAGAAAATCAGCTATTTTGAAACTAGAGTCACAAAGATTTATTCAAGAAGTTCAACATATTTACCAAATGCTCGGCATTTAGAAAGAAAGATACCTTGCCTTTCATATCATTCTGGACCGGACGCATGGACAGAACTGAAACATGGGTAGGTTAAGGTAAATGCAAATACAGCAAGAGACGGAAACATTTTCAAACCTTTCTGTGTCAATGCACTGAAGTCTGTAACAAAGCAATTTATAGGTAGATTAAGTTTCACCCATAAAAATGATTATTCAGCCGCAGCGGTAGCTAAAGTGAAAGACTCAGTGTTCGGCACTGCTTTATTAAAGCATTATAGTCCGTTACCTGTCGTACATGGAACAAATTATGTTCTGTTAGAAATGCATTAACCTTGATGTATGGCAGGATGTGTGTGTGTGTGTGTGTAAGTGTGGTTTTTTAGCACTGATTGCACTTCAGTATTCTTTTTATAAAGACTTCCACGTCACTTCCAAGACTTTATCATCTCTCACTTTGCACATATTGCTGTCTTCCTGTATCTTTTTCCATTTCACATTTGATCATATGTATTATTTTTTTTACCACTTATCTCTTTTCATCCTATTTTGTTTTTACACAATTTAACAATAATTGTTTTTTCATGGTCATTCTCTCTCCCTTCTGAGTCACCTGGAAGCTGCAACAATGAGCCAACTTCAGTGTGTGTGTGTGTGTGTGTGTGTGTTGTGGGGGGGCTGCTGGGTACCTGCCATGTTGGCAGCAAGCCGTTACCACTTTACTCTCATTCAGGCATATTACGAGATGGTTAGCCCCATCAGGAGCCTTATGCTTAAATCAAATAAATGACATTAAGTCAAATTACCTATTTTTGATTGTGTAACATATATATAGAGATTTTCCATTGTAACAGTAAGAAATATTGCAGTGCTGATGAATATAGATTTTTACTATCCCTGGTTTGGACTTACAATCAGTTAGCTGACGTGAATGTTTTTTTCCCCAACTCTTCTATTTGTAACTATGCTTAGTTTGATATGATGTGAACGTGACATGAGCACCTTCCTCAAGGGCATCTCACAGTGCTCCTCCACTTACCACACTCTGCTGCGCTTCAGTATGACCTGGCACCAGGGGAGGCTAATAGCGTGTGATTTATTGAGTAGCAAAATCTGACTTCTGGCGATGATCCTAATATCACTCACACAAATGTGGACACATGCGTGTGCAAACAAACACACACACACCCGCGCACACTAAAAGTGTCATGCACCCTCGCTTGGTTATGTCTGGATAGAGACAGGATTAGTGGGCACCGGGCACGCCACACACACACACACACACACACACACACACACACACACACACACAC